>VZRZ01000783.1:155327-208337 GCA_013398175.1 Climacteris rufus
TTTTTTTTTTTTTTTTTTGCAAAATTTCCTTGGAGAAAACCATGGGAAGGTGTTTAAAAGGCTTCTTTAGTCGAGGTCTGAACTACAAATCTCCTCTATTTCTTATATGCTCTCTTTTGCATCAGGCTACAAACAGTGGGAGTGTTTCATTGCTTTGTCCTGCTCAGAAAAACTGAATTCTTTGAGTGTTGATGGTTTTTAAGGTCCCTTCAACTGAAATTCTATAATTAGCTTGTGTCCTGTAGAAATTCTGTAGGTTGCCTATCCGTTACCTTGCTTTACCCACACATGTCTGCCCAACTCACCAGAAACCTGGATCACAGTGGGGTAAACCCTCCAATTATAATTCCCATACCTTTGGAATTACTGTGATGAAGGCCTCAGCATTATCCCCCTGCCCTTTAGGGTTACGTGTGCTCAGCCCATCCATCAATTTTAGTGATTTGTTTGCAGCAGAATAAATCTGCCATGGATATGACCAGGTCCTCACCTCCACAGGGAGTTGATGGCCTTTTGTGTCACACATCCTCCAGGATGCAGCCCTGATGGGGTCCCACAGAGCCCCTGGGAAGCCTGGAGCAGGATGGATATGAACTGGCTGCCTTTATGTCGATAAATTCCTTTCCATTCGCTTGCTCCCTGTGGGGAAGGTGCAGAATTTCCTCAGCTTGGCTGGGATTCGAAGCAGCTCTCCCCAGGCCAAGCCCCTGCACCTGAATGTTTCTTAGGGAATGCCTTGTGTGAGGTTTGTCACAGTTGGGAAGGACAAGGGGGGGTTTAAATCAATTATTTTCATTTTTCCCTTCTCCATCTTCCCTGGCCCATTGATTCCCTTGCCATGCCAAAGGTACTTTGGCAACAAAACCACAAGGAACTGGTCACTGACCTGCTACTAAGACCAGGTGAATTCTTTAGAAATTTGAAGGAGAATTTCTGGCAGTGTAAGAAACCAAGGGAGTTTAAATAACTTATCTGTTAAATGTAATAAAAATAACACAATGCTGAGAGTTTATTGAAATACAAAGCCAAACCAAAACCTGAACAGAAGAATTAATGAGTTTGGGTGAGGGCACCCAGGTGATTGTGTTCCACGTGCTGGTGATGCTTCCAGCACTCGCAGACTGTACTTTGGGGTGGTTTGTGATATTTTATGAAGTTTTGGGTTTGGTATTGGCCAGGTTGGATGGGGATTGCAGCAACCTGGGGTAGTGGAAGGTGTCCCTGCCCATGCCAGGGGATGGGATGAGATCTTTGGGGTCCCTTCCAAGCCAAACTGTTCAGTGATTCTATTATGGGGATCTTTTCCAGACAGAGTTTCCCTGTAAAATTGTCATTGGTGCAGGTGCCACAAACCTGCCTCGTGCCAGGTTTGTGTTTATTTGAATTGCAGAAGCAAAAAGAGCAATGGATTTTGTATTTGTGTTACAGCCCGAGACGGGATCTTTAACAAGGCTACTCAGGAGAAAGTGAGTTGCTTTTTAAAATTTTACATCAAAAATCAAAATACCAGGCTGACTGGAGCCGAGGCAAGCCAGGAAAATTACCATCCCTGTTAACAGATGCTTTCCTTGAATGATTCAGGCATCCGTAAATGATGAGTGTGCTGCTCACTCGGGGCACTGGTTTTATTTTTATTTTACCTGTTTATAGAGAAGCAAAATCTATTCTCTGTGGATAGGAAGGTAACAAAAATCAGAGGCAGAGCTCCCGCTGTTTGCCAAGGCACGGGCATGTTTGACATCCTTTTTGTCTGAAGGTTTAATCTTGAGAAGGAAACTTGCTCCAATCAATTCCTAAAATCTCTACGAGGCAAAAAATATTGCAATGGAAAATACATTTTCCTGTCTGCAGTGTTTGGTTCAGCATAATTAACATGAATAATGCAAGACAATTTTCTGATAGTTATTATATTAGAGAGCTTAGCTGACTCATAACTGCCCCCATGACAGAGCCAGAATGCAAATTACTTGGATAGAAATAGCACAGAGCTGGTTTGATTAAAATGTGATACATATTTTGAATTAAAAATATTCAAGGTCTTATGAAATGACCTTAATGTCACTCTCCTCCCTCCCCCAAAGCCACCGAGGAAATTTGCATAATCATTTGGAGAGAGCTTTTCCCTTCTCCCCATGTGGATCCACAGCCCCTGCCATTCATGGAAAAACAGGGAATCTGATTCTGTTCTGCTTCTGAGCTGAGCTACAGCAGAATAATGATGGAGCATCTTGGCCTCTCCTTGGGAACCTGGCTGCTTTACCAGAGTCAGGAAGAAAATCCATCCAACAAGAAACCATCAGACTGTAATCCTTGTTAACAATCAGACCCATCTCCATGCCCTTCTTCCCTACAATCTGTGTCCAGTCACCCCCAAACTCCTGAAATGCCTAAGAGTGGACGTGTTTGCTGAGCTTGTTTTGAAGATTTTTGTGTGCTCTACATTTTGGCTGAAGGGGTTGCAAATTTTGGGCACTTGGGTCTAAAAGAGGGTCTGAAAACCCTTCTCAGACCCTACCAAAGAGGTCTGAAAAACTCTCTCTTAATCTTCCAATTCATTTTCCAATTCCTCAATTGCCCAATTTTCTCTTTTATTCTCCAATTTGTCTGAAAGAGGGTCTGAAAACCCTCTCTTAGGGTGTCTTCTTCTGCAGCAATGCCACATTCCAGGCAGCTTGGGAAGGAGCAGTGCTGTGGACAGGAGAGATGGTTAGAGAGGAGCAGTTATTACACAGAATTGCCCCAAAACGGGGGATTTCAAAGCCAGCTTTCTTCAGAACTCCAGCGCAGTGCTGCACTGAGACTCTGGGTCCTCACTCCAGCACATCTGAGCTGAAATCAGACACATTTCCAGGTAAGAGGATTTTTTGCCCGTTCCTTGGCAGCCCTGTGAATTCCCCTCCCGGCTCTGAGCGCCGCAGCTGCTTTGCTGGGACTCCTGAGCAGCAGAGTTCACTCGAGGTCCAACCTTCCCGGGAGTGGCACCTGAGGCTCTTTAGTGTTTCTGTGGCACAAACAACGATTTACACGGATTTGGGGCATAAACCTCTCGAACTCTCAGTGCCCTTTTTCTCTTTCCAAGCTGGCTCCAGGCTTGTTCAGACTTCAAAACCAGCCTGAAGGACTCGGGGTCCAACCCCGCTGGACCTCCTGGCACAGCACTTTAGGGGGGATTTATTTGAAAACTCGTCAGACTGGAAAAAATGTTCCTTAAATCTGATTTTTGCAGCCAGAGCTGCAAGATCCCAAAATTTTAGTGTGGTTTAACTCCTGCTCCCACACTTCTGCTGTAGGAGATTGTTTTGATGCACTGTGGGGAACAGATCTGTGATAAAAGCTCTTTTACCAAGACTTTTTTTTCATTTTATGGCCCAGGGGTTTGTGTTTTGTCTTCCTATCCCACACCATTCATTCATTACACGTGCTTTACTTTTGACCCTATTCTTTGTTTCTCCATTTTTTTGATACCTGGAGATATGTTTGATAGGGACTAATCAGTTGTCACTAATCCACCTTTATCTGCAGGGATGCTGCCTCACTTATTAATCTGTGCAGCAGAGCGTGGCTGTTACTCTTCCACCTACCACTGTTGGGTATCACTCTTCTCTTTCATGGTTTGCTGAGAAATTTAGCTGAAAAATAATGCCAATATTTTGCAGGATTTTTCTGAAGATAAGGATTAAAATGTGGGAAGAACAACTCCAGGCTGTACTGAAAAACAAAGGGAGGAAGGGAAGGGCAGGGTGTGAAATAGGTGATGCAACAGGGCCTCTGCTGAAGGAAGAGATTTCTGCCCCTGCCAAGGTCATCCAAGGAGTTGTCAGCACTGCTGGGAAGGAGGTGGCCCTTGGGGCTTGAAAATTGGGGTGGTGAAGCCCCCACCTTGGGTGCAGCCACTGCCAGTGGAAGGTGAGGACACTTTGGCTGCTTGCAGTGAGCTCCTCGTTTCGTTTTCTCCTGGTTCTAATATCCAGCTCCATCTGAATGCCATTATGCTCTGGAATTAATGACTTCATTTACGTGCCACTGCTGCTGTTCTTTGTGCCTCTGGCACATGGATTTGTTTTCAGTTCCACAGACGCAGTAATTGAGCTGTTCCCTCACTTTACTGCCACTGCTTGTGAAGGTCTTGAGTCTCTGCTGGGGAACAAACAGCTCCTAAAGACCCTGCTTTTTCCTCCTCTGACCCAATACAGCTCAGTCACTAAAATATTCAGGACTGCAATTTACAGTGGGTAGGGCTGAGTGGATCCCCAGTTTGCCTGAAGGTGGCAGAGAGCCATGGAATTGTTTAGAAATTGGAAATAGGTCTGGAAAAGGCCTTTAAGGTCATCAAATCCAACCATCATCAACTCCCTACAGGGATGGGGACTCCACCACTGCCCTGGGCAGCCTCTGCAAGGGCCTGAAGTGCCCAGGGCTGGGCTGGACAGGGCTTGGAGCAACCTGGGATAGTGGGAGGTGTCCCTGCCCATGGCAGGGGTGGAATGAGATGGACTTTAAGGTTCTTCCAACCCAGACTGTTCTGGAATTCCATGAAATCAGACTTCAAAACACATTTAAACTGTTTCAAATCATTACACATTTAATTCTACATTGTGCTCATGTTCTTCATCTGTTTTCTTGTGTGTCACTTGATTCTCACCTGAAGTTACTTGCTTTAGTAGGAATAAAACCTGTAGGAATAAAATCACCCTCCCAACAGCAGCAATGCCCAATTATCCCCATTCCAACCCACACTTTTCTGCCAGTAATGTGCTGCTTTTATAGAACATGGTGTGGGTTTGACCCAAATGTGTTCCAGTGCTTAATACAGATCTTGTCTTAACCTGTGGCCACCAGTAACACCAGTTAAATTTGCCATGGCTGGGCTGATCTTCCCGCTGACCTGTGCTGCCCCTGGCTCCTGTCTGCTGGTGCTGGATTCTGGCTCCTCATTGTGGCACAGCTGAGGCTCCATCCTTGCCAGAGCTGCTCCTGCCTGGAAGATTTGCCAAATGACGAGCTCAGACAAACGATTTCAGGTTGTGTAATGAAACCAGAATGTCAGGGATGCTGTTTGGTTTCCCAGTTACCAATCGATGGGATGGAGCCCAAAACACTCACTGTTTATGTATTCAAGAGCTGCATCCTGAGCTAAATTCACTAAACAAATTGCACTAAACAGTGAAAGCCAGAATTTCATGTGTCATAAAACTGTATGTTTTTTTTCTGCACACTTTTGTTTGAGGAAATTTTTTTTTCCGTAATGAATGTTCATTAAAAAAATTTCAGCTGCAGGATTCACAGGGGGTGATTTACTGTAATTGTAAGGATTTCTCATGTAACATTAACAAATACAAGGGTGTAATTGGGTACAGGAGGCAGCATTAGGTGAGCAGGGGCTGGCAGCAGCCAGGCACTCCTGGAATTGAGAATATGCATTAGGCAGCCTGACCTGTTCTGGAGCAATTCTGCTGAGAGTTGCTTTGACTGAATTTTTAGTGCTGCTGAAAGGTGGCTGATTGATGGCTCTGAATAGTAATAATAATAATAATAATATACTTAACACTTTTCACTCGCAGAACTCAGGGCACTTTTAGCCTTGTCTGGTTTATGGGGGGAGAATTGTGACTGATTTCCTGCAAAGTCATGAAAAGGGGGCTCAGGCTTTTCTGCCAGTGGTGCTAACCTGGCTCCTGGGCCCCTTCCCACAGTGCTGCTGCTCCAGGATGCTCCTCCCTCAGCACAGGGAATTTTTTTCCGTCTGGTTTAGGTGCAGCCCAGAAAATGGGCAGAGATTCCCTCCGTGCCCAGCAGCAGCGATTCCATTGGCATTGTCTTCCCCACAAATCTTTGGAGTTGGATCCTGAGCCAACACAGTTTGAGAAATTAAACTCCTGGGCTAATTTAGACTTTGATTCATTGTCACAGAGAAAGTTGAAACTGTTCCTCTCAATAGTGATCTTTGCTCATGCCACATCTTCAAAGGTGTTTGATTTTCTTTCTTAATTTTATTGGATTTTCTTTTTTTCCAAGGTGGTAAAATTGGTTTAGGAGTTGTCACTTGCAGAAGGGCAGGTTAGTTCAAATTAAAATAAATAACTCTGCAGGAAGCAGTGCTAGAGCTTGAAACATGAGGGGGTTTCTTCAGCATAATTCAATGCTTGGAAAATTGTTGTAAACTTTGTGTCCTCAGGGTATTGGGAACGTCCCCATGCGCCTCTGGGATTCTACAGATGAACAGCAGAGGGATTAAACAATACATTATTGTTAAATTGTACATTATTTTCATCAGGATAAATACTGAAATGTCAGCCCAGAGCTGTCAGACCCCTTGCAGCAGCAGCATTTTTGGTGCTTCTGGAAAAAGAAAATGGAAAATGGATTGTTCCAATGCCCAGTGCCAGACCTTTTATAATCCTATAGGAAGACTTTTCTTGTCTTATTCCTTAGATTTGCAAAGATGAATATTTATGGGTAGGTTAGCTGCCTTCATGAGAAGGACCCCCATGGAAATTGCTGCTCGAGGTTCCCCTTGGACTATTATGTTCTTTCCCAAGTGATCCAAAGGGAATTCTTCACATGAAGTTGTAATAAAATTGAGTGAGTGAAAACAGGGGAACAAAAAAAAACCCCAAAAAACCATTTATTGAAGCAGAATGGAAAATAAGAGGTCTGGAAAACTGAGCTGCCTCTGCAAGCCATGGAGTCAAATGCCTGCAGATGCAGGCACCAGGGATTATGGAAATGAGTGGGGATAAATGGGCCTGGATGGCCTTGGCAGCCCTGCAGCGCCAGCGGGGCTCATTGAAGATGCTCAGAACATGGAGCTGTTTGTTTCTCTGCCACATGCATTTTTCCACAAGATGAGGAATGAGCTTGAAGATGATACCTGAATTAATTTGCAGCATTCCCTAGACTTGGTTTGCTGTGCAAACAGGGTTGGTGAAGCAGAGCACATCACGCTCTGAGCGGGTCCTCCAGCGTGCTCTGTCTGCACTCTGTGTTTTACTGATGATTTGCCATTGGACTGTGGCAAAAAAGCCTAAGAAACCCCCAAAGGGCAGAAATCTGTCATTTCCAGAGACACTACCAAGGGTTGGATGTCCAGAATTTGATTAAGGAAATGAAAGCCTGGCGTGGATTAAATCCTGCGCTGTTTTGACCTTCATTGTGTTTGCCATCACTTTGTCCCCGCTTTGTATTCACATTTCATGGTTATGAATTTCTTGGTTAGAAATGTTTGATAATATTTTCAACTGTTTGCTTTGGCAGAAGAGTTAGACTTAGCACAGGAGAGAAAAAAAGACTTTTCAGACTGAAAACAAACACTTGGAATTTGTCCTCTGGTTGCTACCTGCACTTCTGCTGCTTTTTGGGTGTTTTCTGCTGGCTCTGGCTGAGCCCTGCAGCTCCTGAGAGATCCCCCTGTCCTTTGTGCTGGGCTGTGGTGGGATGCTGTTATATTTTGCCATAATGAATCAAAAGAGATTTAATTTGGAAGTTTAATTTAGACCTGCCTTGGGGAATGGGAGTCTGGACACACTGTGATGTTTTTGTGTCTCTCTCATCTTCTCAGTCTGATTCCCCCTCAGTGAGAATTTGAATTCTTTTTTTTTTTCTGGGAATAGAAACCCAATTTTGTGTTGGAAAATTCAATAACCCAAATGCACAGTGTAGAGCAGATGAAGAACCATCCCATCTCCCTTTCACAGGAACTCTGTTCCTCACTGGAATTCCTTGGTGGAAGGGATTTCACACTTGGAAGACCATGACTAAGGTATTTGTTTAGCCACTGTTCAGGCCAATGTATTTTAGCTGCTGACAAATGCATTGTTTTGAATTATTTAAGTGTGCATTCTTTGTGGGAAGAAAAATACTCCTAATATGCATCTGCAGGTTCAGTGGCAACAACCAGTGCAGGGAGAGCTCTGCTCTTCGTCTTAAAGACAAATGTACAACGTGGTTAAATGGCTGAAAAGTGAATAAATTCATGTTGAAAATATAATTCAGGTCTTAGTAGCCAGTATTTAACCCTTATTCAGAGTGAGCTGCTTAAACCAAATTCAGTTTCCTCCTAATGAGCATGTGCCAGTTGGATTATAAATGATAATAAGCAGTGATTTGGGGTGTATCAGATGTGGGATTTGTCTGCCTTCCTTCAGTGTCCTGTGTCACAGTAACAACACGAAAGAAGGAGAGAGAAACGCCTGTTGAGATCAAGGAACAAGTGTGTCAGGCCTTGCCCGTCTTTATTCTATATGTGCCTTATAAATCACTGTGGATTGGAGGAGACAAAGAGTCTCCCCTCAATCACACTGGTCAAAGGAAATGTCCATCAAACTTCTGTGCCCAGGAGAAAGGAATGTAAATAAAAAGATACCGTTACAATAACATGGCTATGTTTACAGAGAATGTCTGAGAAGAAGTTACAAAATAATGAAAACATCCAGAACTGCAGAAGTCAGGGCAACCGTCCTGCATTCATGTGGGCTGTGAAAACTGGTGTTATATCTGAGGGCTGCATCCAAACATAAATTCCCTTACTCTGTTTACTCCATTTACTCCTTTTCTGCATAATTTAGGCTCTGGGTGGAGGGGACTGAATTTGGTGCACAGTGGCATCAATGGCACTGCAAACTCCCCGTGCTCTGCATTCAGATCTGGTTTCTTTGGAACATTCAAAATCACAGCTAGAGCCCAAGGATCAATGGACCACTCTTCATTTTTGAAATGCTGCTTTAGAAGTTAAATGTTGTCTGTTTTAAGGATGCCTTTGGAAATGCAGGAGTTCAGAACACAACTCAGAGAGGTGGAGTTGCTGTGATGGGTTGGATGAGGGCCAGTCCTGAGGTGGAACTCAGCCTGCCCATGGTCTTCAGTGGAGTGCTGCAGCCTGGCAGGGCTTTTGGCCGTGTCCCCACCGTGGTTATCCCTCATTTCAAGTGGCTCAGACACTTGGGCTGCTGACTCAGATGCCAATTAGCTGAGACATCTCTGTGGCTGTATCCACTCTTGTCAGTGGGAGCTGCAGGAATAAGGAACTCCCTTGCTGTGGCCACAGTGGGATGTGAATCTGTAGATCCACAGGCTCCTTTGTTTTGTTTGGTTTGGTGTTTGTTTTTTTTTTTTTTTTTTTTTTTTTTTTTTTTGGTTGTTTTTGCTTTATTTGGCCTTTTTAACCAGTTGATTTCCTTGGTTAGCAGTAAAATAATTGTTCAAGGAGGAAGAACAAGGCAGCTCCGTGGTTCCTTTGAAAGCACAAGAGCAGGGGAGTGGTAAATCTGCTTAATGAGCACAGGTTATCACTTAACACACTGTTGATAACTTAATTAATGTCCAGCTGTGGGTAACAAGGCAGGGACAGAAATCTGCCTTTTCAAAAGCAGAAAACTTTGCTGTAGCAGGTTGAAATTATTCCTAATTTTTTAGTGGGTTGAAACCCCACCAAATCTTCAAGAGTTGAAGCCTCCCTTCCAACACACACCAAGTAATTTGGGTTTACAAGAGTTCCTAAACTCTTTCCCAGGCAGTTGGAAAATAGGGACTGATGGCAACTTCAGAAACATTTACACAGCTTTAAAAAGCTCTTGGCCTCCTGCAACACCGTGCTGGGGATTTTACAAGAGGTAATTGGAAGAGAAACCTTCAGGGTCTGAGGCTCCAAACCCTCTACAAGGCATTGATGTTGAGCAGAAAATGATAGAGAAATGGATGGGTGCACTTTTCTGTTGGTTTGAATAAAATGATGAAGTTCTCATGATTAGCAGAGGGTTCCAGAAAACCCTGCAGAGGGAATTGGGCATTGATTTGAAAACGCCATCCCAATTTTTCTAAACGCTGCCCTGCAACTGGCAATCTCAGCTCTGAAGTTCTCAATCTGTTTCTGACATCTGTAGAGCTCTAATCACTTGATAAAAAAATCCCAGCGTTGTTTGACCTGGGTTTTAATATGCAGAGCCTGATTTTGCTGTGGTAATTTGTCCTCAGGTTTCATAATTGGAAGAACAAAGCAAAATGTTTTGATTTGACACCGAGTCAGGTGATGAGCATGTCAAGTGAGAGTTGACTGATGTTTCCTTTTGCTTCCCCAGTGGAATTGAAATGATTTATTGTTCAGTTAAAGTGCAGGCGACAAACAAACCCCCTGCAAGAATTATTAATTTTTTCCCTCGTTGCCGTGGTGGATGGGGTTTGATGGAGAGCTCTGAGGCTGCAGCACGTGTTCTGTCTGCTATCCAACAACCCTGAAACTTTTCCTGCTTGGCATACAGTGTGAAAACGCAAATATTTTCAACAAAGACATGATTAGTTTTTGCTTTTTTGGACTTGAACCCATTGTTCTGGTGTTGGCTTGGTGTCTAAAAGGTGTTACCACAAACCCAAGATAATCAGCCTTGCTGAGAACGGGTTTTATGAGGGTGGAGGTTGTGGCACAGCTCACCCTCCCTCCTGCATGGGCACAGAGCTGGGGCAGTGTGGCAAGTGCTTGCTGAGGGGAGCCATATGTGTGCAAGGTGCTTGTTATCATGGAAAAACCATAAAATTCAAGGATATCTTTGCTCAGGGTGGGGTTGGGCTTCTCTGTAGGTGTTGCTGACATGTAGGATGACATATGTTGCTGTATCTGGTGAAAAATCCAGGAATCCAGCAATATTGGCTTTTATTATTTCCCCTCTACCCACCAGAAGCAGCTGAGAAGAAACCAAGCGTAGTCAACGACCACACTTTTAATTCCTTTTTGGGCAATGAAGCTTTTCACTTCTAAAAGTACAAAGCTCTTTTTTTTTCCCCCTGGAATCAATCGATTTTCTTTCCAGTTTCATGCTCTGTGGGTATTGGGAGTAAACTCATCTTTTACACATGTCTGGAGAGATCTGCACCTCAGATGATGCACATCAGCATGAAACTTTTGCCTCGGAGACAACATGTAACCCCAGAAAGAAACCAAAAATCTGACAAACGGGGCATTTCTCCTGCCAGCCTTTGAGGGTACCTGCATATCCTCCATGACAAGGAATGTGCACAGAAGAAACAGCCCGTGCTCTGGTTTTCCCCCCATTTGATTAAACTGCCACTTTTCCAGTTTGGATGAGAGCTGAAGCACTTAAGAATAAATCTACTGGGGTGCCTGTGTCTGCTCGAGGGGCAGGGTTTTTCCTTTCTTGTCTTTATTCTGTTGTAAAACACCAGTTATTTGCTTTTTAGAACAACTGCCTGTTTTTCTGGATGTATCATTAGTCAGCAGGCTTGAGCTCCTTCCCCAGCCCCTGCAGAGAGATGTTGCTGTCAGGGAAGGACATTTCTCTGCCAGTAGTTTGTGGGTTTTTTTCAAGACCATATTTCAGTTCCAGAAGCTGATTCTGAGAAAAGCTATGAGTTGAAGTCAGTGCTGAGTTACCAACCACCTTGGGAGGGAATTTGAGAGAATATTTGTTGATCCAGTGAGGATCAGCTCCCTTTGCATCTCACCTGGGCTTTATTATCACCCTATGCCTTTGAAAACCTTCATGAGCCATGATAACTCCTGAAATTATCCAAAAATTCCATCATGAGCCATGATAATTCCTGAAAAAAGCTGCTGTAAATACACCTTCAGTCTGTGTTTCAATAAAAGAGGTTTAACAACTGGTTTTGGTCCCCTCATTTTCCAGCAAGGAGGTTGCTGAGTGAACAAGGCTTCCCAGAAGTTTTACATATGTCATTTCTCATCATGACACTTGAAGGCTGCAGTAATTAGTTGCAACAGCTTAATTATCTTGCAAACAGAGCAGCACAGCTATTTTGTGCCTTCACATTCCAGTCAGAGCCTGTGTGAGGTTGAGAAAGGCTCAGGGCAGTGTTGGCTGTCCCTGCCTGGCCAGAACTTGAAGCTGGGCTGGTTTTTTGCTCCTTTTGAATGTGCTGCGAGTCCTGATGCGACAGGAAATGTTAAAATCAAACTTGCAGATCCCAAATCGCCTGACTTTGTGTCCTTGTCACTCAGAGCTCCTGGAAGGAGCTTGATGGGAGGGTATGGAGACATCCATGATGTCTCAGGGATTGTAGAGACCAATATTGGTCTTTTGCAGGTTTAAAATCCGTCTTAGAAGCAAATTGCAATTTTTGGAGGGTGCAGAAGGGCAGCACTGCTGCTCTGGATCCAAGTCTGCCTCGGTGCAGCTGGGGAGATATTCCAGGAGTAAAACCTTTTCACTTGCACACCCTGAAATAGGAGAGTGTTCCAAAAGGGTAGGTATTCTTTAGTTTGTATGCTGAAAAGATGTGATTATGCACTGCTGGAAGTGGGTTTTGGACAGTTCTTTGGCTTGCCTGGAGATGGCAATGTGGCAGTGTCATTGTCACACCGTGGGCTTCTCCCAGGAATACACAGAAATTACATAAAGCCAATAATACAAAATAAAGCTCGGCTTGAGCTAGCTTTGCAAAAATACAGGGAGTAAATACGTTAGAAACATACAGATAATGTAGCTGAAACACAGCTGATTTCACTAAATGAGAAGCTGGGTGAATGGTAAATTAATTTTTTATGGCACCCGAACACCCAACACACTTTTAATGTCGTGTAACATCCATTGCAGTGAATGACTTACACCAAACACGAGCCCCTTGCTGCTGCTCCTGGGCTGGGTGGCAACAGAGGGGCTGAGCTACCGGAGCTCTCAAGGTCCTCATCACCTTTATGCTCCTGTGCCCGAGTCAGGCAGCTGAAATTTCTGGTTTGTCAGCTTCAGCCTAGAAGCCTAAAGAAATTTTTCACACCATTTCGCTTGCTTGTAGCTGAGAGATATTTTTTTTTATAAGGGGAAATTAAAAGGTCTTGTGCTTAATTACAGCACTGTGAGAGTGGTGCCAGCTCTAGTGGAACATCCCAGAAGGGTTTGGGTTGGAAGGGAACTCAAAGATCATCTTCTCCCACCCCGGCCATGGGCAGGGACCCCTTCCACTATCCCAGGTTGCTCCAAGCCCCGTCCAGCCTGGCCTTGGACACTTCCAGGGATGGGGCAGCCACAGCTCCTCTGGGAATTCCATTCCATTCCATTCCATTCCATTCCATTCCATTCCATTCCATTCCATTCCATTCCATTCCATTCCATTCCATTCCATTCCATTCCATTCCTCATTTCTGTTTCACTTTGCCTTGTTTCTAAGAGTTCTGCTGTGAGTTATCAGCATCATCTTCAGTTCCCAGATGGAGAGACTGATGAGCAGGGAGATGGATCTGGTCTCTCCCAGGGCAGCCTACAGGCTACTGGCAAAGCTGGGAAGATATTCCAGATCCCCAGTTCATTCAGCTGCACTCCCAGCAAAAGGAACTCAGGATCTCCTACATCTGTATCTGAGCTGACTTAAATGCAGAAAATCCCCTTGGGTTCTTCGGATCATTAGGAATACAAGGGAAATGGGAGATGATATAATTTGGGAGCCCACTACTATAGGAAGCCCTAGGGATATTAGGAACGTGATTGCAAAATTTTTTTCATGGGAGACAATGTCTGCAAACTGAACTCAAAGGGTTTGCTCACCAAGGTGTTCTGGCTCCAAGCAGTGCTTCAAATTCCCCTTTGGGATCCAGACATCCGAGTTTGCTGAAGGATTTTCTTTGCTTGGATCTCTCTCCCAGTGTCTGATTTCTGCTCCTCCAGCACAGCCCGTTCTGTTCTAATACCTTTGCTGACAGGGAGGTAAATACAGTGTAAATTGTCACTTTAACATGTTGCACTTTGTAGTGTGTTGAATAATGCATTTAACACACTGTCACGATGTACCTGTGCCTTGCCAGGCGTCTGCAGCCCCGACTGCTGGGTCTGTGCTTCCAGACGGGGCCCTGTGTTTACCAAGCACAAGAAATCTTGTTCTGCACATCCCCGCAGCTCTTCGGGGAAAGGACAGAAGAGACGTTCCACAAATAGGTTGAGTGACCCCACCAAATGAGAGAGGATGGGTTTTTCTCTTTTGTGTCATTCCTCTGGCTGTTTTCTTACCTTGGGAGCTGTTTGGAGGAGAAGGGAAGATTATCTCTGATGCTCACAGGCTCTGAGTTGTATTTTTAGTTCTGCCACTGCTGTTTGTGTCACCCTGATGTGCCACCCCATCACACTTGGTTCCTCAGCTCCTCAAATGGTCAATTTAATACCTCAATCCACTCTCCAGGTGTGTTTAGCTGCACTTTTCTGGGTCTACCTGTGCTGTTTGAAAACCTGACTGCTCATGTGGAGCACACGCAGCCCTGGCAGCATCTCCCTGCTGTGATTTCAGATACAATAGGAAAGAAAAGGCATTTACTGCATGGAAACACTGTAAAAAGGCTTGATGTCCCATAAAACGTGGCCCCATAAAGTCAGGTTCAGATGCATCCTTTACTTTTCCTTCCCCAAACAGAAACTGAGTGTTTGTGGCTCAAATCCATCCACGGGAAAGCAAAATCCCAGGTTCTTCCAGAGTGTGGCTGTGTGGGGCTGCATGGGAAAAGGAGAGCTGATATTCAGTTATCAAGTGTCTCATTTGGACACATTTAGTTAATTTGAAAAGCAAATGAAGGAAGGACCTCAACCATCTGCCCAACGCTGTGCTTCTGTTCCTGAGTCTTTTTCTGATTACAGTGTTCTGGCAGCTCTGAGGCATCCAAAGCTCCACTCCAGACGGAGCAAAGAAGAGAAAAGGTGCAGGAACAATTCAGCTGCTCTGGAACAATTCGGCTGGGCTCTGTGTGGCTGGAGGTGTGAGGAGAATTCACTGTAGTCACTCACAGGAGAATAAAAGCTGGATAAACTGCTGTTAGTAACTTTACACTTGGATTAATCACAGCCACTGTCATCTCCCAGTTGAATTCCAAATGCTTAGTCCAGGATGTGGCTTGCACAGGTGCTAAACTCCGTGCCCAGTGCCTGGGGAAGAGCAAATGTGGGTTCCTAGAGCTGTAGTCCAACCACTTGTGCCATGTTCTGCTTGATGTTACCCAGCCCAAACTACCAGGAGAGCAAGTGCAGGTTAAGAGGGATGATTGGAGGCACAGCTTTCATTTTAGATTAAATGATAGAAATGAAAAATCAACAAAGGAATGATCACCATGGGATGCTGTTTTTCACAATACAGGGAGCACCAGGGATCAGAAAAGAGTGGGCTTCAAGATAAAATGGAAATAATGTTTAAGAAAACCAGGGCTCAAACAGTGGGGCCTTTGCAGTTGATGTTGCTGCAGCTTGAGAGAGAGATTAATTCCAACCAAGGTTAAGGGCTTTCCTGGAGGACATATTCCACCTGCCATTTCCAGCTCTGACAAAATGCAACTCTCTGGCTGTTTGGAGGCTGGTGACAAATCACTGCACCCTTGTCCTTGATTACATTGTTCTTGGAGCATCCAACACCAGATAGACTGGGTTAGGTGACCTTCAGCTGCATTTGTATCTCCATGGGGGGAAGTGGTTGATAACTCTATTGTTGCTGTTGTCTGGTGGAGCTGATGGCTCTATCTGTGTGGAAATTGAGAGGGTTTTTCACAAGGTCTGCGAAGTTTGCAAATCTTTTGAATCCTTGCACAGCATTTGGTACAAGAGGGCTCTTAAAATGCAGGTCATTATTGTCTGTGTTGAGATCTGACTGGTGAAGAGGGATGTATTTCCTCTTCAGAAAATTCTATTTATACTGCAATGATGCTGCAGGCCAATTTCTGTATCGTTTCTGTGCATTTATCTTTGTTGATGACGGTTTATTTGAAGAAGTCTGTCTTTATATTGTCAGTGACTTAATGATGAGAATCAGAGCTTTAGGATTTGCAGGAGAAAGGAAGTGCTTGACAGGCACTGCTGAAACGGTTTAGCCAATCTTTCATTTTAACAATAGGGAAATAAAATAACCCAAGTGCAGAAATAGATATTTCTGAAGCAGAACATAATGCTCATCAGCATAGATAAACACAGAAAGGATTGATGTGTTTTAAAACTCTGTCAAACCTTCCTGTTCAAAAGCCGTGGTAAAAACAATTGGAGCGGGCTCCTTCTGCACCTCTTCTGTTCCAGGGTGGATTAAAAGGGGTTTAACAGGAAAAGGAGTTTTGCCTGGAGACACAAGCCTGGAGTGGCTTTTCCCTGCTCTGCCAGCTCTGTGCCCTTTGGTTAAGGCTCCTGTGAATGAAGATCATTTGCTGCTTGTGATGAATTTCACTTCTGGACTCTGCAGTGTGGGGGTCTCCGGGGACAGGAGTGCCACCCCTGTCCCATCAGAGCTGCCAGATGCTGGGATCAGTGCTGTGGCACTGAGCAGAGCCTGCTTCCTCTGGGGTGAGCCACAGCCTCGGGAGAAAGTGCTGGTGAGGCTCACAGAGGGGAGAAGCCCATCTGTGCCTCAGGGTTCCCGTCTGATTGCAACAAATATTTTGCCATTTGCAGGTGTTTCACTGCAGGGGCTGACGTGACGATCAGGCCTCCTGAGCTCCTGCAGGAGCTCAGCAAAGACATAAAAAGGTGTTTAATCCCAACCCATTCAAGTGTGTTAACAAACCAGAGTGTGAGAGCAGCGCTTGAACGACACAATTCCTTTATCACAGTTGGCAATATTTACTTGTGAAAGAAGTGTCACTGCCCAGCACTGCTGTCACGGCCTGCAGCGCTGGGCTTTGCTCCCTCCCTGTGAACAGATCTGAGCCTTGTGCTGGGGACCATCACCAGAAGGTGTTGATTTCTAAGGAATTTCCCCTGGCACACACAGTCCTTCCCTGCACTGGTGAGAGCTGAGCTGCTGCAGCATCACCCAGAGCTTTCCACAGCTTCAACAACACTGAAGTTCAACACATTGAGTCACCAAACAGCATCTTGCCCTAAATTGGGCTGTCCTTGTTTCCACCAAAGCCTTTCTGAGGCTTCTCTGCCAGCTTAAAATGGCAAAATCATGACTTTAATATCCCTGACCTTTCTGCTTTCCAGGATATCTGCAAACTTGGAAGTTTCTCTGGTTGTGTCTCACAGCAGCTCTCCTGAAGTTAATTATTTGGTTGCATAACTGCAGAATCGTTCCTGCTGGATTCTGGTCTGTTTCCCTTCCTCCTTTTCTCCCTCTGTGGTTAATTAAACACACAAAATGATAGTTTGAAAAATGCTTGTTAAGGATCCGAGGAACTTTGGGGGCTGGTGGATGTTATTTATCTAATTGAGAGACTTGTCCCTGATAAATGTGCTCCAATCTTGTCTGAGGTCCACAGGAATTAAGAATTTTCTGATGTGTTGTGAGCTGATATCACCACAAATAATGTTTGCACACTACATCTTGTAGGAAGGAACAAAACAAATCTGTTCTTTGTGAACCTCAGTGGGAAAATCTGGGAAATAAGGATGCTTTGAAAATGAGATTACAGATGGCATGAGCCCTGCCCTGCTCGAACAGCAGCCTCTCTGGCTGTAAGCACTTCAAGAATATTTGTCATTAATATATACTTTTGCTAATGGGAAAGGGCTGTAGCTGAGTACTTCCTACGACAGCAATTTTCCCCTGGAAAATACAAACCTAATGAAATCCTTCCCGTGGTGAGTTGCCAGTTTAAATGAGATGTTTTGATAAGGCCAGGAAATGTAATTGAGACTTTTGTTATCTAAATTAACGGGGAAGATACCAGGTTGATTTGATGTGTCTGAAGTACTTCAGGGCTATTTGTTGTGCTTGTTTCACGGAGAGTTTGTTTGCTTTGCACTTGCCTGAGAGGGGATGTTTTGAAGTCTGGATGTTCTGGATTTCCAGCAGAATGGCAACTTCTGTTTTTAAAACAAACAAACAAAATCCTTTTGCTTGGAGAAGGGGAGTTTGCTTGTTCTTTGCCTTTGTGCTCCACGCTTGGAACAAAAGGAGAAATAAACGTTTATGTTTTTGTCACCCAGCAAAGCCTCTGTTTTTAAAGGCAGAGCAAGGGAAAACCTTGACTGAATTTGCCCAGCTTTCAGAAACTGCTGGATATGTTTTATGAGGTGGCAAACAGAGAGATCTAAGCCCATAATAATATTAGTTAAAATTTTGAGGACTGGGCTTTCCCCCACTATAAAATAGTGTTGAGTGATAAACTCCAGACTCTTGCTAAATCTCCCAGTAGCTGTGCTAGGAGAAATCAGCCAAAATCTGAAATGTGATTATAACGAGCAGCAAAAAAATCTGCAGCAAGAAAATTGGCATTTAGATGTCTGACTTAGAGGGAACTGGGAAGGAACTAAAGGCCATCTGTGCTCCTGCAGATCTCCTGGATAAAGCTCCTGATCTTCCACCACTTAGCTTAAGTTTGTCTGGCAACTTAGATATTGCCCACTTGCCTCCTTATTGCCTGCATTCCAGATGCCATCCTGGCCTGCATTCCAGATCCCATCCTGGCCTGCATTCCAGATGCCATCCTGGCCTGCATTCCAGATGCCATCCTGGCCTGCATTCCAGATGCCATCCCAGTGCATCAGCCTGGCACTGAGGGGTTTGCCTGGCCCAGAGAGTTTTGCCAGGCAGAATAAGTCAGGTCAGCTGTCAGTGGGAAGTGTTTCTCCTAATCCAGTTGCACACGTGGCTGAAATGCACCCCTGGATTCTGGAAAAGCCAACACCAAAAAGAACTGTGAGAGATGTTACCAAGACCTGCTGGTGACTTGTGGAGCCCTGACCACTGAATCCTGCAAAGGCATTGGCAGCTGGGTCTCCCCAAATCCTCAGTCATGCAGTTCTGTCCCTTCCTAGAGCAATCCATCCTTACATGAAACACATATTTATGCTCCTCACCGAGAAAAGCAGCTTTCAAAAAGCTTTTTAGGTGTCTAAAAAAAAAAATAAAAATAACAGATCTGCTAAGTTGCTGAAGGTCAGTGTACAACGGCATGACATCGGATGTGACACCACTGCTAATCTAATCAGAGGAAAACAGATGTGGGAAGCTCCCTTGATTTCCTGCTTATTAAGATCAGATTTGTCCTGTGATTATGAGTCTTTTTTGCCTTCTGGAGATGGGGATGCTCAGACAATACTCTTAAAGATGCATTTGAGAATTATTAAGAGCTGGTTTGGCATGACGTCTTCCCTATCTGCTGTTGGCATTAATTTAGTAATGAGATAAATGTTATCCCCTTCAGAAGTAATTAGGACAACTGTTTTATGTGTGTGTGCATCCCAGACAAGTATGAAAATGCTACAGATTTCATAATCCTTGTCATTTTTTCTAAAGACAATTAGCTGTGTTAAGGAAACTCAGTGGCCAGACCTTCAAACAGTGCCTGCCTGCTTTTATTTATTATTTACTACTTGACGTCAGTCACGTGTTTCCATTTCCAGTGTCCTCTTTTTCACACTTGATTGGATTTCTGTTTGAATGTTTTCCAGGGCCAAAATCTTCCTTAAGCATCTCCATTTAGGAGAGCTGATATTTCTTGTGGTGTGAGAATGCAGAACCCAGTTTAATTAGTACTCGTGGAGTGGTTACCAACCCTAAAACTCACTCATGTCTTGGGTGGGAGAACTGACTTGAAATACCTCTTATCTTTCCTGTGAATTTATGTTGTGCAATCACACATTCCTTCCCTAAAGCTGTCCCAGGCAGGGTATTTATCCTTTCTTGGTGTCTAACAGCGTTGCCAATTATCATCACCCTGTAAACAAGAAGTGCCAGAGGTTCGTTAATTTTAAAACCCGAGTGCAGACGTGGTCGGGGGTGTAAAAGCTGCCAAAAGGGGTGGCCAGGTGAGCGTGGAGGCACATCAGGGGTTGTTATCACAATCCCCAGGACTCCCATCTGCCCAGACGAGCTCTCCACGAGCAGATGTTTTACTGCCTGCGCTCAGCGTGGCGCAGCTGCCGCTCCAGCCTCACAAGCACCAGCTCCTTGGATTAACAGGGAGATCCAAGGTTGAAGGTAATGATGTCTGAAAATAAGCTCGAAATTAGGCAGAGCTGATTAAAAAGAACATAAGGATCTCTGGCAGTTTAAATACGCTGCTGCTGTGACACCATCCCAAACTGTGTTCCTTTGATCCCCCTTGCACGTGTCCCATGTGCTTCCCTGACAACTGATGTGGTGTGGGCGGGGTGGAGCGAGGAAAGAAGAGGGATTTAAAGTTACTTTTAAAGTCTAAATCCCCGTGTTCTTTGCTGTTCCCTTGTGAAGCTGCTCCAATGTCCATCAAGTCGATGAAAGGACTGTGCTTATCTGAGTGAAGGTTGGAATTAAAAGGATGGAGCTGTTCAAGGTCTGCCAAGGCTGGAACCCGAAATGATGCGGATGCTCAAGGTTTGTCAGACTGGGATCTAAAAAGATGGAGCTGCCCAAGGTTTGTCAAGTTGGAACCCAAAAGGATGGAGTTGCTTTAGGTTTGTTGAAGTTTGAACCCAGACGGTTGGTACTGCTCAAGGTTTGCCAAGGTTTGAACCTAGCAGGATGGAGCTGCTCAAGGTTTGTCAAGTTGGACTCCAAAAGATGGAGCTGCTCAAGGTTTGTCAAGTTGGAATCCAAAAGATGGAGCTGGTTACGGTTTGTCAACATTGGAACCCAAGAGAAAGGAGCTGCTAAAGATTTGTCAAGGTTGGAACACAAAATGATGGAGCTGCTCAAGGTCTGTCAAGGCTGGAACCCAAAAGGATGGAGCTTGTTAAGGTTTGTCAGGTTGGAACCCCAAAGAATGGAGTTGCTCAAGGCCTGTCAAGGTTGCAACCAGAAGGATGGAGCTGCTCAAGATCTATCAGGGTTGGAACCCTGAAGAATGGAGCTGCTCAAGGTTTGCCAAGGTTGAAACCCAAAATGATGGAACTGCTCAAGGCCTGTCAAGGTTGGAACCAGAAGGATGGAGCTGCTCAAGGCCTGCCAAGGTTGAGCGCATCAGGATGGAGCTGCTCAAGGCCTGCCAAGGTTGAGCGCATCAGGATGGAGCTGCTTGAGGTCTGTGTGGATGATCACAGGTCACAAGTCGAGCGCTGCTGTTGCAGCCCCTGCTCTTGCCTCTGGCTGTAGCACGGCCCTGCTCACTGAAATGGCAGCACAAAGCACTTCCTCAGGCTCTGACTCTTTCCATCAGACAGGGACAGGGCACAGATGGCAAACTCTGCATTCCCTGCTCGTTCCAGGGTCTGCAGGGAACTGGTTCTTATGGAAAAGGCTGCGGGGTCAGACCCATGCACTTTGCTAAGATTGAATCCTCAGCAGGAATTGCATCTGCTGCACTCCATTGGTTTTACTTTTGTTTAACAGACCATAAACAATTTGTTTACATAGACAGTTTTCATCTTCCACAGTGAATCATAAGTGAGTTCTCCAGGGATCAATCCCTACTCTGGTTGTTGCTTTTCATTTATGTACCAGGCTTGGATGATTTAGATCATCAGAGCTTCCATCTGAATTCCGTGGCAGCTGGTTTATGGCCTTTTCCTTGCACAAAGGATCTTACTAAAAATCTACATTATGGATCTGGCAGATTAAGCTTCGCTTTAAAATACTTTGCTATAAAGTAGAAAAGGGATGTTATGACCTATTTGCCACAGAGAGGAGAACCCCAGTCCATCAATGCTCAAAACTCAGGTCTCTCTCTCCGAGCAGTCCCCACATTGATGGTGATAATGATGAGCTCTCACTCTGTGTGTGCTGAGCTCTGAAAGGAAAGGAAATGTGTGGTCCAGGGGACTGTGTCTTACAGACAGAGCTCAAAGAGATGGGAAATGGCAAAATGGGCTGAGGGGATGCCCTGAAGGTGACCAGGTGGGCGTGAAAGCACAGCCAAGAGTTTTCAGCTGACAACTGGACTGAGCTTTTGGGATGAGGCACAGCCTGAAGCTCCTGAGAAGGGCAGCCTGGGCTTTAGGAGTGTCTGGAACCAGAGAGAATTGAAGGAAGACCTTCTTTGACCTGCAGTTTCATTATTAGTCCATCTGCATATTATCTTACAGAGCAAGTGTGGCACTCGAGTCTCAGGTCAGAATTGCTGGCTGTGTTTCAAGGAGTTTCTCTTTAGTTTTAATTCTTAGACCTTTTTAATTCGTTTTTTGCAGTTTGACATCTCTGATTCGGTGCACTTGTGTTTGTGTGGTTGCACCTCCAGTGGCTGAAGGTTTCCATCAGTAATTTAAGGATGAACCCCTCCTCCTGGAGCCCTAGTAATGTATGAATTTTGATGAAAAGCATTTCCCCTGAAATGTCAGTGTTGGGATGATTTCCCTTGCTGAGCTGCAGAGGTAACACAGATTAACAGACCATGGGGTTGGTTTTAACCTTAGAGAGAAGGAGATGCTGCAGCTGCTTTGTTGTGAAAAATCCTGGATAAAATAGTGAGATTATTCCTTGCAAGTGCACCAAATGTACTTAATTCAAATTAAGTCCTGGAAGGGACTGCTTTTTCCTGTCAAGTTGTTTATGTAAAAAAGTACTTTGGAGCAAATAATTCATTATCCTCTCACCTTGTATTTGGTGATTGCTTATAATAAGAGTCCACTTGGAGAAGCAGTTGGCTTTTTCCTTCATTACATATACATAGACCCAAAGAATTTTTTATACTCCAGTAAACATAATTTGTATTTCATGACGTGTTATGAGTTTCTCGTTGTATGAATGTCTTAAAATGAATTTATAAATAATTTTTATGGTTCAGTGAGAAAAGCCATTAAGGTGTTTTAAATGTTTGGAAGTGCAGGAGTTGAAAGAGTGGTTTGATATATGGGGTGCAATGGGAGTTGGGAGCTGTAAAGGAATGGTGCTGTAGCTTAGGAAGGAAATCTAGAGGGCTTCTACTACAAATTATTAAAATTACTACTGGGAGAAAGAGTACAGAAAAGAATTTAAAGGTGAAAGAACATGAGAAACCTTCAAATAATAATATCCCAATGTTCGTTCACTTATTGTGATCTATTTAGATCAAGGTAAATGTTAGATGCATTTGAAATGTTTCAATAAATCTGTGAAGGTCTGCAAATAATCTGTCTGCTAAGGCATTATCCTTCCTCACCCCTTGGAACTGTTTAGTCTAAGAAATGCCACTTGTGACCCTGCAAAAATCTGGTGCTAGGGCTCCAGGCTGTCCCAGAAATTCTTTATTATTCTGGACAACACAATATATAAGAAAACAACTGCATTGTGCCACTCCTGGAATCCTGGGGATGAATTTCTGTTCGTGGATTTCCCTTTTCTCCTCTGACATGAAAAGCACAGAGTTAAATCCATGGGAATGAGTGTGAGTTGAGTGTGGCATGAGCCTGTGCTGACCTACAGAAACTTTCTGCACTGAATTGCTCAGTCACTTGGTTTGGAAGAAGAGCAGCCAGTATCAGATCTAATTGTCTCCCACGTCCCAGGGTAAGGTCTTCACTCTATTTTTCGATGGCATTTTTAATTAACTTGGAATGAGCATTTGTGCATGGAAATCTCAATGCAAACGTGTACAAGCATTTTGATACTTCCCTCCAGCTGCCACGCTCTGCAGGCAGGGATTTTGTTTCATTCTGGTTGTTCTTGCCAACTTTTCCTGGGGAATGTGCTGGGATCAGCTGATGGGCAGGTGAGGGACCAGGGACAAGCTCCAGGTTCAGAGCAGTCCCTGAATCCCACTGAATCCCATGAGAATGTACATTTACAAGGGATGCACTGACAGGACACAGGGAATGGCTTCAAACTGACACGGTCAGGGTTAGGTGGGATATTGGGAAGGAATTCCTCCCTGGGAGGGTGGGGAGGGGCTGGGATGGAATTTCCAGAGAAGCTGTGGCTGCCCCATCCCTGGAAGAGTCCAAGGCCAATTTGGACAGGGCTTGGAGCAGCCTGGGATAGTGCAAGGTGGATGGAATGGGATGAGTTTTCAGCTCCCTTCCCATCCAAACCACTCCAGGATTTTGCAATTTCTGGGCACTATTTATTTAACTGTCTAAAGTAAATTACTCAATCTCTTCACATCATTGTAGCCACCAGCTAAATGATTCCATAAAGCATAAAACCTGGTTATTGGTTATTTCAAACGCCAGTTAGGAGGAAATCTGACTCAGAGAATAAGCTGGGCATTTCCAGGCTACTGCTGATAAACTGATATGGGAACTTTCACCCTCCTGAGGGTTCAAATGTTGTGGTTGATAAGGAGTTTTGTGTAAATCCATAAGTCATTAATTTAAACAAACAACCAAAAAACAATCCCACACACAAACCCAACAACATAAACCCCAAAGTGTTTTTTGGAGAACACTTCCCTGCTAGAAAATGATGGCACGAATAGGTCAGTTTTGACAGAGAATCCAAAAATGGCTCACGGTTCTGGTCTCTCTTGACCTCCCTCTATTCAAATCTCTTGTTTTGAGATGACTCAAGTGTGCAGATGTTTGGAAGGACACGTTGGCTCTTGGGCTCTCATTGAAGCTGTCAGTGAGCACCTCTTCCTTTCAGGAGACACTTCCCTAAATAATACATCTTGCACGTAGGGATTGCCATGGCAACAGTTCATTTTGAATTACAAAACAATTAGATATCAACACCCCACGTAATCCATCTCCATGTAAATTAGTGCCAAGAGGCAGGTAGTGACTTAAACATCTTCATTTTGGGCGGTTAAAAATCCTGCCTGCCATGGTTAGATGGAGAATTGCACTAAAAAGCTCCTCAAAGTCTTATTTACATAGAAATGCTCAAGTCCCCCTTGAACGAGTGTCCTGAATGAAAGTGGCTTTATTTTAGTTAAAACAAAAAAGAAATAAACACCCTCCCTGTCCCATCCAAATTCCTACTTACTAAGCTTTGGTAGGAAAATATCACTTTGCCTTTGAAACCCTATTATTTTGCAGCTTCTTAAATATTTAATTTTCATTAGAGAGCACACTCCAGTGTTATCATGGAGAAAGCTGGTTTTACAAATTCCTCGCAGGGCCTGAAAACTTCTACCACAATTTCTGGGATGTTTGCCTGTGAGCAAGGCTTGAAAATGAGAGGTTTTCTCGATTGCTGGAATTCCACAGTAAATGTCAGTATGAATA
Source organism: Climacteris rufus (assembly GCA_013398175.1). Classification (NCBI taxonomy): domain Eukaryota; kingdom Metazoa; phylum Chordata; class Aves; order Passeriformes; family Climacteridae; genus Climacteris; species Climacteris rufus. The sequence goes on from VZRZ01000783.1 coordinate 180,248, forward strand.
GAATTAGAATTTTTATATATCACCACCCCTCTGTTCTGCTGCAGGTAGGCAGCAAAATGCATGTGCTGGCTGATGGCAAAATGTCATTGCTCTGTTGTGAGCACTTGTGGGTATAAGCCAGATGTGGGGGTGATATTTTCTCTGCTAGAGGTCACTTTGGAAAAGGCCAAGGAGGAAGGAGGGAAGGAAAAGGGTGTTCTGTGAGCTGGAAATGCTGGTAAAAGTTCCGCCTGCACTTGAAACCCGCTGTTGGGGAGGTGTTGGTGGAATTGAACTGCACGTTTCTGCTTAATAATTAAATAAATTGGAATAGAAATGCTTTTTACACAGGTAGAGTGGCCCTGGGGGATCAGGGGCTGCTGCCTTGGTCAGAGGTGTCTTTATGACTTGAAGTGCCAGTGTGTCAGAGCCCTGTTTTTACAGCTAAAGGTTAATAAAGGTTAACGTGGCTGTGCAGAACCACTGAAATGACAATAATGGCACAGCCATTTCTGGGTTTGAAATTAACCCCTTTCTACCTGACAGGAGGGTGGAGCTGAGGAGAGTCAGGTTCTGCTGCCAGGGAACAGGGATGGGATGAGAGGGAACGGCCCCAAGCTCAAGGGGAGGCTCAGCTTGGACAGCAGCAGGAATTTCCTCATGGAAAGGGTGCTCAGGCCTTGGCTGCCCAGGGAGGTTTGGAGCGCCCATCCCTGGAGGTGTCCCAGGAAGGCCTGGATGTGGCACTCGGGGCTCTGGGCTGGGGACAAGGTGGGGATGGGGCACAGCTTGGAGATCCTGGAGGGCTTTTCCAGCCTCAGGGGTTCCATGGTTAGCAGGCAGCACCAGACAGGGTGTGCAGGGCAGATTCCCTCCTCCCCATGGCACTTGGCACTGCCACATCCCTGCCAGCCTGTCCCTTCCCTCGAGGAGCAGGTGGATGGAGGGACATCTCCTGTTCCCAGGACGGGGGAGCTGTGACTGTGCCAAAGCTGGAGAGGATGAAGTGTTGGCATCAGAATGAAGGGGTGCTGCTGCTGCCTGTGTGAAAGGTAAAGCAGCTCTTAAAACATCCCCTCCTTGTCCTCAAAACTCACACTGATTACAACACAAGGTCATCCACTGAACCTGCTGCTCGTTAAAACTTCCATCACACAAAGAACTTCCAAAATGTGTGACTGTTTCATTTGGGAGGGTGTTTGGTTGGGGTTTGAGAGAGCAGAAATAGGGAAGTGGCATTGTTGGAAAGGTCCCTACATCTCTTTCCCCCCTCCACCCAGTATCTGGTAGCAGTGTTTGCCAAATTAGGTGTCCACCTAAACCATCCCTGCCTTTTCTGCAGGATGTTGAGATCTAAGTCAGGGATTTGCCATGGTTTAATGTGCAGGGTAACCCACAGGTCACATTTATTGCATGGCAATGTGAGCTGAATAAATGGATATGGGCTGTTTTTTGTTGTGAATTGTTTAATTTTGGTTGATTGAATCAAAAGGCAATGAAGTTTTACTGAGTGAATAAAGTTTAAATCGAATTTCCCAGAAACACTTGAAGGATGTCAGCAGCAGGCTGAGGGTCTGTTGTTCTTAATTGGGATAGTCTGATAAGGAAAATTTTATTCCAATTGCTGATTTAAAAAGAAACTCAAATTATGTCAGGAGGTAATCTGAAAGACTACAACACTCTTTTTTACCCTCAACTGAGCCTTTTCTCTTCCAAAGTACAGATAAAAATCTATAAATAATTATATGAGACCACATTGTTAACTAATACAATTTCCTTCTTTTTAGGGCAGTTCCTGCACAAATGATATTTAGGACCATATTCTGTATTCCTAAGGAATATCTTAAGAATAATAGTATAACCAGTTAAAGGAAAACCTGGCATGCAAGAAGGATTTGAGTCAGTGTTAATAATCAAGTCAGTTGATTTGATATTCTGTAATAATTCCTTAGAAAAAAATAAAAAATTGTCATTAAATGCTGATGTTCCTACATGTTAAGTTAACACTAAATTAATTAAGCTGTTAAGTTTCACAAGTCTAATTTGTTTGGAATGTCAAAATGTTCTGTTTTCATTTTAAAAAATAAAATGAAGCAATGAACAATGGAATGATTGAAACCAGGCTCATAATCCAGTTTGTGCCAGCTTCAGTCTGGGATAACTGGGAATATACGAGCTACTACCATTAATTAATGGCTATAGGAACAATCTAATTGGGGAATAAGAATTTATATCACTTGTTTTATATAGTGAAACAACAAAGTACACACGTGGAAGAACAGATCTAGAAGTTTTATAGGTTACTTAAAAGCAGAGAAAACCCAAAGGTGTCAGGAATGTTTCAGTCGCCTCCTGTACAAAGGATGTGCAATTAAATAAGCAATTAGTTATGGATTATTCACTCAGCTTGACTGTTGGATATTTGAGTAGCACGTTAACCTTGAAGTGACTGGGTTTATAGCCCTTATTGTTCACCAATAAAATAAATCTGCATTAAAAAAACACGCCCTACCTGGGCTTGATCTTGCAAAGAAATGTTGCTGCTGATTATTGTGATCACAGCTGGGAGACTGAGGCACCGCGGTGGGACAAGCTGGAGGCACATCTGGAACATGATCCTCCCAGCCTAAAATCCTTGTAAATAACTGGGGGGTGAGGGAGGGGGAAGGAGACATGGGGAACTTGCCTTTAAGAAGGGCAAAGCTTTGCAAAAAATCACAGAATCAGGGAATGGTTTGGGTTGGAAGGGACCTTAGAGCCCATCCAGTGCCACCCCTGCCATGGGCAGGGACACCTTCACTATCTCAGGTCGCTCCAAGCCCTTCCAGCCTGGCCTTGGACACTTCCAGACTAATTGGTTTGGTTTTTTTTTAAACAGTCTCTAAAATGCTTCCTCCAGGTCTCTCTGGGTCCAGCATCCAAATGCAAGAGTCCTGCCCTGTCTCAGACTCCCCTGGGGCTTTGTGCAGCAAAGGATGGAAGCAGCACTGAATGTGTCCAGCCTGTTTGGATTCCCTGGTTACAGCTGTGCTCCCAAACTGGCACCGTGTGCCTGTGCCAATTGGCAGTTAACTAGAGGGTATTTTATAAAATGAGTGGAACTAGATCAGAACTGAGATTATTTTTTTTTTCAGAGTGGTGTTTGCATGTGCTCCATCCACTCTGGGTTGTCCAGCAGCAAAAGCCAAGTTCAGCATCTGTGTGTTGGCACCTCAGTTTTCTTCTGGTCTTGTCTAACCAAGTAATGCATTTCCTCATGAGAAAATAATTTTTTTTGTGGGAAAAGGAAAAGCAGGAGGTAGTTCAGAGGTGTTGGTTGCTGTCACACCACACATGTCCATGCCCTGCTGCCTAAATCTGTGATTGTGTTGCCCTGGTACCCAGCAGTGGTTTCTGTCCCACTGCACAAGCTGAACGGTCCATGGGGTTGGGATGAAATGCCTCCTTGCATTTCCCAGAGCCATCCATCACCAAACACATTCCAGGTGCAGTCAAACACAACCTAAAGCGAGCACATGGGAGGGCAATGAGCTGTGTAAAACCAGTGATACCACACGGACCCAAAAGCCCCAAACCTGCCTTGGAGGTTGGCCCAGGACGTGCTCCTGGTGGGAACAGCAGCGTTTGGCACGGGCTGCCACCCTGCTCCCACTGCAGCTGATCTCATTTCAGATTGTGCTCATCCTTCCCTCCTCACCTGCTGTGATCCCAGTGGCAGCAGTCACGTTCCTGCTCCTGCATTATTCATTCATGGAAAGGGAGAGCGAGGCAGACGAGAACGCCCCTTCTTTGTGAGACTCATCCTTGTTTAAAATGCTGGGGGAATTATACTCATCACTGCATTTGTTACCACATCAAAGTGAGAAAGGAGAAGCAGACAACCAGAGCTGAGAAGAAAGAGGGTTTTTCTTCTGGTTTCACCTTCAGGTCCTTTGTCAGTGCAGTGAGACAGAGCAGGGCATTGTGCCAAGCACTGTAATTTATAATAGAGACACCACGAGGGTGAGGAGGCCCTGGCACAGGTTGCCCAGAGAATCTGTGGATCCCTGGAAGTGTCCAAGGACAGGCTGGACAGGGCTTGGAACAACCTGGTTTAGTGGAACAAGTCTGCTTCTTGCAGAACTGGATGACCTTGAAATGCCCCTTCCAGCCCAAACCGTTCCATGATCTCAACATTGGGACTGAGCAGAAAGAAAAGCTGATGGAAATTCCACCCTTCTTGTGAAACAGAATTGGTTTCATGTTCCCATTTCAATGCTTATAAACCCCAGTAATTTCTCAATGGACACAGCATCCCCTTCAGGGATCTGGTAGAGGGGCAAACACCTTTCTTGGCACTGATAAACCCAGGACAAGCTCCTTGGCTGTTGCAAATTGTGACAGTGTTGTTTCTCCCAGGGATTGATGAGTTTGCTCATCCAGAGGGACTCCATGGATCTGCAATATAAACAATATCCTTTATGTCCAGGAACATTTAGGCGTTTAGGACACATCAGGATAGAGGCTACACTTTAAATAAAATTGTTATTCCACAGCAGCACGAAGCAAGAGCAGATCTGTGATTGAATTTAGCAGTTTCTGTGCTTCAATAAAATGAAGCAGGGCCAGGCAGACCAATTACCCCCACACACCATCAACTGATCACATTAGAAATGTAGAGTGAAGTTTTCATTGCTTAAAGGGAGAAAACTCTGATCTGAATTCAAAATAAATCAGAAATATTAATGTGCTCAAGAAATGAGTTTAATGATGTATTTAAAAACTATTAAATTAATGTTTCTCATTAGTGGCACAGCTTAATCATTCTTTGCAAGCAGAGGGAAGAAAGTAAAGCAATATCGTGAAAGATCAAATAGTGATTCAAAATTAATTAATCCAGCATTGTATAAATCAGGTAGCTCCAATAAAAATACTAGTTCAGTATTCAGTTCTTATGGGCAAAATTAAAAATAAAAAATGCTTTAATTAGTGCCTTTTCATTCAATCCACCTGACCTATTTATTTTTAATTGAGCAACAGGGTGCTAAGCATACTGTGAAAGTGCTAATTGCAGTAGTAAACTTTTTAACATTTCCCTCTGGCCTTCATACCTTGTTTTGTGGGAGAATATCTCAGAATAATGGAGAAAATTGATACCTCGCTGTGCTGGGAGCTGCTGTTGTGTTTCCTCTCCGTCTCCTGACCCATTTCACGTTGCGCAAACACCTCGTGGCTCTTGCTACCACGAATTTGCTTTGACTGTGTGAAGATTTATCTTGCAATTTGTGCTTTGCAAACTTGTTAGAGGAACTGTTTGAGTGACAGTAGTGTAACAGATTGTGTTATTAACGTTAATAATTTGTGAGGTTTAAGCTGCTTGACAACACTTTTAATGAACTATTATTTTACATTGTATTTATAGCAATTTACCTCCTTTCACTGAAGTTTTCTTGTGATCCTACAAGTAGGTGTGTTGGCCTGGATCAGTTTTATTCCTGCTGGATCAAAGAAAGGAAAACCAGAGCAGGAAGAAGGGACTGAGACCTTTCCCTGAACTCCCTCCCATGCCCTGGATGATGTTGTCATGGCCATTGCCATGAACTGGAGCTGAACCACTGCTCTTGTTGTCAAACTGGTATTTCCCCTTGCTGCCTCACTAATCCCTTTTTTCTGGAGCTCCAAATTTTACCGAATTTCTCAAGCACTAATCCCCAGGGATTATTTTCACCCTTGCAGCCTGAAGAATAACTCCCTTTAGAAGAGGCTCTTCTCAAGCTCTCACTGGAGAATTAAAGCTCATCAGAGTGCCCAGCACTGAGGCCTCACAGAGAATTAGCACCACTTTGGCAGCTCTGAGGGGAGGCTGTGAAAGCAGCTTTGTTACAGCCCGGCTGAGGGAAATATGAAAAGCCCAGATAAGATTTCTGCAGTCCCCATAGGGCGTTTTTAATGAAGGTGAGTCAGGTGTCTGAGCCTCACGTTTGTGGTGATTCTGGGGAAGGTGAGAACACCCTGAGCCTGCCTGACTCCTCTTGCTCAAGTCTGTGTTCAGCTGCCCCTGTGCAGGAAATTTATATTTATTTGTGTTGTTCCCCTCACTTAAAGGCTCAGCATCCTCTGGAATTGAGCCACAGCCCCAGTTCAGCCTGTGACAGGTATTTACTGCTGGGCCATAAACGTGATCCCTTCTGGCTGATGACATTTGTGGGCTCCCTGAAATGCCTGTAAAACTCATCCCCATGACAAACTGCTCCCGCAGCCTGAACGACCTGTAACAGGAGGAATAAAAGCAGCAAGCAATCATGAATTGGATTTTGGGCATTGTCTGTGTATTTTTTTCCTCCCTTTCTGGCCAGGTGATGCTGTTGGAAGAGGTGTTATAAAAGGCTGAGGTCTGGAAATCTTCAGCTTCGTGTTAGACTTCCAAATTTGTACCTTGAGCACCTGAATATTCATTGCCAGCCCCAAATATTTGAAAATCACAAGCCAGGATCACCTAAAATAAGGAGAGAGAAATATGAAATACATAAATTATTGTCTTCTGCTTCACCAGTGTTAAAGGCACATTGGATTCATATTTTCAAGTTTTGGCCACTGTCTTAAAATATCTTTTAATTGAATACAATATTTTCATCATTCCTCTGAATGCACAGAGGAACTCAGCTGTCCCTGTCACATACTAAGGTAGGTACAAGCACACACATTTTGTAGCCCAAGTGTCCAAAATAAGACCTGAGCTTAGAATTACCTAAGCTTAGCTTACCTAATTACCTACCTACTTTAGCTTACCTAATTTTTGGTAAAAGCAATAGGAACATAGAGAGAAATCCCCTGGAGATTTAGGATGGTGCTGCTGCTGTCCTGAAACTGCTGAGCACAATGATGAGACACTGCTGGCACTCTCTGCTCTCTGAAAAATAATTTTGTCCCATCCAGAAGGCAAAAAATGTTGAATTCTCACATGAGGATGGATAAACTCAGCACCTCCTTTTTGTTTCAGGTTTGTTTGACATTCCTGGAATTGTCCATGAGTGTTTAACAGGGACATGTGGGAAATCCAAAATGAAGATGAAATGCCAGCAGAAGTCAGTCCCTGTGCTTCAGCCTGCCTGAGACCAGGCTCTTCAATTCTCTTGCCATGCCAAGTGAATTTGCAATAAAGAACTTCATTGTTTATTGATTTTTGAGATGGATGTGGACATAAATACAGCTCTAATTGTTTTACATTTCCAGAATTGCATCCAAGCTTCAAAAGCAACCCCGGACCACGGAAAGCCTCTTACTCAACACCTTGAACCTGATATGACTCCAAACTTTACAGCAAGGCCCTGACAGGGTTTGAATGCTCTTAAAACCTCTCTAATGCTGGTAATGCTTTCTAAGTGGAGGATTAAGTGATCTTGCCCTGGATAAAAGCACATGGAGGGGCTGAGCTGGAAGCAGCTCACGCTGTGCACCGTGTGATCCCCCAGACCTCATCAGGGGCAGCACCTTTGAAGTGGATGGAGTTAACCCAGATATTCATCCCTGGAACTCAAATCAACGTGAGGTCTTTTCATCAATGATGGAACATGGAAAAATCAGAGGCTCTGGCACCTACTGCTTCTAAACCAGAGTTCTAATAATTTGCTTTACAAAGGCAATCCAGGCGATTTTAGATATGGATTTGATTTTCAAATGCCCCCAAGCTTTGAGCATCCATCTCAGTAATCCCTTATTGGACTTTGGGTGGACTTTTTATAGTTTGGATTAAAAGTCTTGTTGAACCTAATTTAAATTCTTCCACAATTTAACGTGGAAATACTAAAGAACAGATAACTGTGTGTTAGTTAAAGAAATCTATATGATGAGTTAAATCTGCTTGTTTGGCATGATTTCTGGGAAGCCCTCTAGTTCCCTCACTAATTCTTTCTCCTGGCTTTGAAACAACCTGAATATTTTTCCAGCATTGAGATATTTTCCTTCCCAATGCCTCTGGGAAGGGCAGGCTGGAGAAACCAAGTGGGTCACAGAAGATTTGTGCTTTTGCTTTCCAAAAGTGTCCTGAAGGCCTTGGGAAGCAGATGCTGGACCCAAGTGCTTTTGCAAACCTCTCCTCGCATGGTTTCCTCAGTGACACTTCAGGGCTTTGTGGGAGAGGTGGGAAGAGGGGTCCTGATTCCTCAGGGAAGTCAGGGCCAAGCTCCAGACCCCTGAGACTCTGCCACGAGATTATTCCTCCTGCTTTAAAAGCCATGGGAACACTTTTCCTTGCTGCAGACAGGTTTCTAATTTAAATAAAAGGAATTAAAATTTAAATAATTTTATTTAAATAAATAAATTTAAATAAAAGGAATAAATCACCCAGGAATGAAGTGCTGTTAGCTCCTTGTGAAAGCTTAGGAATATCACCCATCTCTGCTGTGTAATTCCTGCATTTTTGGGGTTTCTGTACATTTCTTCCAGTCCTCTCTGCTGAGGCATTTCTTCCAGAGCTCCACTCTCAGCAGGGTGTTATTTATGGTGCTCTAAAGGCATTTTGCTGTGGACAAGTCGTTCTTAAATGTTAATGCAAATAAATTGAAATATCTGGTTGCAAAGGCTCCGCACTGGAGGGTTGTTATAACACATCATAAAATCCTCATTTCCAAAGCTCTCCTGAATGTGTAAATAAAGCAGGAGGCAGCTCAGCCAAGAGTTCTGAGGAGTTTGCCCACATCCACGGAGTGCAATTATTAACTAGAGAAACGTGGTTTGACCCTGGGACTGGGAGTGTGGTTTCAGGCTGAGCCCTGTCCCCCTCAGCCTGGCTCTGGGAGGCAGAGCTCCACTCTGCTCTCAGCTTAATTAGGGGCTGCCTCCACGCTCATTATCCAGGCAGTTCTCAGAAATGGCTCTAGAAGGGTTCAGCTATGGTTTCAGCGTGTTAATAAAGGGCTAATCACCTGTTTAGGATGAGTGATTAAAGGAAGTGTATTAAACTAAATAAAGCCCTTTTATTCTAGAATAGCACTCTCTGTGTGGTTATTAAAGAATATCTATTTCTCCTGAAATTCATGCTTGATTATAACCTTGAATTAACTTTCAAGAGTAGATAAACCCGTGGATTAAGGTGTTTAATGGAAGAGCATGAGATCCATAGATAGCAATGAGGGACTGGGACTGATAATGTTAAAGAGGAGGGAGGCTGGAGCCTGGCCAGAGGAGTGGGAATACTGGGACATCTTAGCAGCTAGAAAATTCCCACTGCAGCACTGTAGGTACAACAGCTTTTTGCTTTCAAACCAGTTCTGTTTCTGCCGTCACTGAAGCCTCCAGAAGCTGCAGATTTCCAGCCCTGGGACACATCCCTGGGTTATTGCAGCAGAGAACTGTGCCCTGCACAGCCTCTCAGGTCAGGAAAAATTAAGGATTAATGAGAGTCTGGTCAATCTGTCCTTTTGATGAGCATCAAAAATCATCTACACCACTGGGGTGCCCCCCCACCAAAGGTTGGCAGAGAGTGGCTGGTGACCCCCATAACCCATCACTGGATTTTCCCACTCCACTCCAAAATAATGGATTGCATTTTATCTCTTGCAATCCCACAGCATTTCCCATGGAACATCATGCCAGATTTGTAATGCCATAGTTGCAGGTTATGCAAAATATCCATCATTTTCTAACTAGGTGTGATTACACACCCCCTGCCTGAAGTGACAGGGCCCTGCCATGGAGCCCACCTGAGGCAGGGGGGTAAAATCAAACTTATTTTACTGCTCTAAAAGACAGCAAATCACTGCAGATATTGGAATTTAGTGTCTCAGCATTAGATTTAACTTAAACCAGAGGCTAGAGAGGAGTTCAGCAGGCATTTGGCCGTGGATGTGAGTGCAGGCCCAGCAGGAGCAGGCAGGATACAGCATTAGGAACAGCTGCAGAGGGCAATGTGACACAGGGACCCTGTGAAATCCCTCCATCCCCACTGGTTTTATACCAAAACTGCTGTGTGGGGCTGCTTTGCTGCTTGGGGGGAGCCAGCAGCTGGTGGCTGTGCAGCTCAGTGGCCCAGCAAGGATGGATTTAGGATGGATTTAGGATGGATTTGTGTGGAGAGTCCTGCCTGGTCCTCCTTTATTGCAATCAGCCTCTCCTCTGGTTTTCCACATCACACCAGAACTGAGCAGTGTGGAGCTGGCAGCAGAGATGCTGGAGGCTTCTCTGAGCACAGGAAAATATTCCTGGGCATCAGCAGCTTCTGCAGCAAAGGGTGAGGTGAGACCACACAGGGGAGAACAGGAGCATCAGGGTGGGGATGGATGGGGAGGTTGAGCTCGGGCTCCTCACTGACAAGGCAGGGAAGTGAAAATGATGCTGAATTTGCCAGCAAAATCCTCAGTCCTGGAGCACAGAAAACTTTCCTACACCGACCTCAGGTGTGTGAAATCTTTGTGTGAAGAATCCCAAGCATGAAAGGCAAGAAGTTTGCTGTAAATACACCTCTTTTGAAGCTGGGATGAAAGCAAAGCTCTTGGAGGAAAAGCCCGGCTGGTGCCCCTGTAAACATTTTGGTTGAGTCTCAGGGACCCCTCAAACAGAAAAGATGCAAATTATGAAACTCAGTGGATAAAAAAAAAGCATTTCTGAGAGGGCCATGATCACCTCAAGGTACCTCCCTGCTGAGAGCTCAGCAGGACAAGCTGAGGCAGGACAAGTCTGGACTATTATTCTTGTCTTTCTTTGCTTTAATATTCTCAGGTCAACAAGTGCCACTTAAGACAGGGCTCTGTGCTCCTGGTAAAATCCTACCCAGCCCAGCCACTGCTGGGTGAACACACCAAGCAGCAGAGCCACTTGTGAGGGCAGAAATGGAGTGGTTGTCTTGATTTCCATTTGTGCAGGGAGCTGCTTCAAGTGCAGCTCATGTCAAACAATAACACAGCTCCTGAAGTGGCTCTGGGGTTAATTCTGCTGGGCTGGATCTGCTGCTGGCTCTGGTTCTTGTGTTCTGTGCTCACCTGGAGTCAGACAAGCTGCAGCAATATTCGTTAAGTGCCTGGTTTAATTTTACCTGCAATTTAAATTTTATGAGGCAGTTATGTGTTAGTTAAAGGGCCTGTTGTAATGACTAAAAAGAGCAGGTGAATTTTAAAATAGTGGACATTTAAAACCTCATTGCTGTTTTAATTGAAGTGAATTTTAATATCTGAACGACATCTTTGTTAATACATTAAAGATGTTTAGTGCTATTAATTGATATGTAACAGAGTAGCAGTGAATTTATTATGTGGCTTAAAATACCAACTGGTGTTAAAGCTATTTCTGCTTTGAATTTCTATTAAATGCCAACTATAACTTGCTATAGAGATTGCTGGAGACCTGACTATTGATCAAGTTACCTTCTAGTGGGGGCTCAATTGAACATTCCTTGTAAAATGAGTGTGAAACCTCTGGTTTGGGAGCATCAGGGAAGGCTGAAATCTGGGAGAGGGGTGAGGTGGGGATGGTATCAACACCCACCCAACAGGGTGAAGGATGGGAATTCTGCCTTATCCAGTGGCAGTTCAAGCACTGGTTTGGCTGATAAATGGAATAATGAGGTTACTGGTGGAGATTAAAAATAATGCTGAGAGAAGAAAGGATTGCTAGCAACCTAGTTCTGTTTTGTCTTTTTAAAAATTAATTTAATCTGCCCACCATGGAGCATCCCAGCAGTTTTGTGTCCCTGGCTGAAAAGGCTGGGGCAGGAGGTACGGGGGTAAGTGGAAGAGATCAGGGTTAGATGAGGATCTCAGCTGTAGCCCCTTCTGTAAAATTAAGGAAATTTGCCTTCTGTTCTCTCTGCTTTTGCCTTCTTGCTCATTTAAATACAAGCTTTTCAAGGAAAGTTATATAAAAATCTTGACAGCTCCTTATGGCAGCTCAATGTGATGAGAAGATCAATCATTCTCCAGCTTTTCCCCATTTCCTATGCTGGCTTAAGAGCCGGAATTTGCTTTTTTTTCCCCTCAGCAAATGATTTCCTGCTCAGGCCTCTGCTATGGAAATTCACTTTGGGTAGTCTGAGCATGTTGGCAGTGACAAAAATTTAGTTAGAGGGTGGGAAAATGGGTGAATGTTCTCAAAAAGGGTTTGATTCCTCGTGTCTGATGGGATTCAGGTACAGAGGCAGGGAAGAGGGATCACTCGTTCTGGATCCAGAGGCAGATGAAGAGGTAGATTGCTCCCCAAAACAGTCAAAGCAAGGAGTGCTAAAAAGGAAATTTTATTTGTTCTTCTCTTTTATCACTCCCCAGGTCAGGGGACAGACATAAAATAATTTGTTAGAACCACATAGGAAATCTGGGAGAGGTTCAGGGAGCAAATTTTTCTATTTTTAATTAAAAAAACAGTGACATTGTCTCGTTTCCATCTTTCAAATCTGGTTTAATTTGCTCTTATTCAGCTTTGCACTGGTTTTGGAGGCAAGAACATCCTTTGGATGGGGATGGGCATGGTGTTCCCAACCACCCTCTCAGGAGATCCCACCCTCCCTTTGCAGCACTGGGAATATTTGGGGTTTTAGGACCTCCCACAACTAAAATTTGTAGAAATGAGCGCCAGTGGGCAACGAACCCTCCTGGATCCACAGTCCTGGAATGGTTTGCTTTGGGTGAAAGTTGTTCCTGCTGGAGTTCTGTTGGAGCTGGGTCAGCCTGGGGTTTAGCTGAGATTTTGGGGAGGGTTTTGAGAAGATTCCTGACTCTGCACAGCACAAATGTTGCCTCTCTTTGCCCCTGTGCTTGTTTAGACCCCATGTAAATTCTAGACCATATTCTCATTCCTATTTCAAGGTGCCACAGCCACCAGAAAGGAACAGGAGGAGTTGTTAAAGGTTCATTAAGTCATTGAACAATTACCCCAACGTGGGGCACCATTTCTGGTGTAATTCATGGAAAAAACCAAAGCCCAAAGGAAAGGAAATCGAATAAATCCCTGAACTTCAGAGGCCATAACATCAGCACAGGTCATTTCTCTAAATTATTTAAGCACAGTGTTTGCTATGCACTTCTTCCATTTCTCAGGTGTGGATTTATTACCTTTTAATTCACTCAAATATATTTGATTTGGGAGGAGAAAGCAGACAGGTAGGGCAGAAAAATGGCTTTGCTCCCTTTATGGAAAATTCAAGTGATGCTCCTGGAGTTCACTTTCAGCAGAGGACTCGAGGGAGATGAGTGCAGATCATTTATTGTGGCTGCTACACTGCGGCACAACAAAGATTTCTGTGGGAAAATATTCCATGGTGTAAGAGGAAGTGGAACAAAACTTGTGCATTTTGCCTCACAGTAAAAACATGTGAGGTTTAATACGTGTTAGTGCAGCCCTGTGAGGTGCATCAATAAAAACCAGCTGTAAGGAAAGTATAGGCATGAAAGTGTATTTTTAAATAAACAATATAGGTGTAGGTGTGGCCTGAAACAAAAATTTCACTTGTGTATGGTTATGAAAGGAAAAAAATTGTTTGGTTTTTCAACTCAATGTTTAGAAATATAAATTATTTTTGATTCATAACTTCACATCTATATAACAACATCAGCTTTAAGGGGAACAGTGGCCTGTGTCTAAAATTTGAGGGCCATTTTGCACCAAATCCTGAGCTACCTCCAAGGAAATGGGTTGTCCCATGAAAATGTAGAAAGAATTCAGTCTCAAAGTCGATGTTCTCGAACATGGGAGGGATTTAGGAGCAGCTCCCCTGAGCCTCATGACAGCCACATTGCAGACAAACTTCCCTAGGCTTTGAAAAAAAATGCAGAAAAGTAGAAATCTTTACCTTGGAGTGGATTAATTAAAGCACATTTTTAATTCTCATCCAGATTCAGAGTAGCCTTGGGTCAACTTGTCGCCTTCCATTTCTGAAGGATATTAAACTGCTCTGAACAAATAGTCTTCCTGGGGATTTGCTACACTTTAATAAATCCATTTTAGGACTCAATGCAGATTAGTTTTATTGTGTTCATTTGTAAAGATAAAGGTTTCCAAGTGTGGGGGGAGGGATTCGCAGCAAACTTCATTTCAAGCCAAAAAAAAATGACTCTTTCTGTGTGTGTGTGCTCCAGGGTTATTTGACAAACTGGGAAACAATACAATGTGCAAACTTTAGCCACTTAATCTGTCCATTATTTGTCAGGCAGCGTGGCCAGGCTGAAATACATTCTGCAGAGGATAACTTATTCAACAGGGCTTAATCCTCTCCCATCTATCACCAAATGACTTTAGACTTGCATAAATTTTTCCATTATTTGACCAGCTTTTCCAGTGCTGGAAGTGTAATGCTTGGACTGCTAAGCCTCTTTTCCCCTGTGCTGCTGGAAACTGCCTTTGCTGCTTATCATATTTTATTCCAAGTGAGGTTTTTCCCCAACTGTTTCTTTCCAAGCACCACCAGTCTGCCTCTGCCTCATTGATTTTCTGTGATTTTTTTGGGGGGTGCAATAGCATTTGTCCATGCTGGGAGTAACTTTGCAGAGGGCTGGGTTAGGAGCAGGAATTAGGGGAGCTGCTTTTCCGATGGAGTTCAGAGCAATGTGGATTAATCCATGGTTAATAAATTACAATGGCAGCGTGTTTGGAGCTGAAATGGGGAGACAGAGGAGATGCCACCCTGATGTTCTTCCCAGTCCCATCAGTTGGGAGCTCTTTGCCAGCCATGGAATAATTTGCATCTTTTCTCCATCCAGGAAATCCTCTGCATGGAATTCATAGCTGCTTTCTGGGCTGAAAGGAAGCAGGGAGAGGAGGAGGCTGTTTGTCGTTTTGCTGTTGTGCTGTGACTCTGCCCAGGGCCTGTAATGCACTTCACTGAAAGGAGAAAAGGACATTTAAAAATTTAGAGACACCTTTCTGCTTTTTTTCCTCTCCATCCTTTCATTAAGCTCAGGTAATAACTCAGGTGAGCGGGGGCTCCTTCCCCAGAGGATTCAGGAATAAAGATGGGGCTGTCTGTCTGCACAGGCCCACTTTGAAATATTTAGGTTATTAAGCAATCTCCAGCTGCTGGAAATGCAGATCCCTGCTCTCTGCACCAGGAGCAAGCCAGGAAAGCTCCTGTACAAGACAATCTGCTGCCATCTCTTATTTTATCTCCTTCTGACAATGCTCTGTGAGGGCAGGCAGGCCTCGGATAAAGACAGCTTCTCGTTCCCCTGGGAATGTCTCATCTCACTTTAATGGAGCCACATCAGACTAAAAGGGGGAATTGGGCCCACTCAGCTCATCCTTAACAATTTCAGTTCAAGCTTTCCCTCTGACTTCACTGGGAATTGAGACTTTTGGGGATTACACTTGGTTTGGGATTGGTTTGATGTTAATAATGTGAGCTCTCAAGAAAAGGGCCTCAGCTTGGATATGTTTCCCTTTTGAGGATACACTGCCTCACCTTCTTTCTTGATGGGTAAATTTTCAAACGTGCTTGGAACAACCCCACATCTCAGCCCCAGAGCTGGTGGCCTGGGATGGTCGGCGAGGAATTTCTTTGCATTTATTGCTGAAAACCACAGCCAAGTGCCATGAAAATGAGGATCATGCTCTAGTGTAAAAACAGTGGCATGCGAATCAGAGAATCCTGGAATGGTTCGGGTGGGAAGGGACCTTAAAACTCGTCCAGTGCCACCCCTGCCATGGGCGGGGACACCTTCCACTGTCCCAGGTTGCTCCAAGGCCCATCCAAGCTGGCCTGGGACACTTCCAGGGATGGGACAGCCACAGCTTCTCTGGGCAATCAGACTGGAATACTTTTATCAAAGACCCATTTAGGTTGGAAAAGGCCTTTAAGACCATGAAGCCCATCTGTTAACATTAATTTTTGTCTCTGATTGTCTCCATGGGTACAATGATGGGACTCTGAGGGGTGGAGCTGCCTGAACATGGGATGGCAGCAGAAGCTCCATCTCCCCTCTCTCTGCTCCAGGGTGCAAATCCCAGACGTGCTCAGTGCTGGCCCAAATGCAGCAGAGGTTTCAAAATTACATCAGGATTTAAAATAAAAGCTTGACATCACAGTGCTGAGTCTGCTTTTCTTGCACTTCTTCGCTGGTGGTGCCTTCAGAAAGGACAAAAGTGATGGAAGGGTCTGCGAAGGCTGAAAAAACCCTTCAAGTTTACTGAGGCCTTGGGGGGAACTCAGCTTAGGTACTGCCTGTGCTGTGTTTAAATTAAAGGGCTTTTAAATTAGGATCTGACAAGCAAGGCTGAAATGCATTTAACAGAAAGCAGTGACAATTTCAAAGCTCTGGCTCAGGATCCCACTTAATGGATGAATTTAAGCTGCCAAATCCTTCCTCCAAGAGAGCATTACAGACACAGCCTTTTGTTTCCACAAAGAAAAGAGCATCACAGAGCTTTTTAAAATTTTTTTTCCCCCAGAAAAGGGACATTTGACTAAGCTGAGATGATTCAGGATGCTGAATGAGTGCTCTGGATTTTGCAGGGACACACAATATCCTTTGCCCTTGTGGCGAAATCCTCCATGAATTATATACCTGCTGCTTCTATATTTGAAACTGCTGGGATTAAAGGCTAAGAGTGATTCCTCTGGTGCCTTATCTGGATGTTTTCTATTTGAGTTCACTTCAGTTGGGAGTCTATTCCACCCAGCCCTTCTGCAAAGCACATGGCTGATTTTCTAATGGCACCTCTGACATTAATGAGAGGCAGTTTGTCAAGGAAACATCCATGGAGAAGCCAAGGAAACAGGCCCAGGAGCAAAGAAACCATTAGTTCATGTGATGGTAGGAAAGACCATTTGGTGTTGACTTGATAAATGCCATCACTACAAGGGCATGATAAAATACCTAAAAAAAATGGGATGTGTGAGACTCTGCCTAATCTCCAGTTTCATATAATTGTACCATGACAAATGGAGGCATTAGACCTGATAAGGTTTTAATAAAAATGCAAATACAGAAATCCTGCACTAGAAATGCTCCAAGTTAGTTCTTAAAAGTAAAATAATCTACTTGTTCTGGCCATGATGATGATGAATATGCATATGCCCTTTTGTGGGGCTTTTTATTCCAAATACTGTGGAAATGTGGTTGTGAGGGAACTGCAGTTGGACTTTGAAGGTTGTTGCAGTCCAGAGAGGGACCAAGTGAAACAAAGACTCCCTTAGAGAGGTTCTGTGCACACACATTTCTGACCTGGAAAAACTGACTGTCCAAGTATTGAATATGGAATAAAGCATGGCAGAGCCATCAGCTGGTACAGGGCAATGAAAGGACTTTCCAAAGGAACAGCAGGGCAGTGACTGAGCTGAGGTTTCTTGCCTCACAGCCTGGGGTCTTTCCCTGTAGTCAAGCACCTCTAATGGCTTGTAAATCCCAGCATTTCAGCAGTGATTCCAGAGGTATCACACCTACCTGGGGCCTGACTGCGGGATCCACATCGAGTGACAACCAACTGCTCACTGGGGAAATAAAAATTCTCCTTTCCTCGGGTGAGACTCAAATCCTCATAAAATAAAACTGTGGCTGTGAGCACAGATCTGACCCCCTGATTCCTGGAGCTCCTCAGAGGCACCAAACACAAACAGTGCTGTGCAAAAGTGCCAAAAGCTGAGGATTGCCCTCAGTCAGGAGAGCAAATGTGAGTTGAAAGCAGGACAAGGATTGTGTGGTTTTTTGGTTTTTTTTTTTTTCTCCTGATGGCTTTTTCAGACTTCAGCAATTTCAAACTCCCTGTGCCACAAAACCCATTGGAAAAGCAGCCTGTGGCAATGAAGTTTGGCTGGTTTGGACCTGGGTGGGGTGAGATCCATCAGTGTGGGGGACTGAGGAATCAGACAGTCCCTCTGTGCTGAACGAGGACCAGCATCACTTGGGCTGCTGAATTCCTCACTGCAGAGCTGGGTTAGCCAGCTCATCGAGGTTTCAATTAGTACCTGGTTTGATTAGTAAAGTGTCCAATGCTCAGCTTTGCTGCCCCTCAGAGCGTGACAGGGCTCTGTGCTGCCACAGGAATCTCTTCATGGTGCCCCTGGAATTATCGGTTTGTTGTTAGAAATGATGCTGAATGCAGATGGAATCTATTAGATAAAGGTACATAAATATACATATTCACACCCCCTCCACCTTCTGGGTTTCTGCTCTGTCCTTGATGCTGCATTTTAACAGTGACAGCTCACCACTGTCCCTCGAAGTCCAACTGATTTGGGGTTTTTGCTCTTGTTTCGTGCTGTCAGTGTGACTGACACCCTTGACTGCACCCAATAAAGCTCTGGATTCCTGGCCAGGTCAGCTCTGATATTTCTGAACAATATCCCTTTTAACAAGTTACAGAGGAGGAGAGAATCTACATAGAGAGGAATTTAATGAGAGAGAGTAGAAATCACTCTGCAAAGCTGCCAATGCTTTAGTGCCTGTGTGACCCAGAGGAGAATTTGGCAGGTGGAAAAACCATTTATTTTGATCAGGTGGAGACAACATTTCTGCAGTGGTAGGAATTTCTGCACAGGTAATTAATAGATGATCCCTGTCCTGAATAACTTAGTCCTGTTATTGATGAGGGGGCTGCATCCCATTTCCAAGGGTCACAATGCAAGATCCAAGCCCTCTGTTAATAGAAAAAAATAAATCCCTGCTGCTATTGTTTATATCCCTTTGCCAAGAGTGAGGAAACAGAGCTGGGGAAGAGGCTGCTGAGCTGAAGTTGTAAATGATGAAGGCAAGTGGTAATCAAGGGTCTGGAAGACAGTTTGCATATTAAACATAATTTAAAAGCTTAGAAATCCAAAGCAACGACGTCAATAAATCATTA
Organism: Climacteris rufus; assembly: GCA_013398175.1. NCBI lineage: Eukaryota > Metazoa > Chordata > Aves > Passeriformes > Climacteridae > Climacteris > Climacteris rufus. Next base: position 198,962 of record VZRZ01000783.1, read on the forward strand.
AACACTCAAGACTATTTTGTAGGTGCAAAAAGCCCATTGTGGAATTCCTCGTGGAGACCATTTTTTTATTCTGTTCTGTGTGATGGAAATGAATCCTTTCACTTCACAATACATCCCCAAACAGTGCAGTTCAAAAGGCTGATAATTAGCAGAGACCAGATGGAGGAAGGGAATAGAATGAGAGGCAAAGCCAGTTTTAAAATAGCAGGAGTTTCATTTGAAGTGGAGAAATGCTAAAGAAATTGGAAAAATTTGATGATCAAGCCTTTCCTTAACTGGGAGGGATCTGTGTGACATCGTGGTGCTCCAGATGAATTCCTGATTGAGTCTGCACCACTCAAAAGCATCTCCCACACCACGAATCTTTATCTCTTTATTTGTACTTGCAGCAGGAGTGGGACAGGCTGAGACAGAACAAAACTTGCTTTGCAATGGCCCCAGGTTTCTGGATTTGCATATTCTGTTTAGATATTGAAAAAATAAATGATTTGCTAGATTTCTGTCTGCTTCTGGTTATGAAATGTCTCCCATCTCCTCTCTCACCTTCCCCTGCTTAAGGTTATTCCGATGTTATCAACCCCAAGAATGACAGAATCAAGCAGTTGGTTTAGGCCCCATGACTCTCCAGTCAAGCAACATTTGAAAAAATTCTTTTGCCTTTTGATGTTTAAGGCTTTAGGGTCCACACTGGTTCATCCTTTTCTTACACACAAGAGAAGCAAACATCTCCTTTTTGAATAAACTTCACATTCTTATTGTCTTTTGAAATTGCTTTATGAACTGGGGGGTGAAAGGCACAAAAAAACCCCATACCAGCTTGCTGAGTCATTACAAAAATACATTAATTAGCTATTTTGCACCCAGGATACAGCTTTTAATGTACCTAAACCCAAATTATCCTACCAAAAAAAGCCTAAACTCAGTGTTACATGGAATTCCCTCTTGTGCATCCTTCCCACTGTGCATGGGGCACAAGGGCCTTACTCCAAACTCCAGAGGAAATAAGGGGGAATATAACTTTTTAAAAGGTGCTTGATTTTGCAGGCCCAGCCTGAGGTTACTGGGAAAATTCCTTCTTTTGTGAAAGCAGCATGTGGCTGATACTTCAGGAACACCTTGCAGCATCTCAAGGTGGCCATCCAAAGCTGCTATACCTTTTTTGAAGTCCTGCCTGGCTTTTATCACTTGATAACAATCAATCTTTATTGATTTAGGGCTTGAAATGGAAACTGCTGCCAATATTCACACCCCCTTTGTGAGAGTGACCAGGGAACCAAGGCCTTTGGGGCGAGTAAAGAACTTGGAGGTGTCAGACTTTACCATCTGCAGCTTTGTTTGAGACTATTTTAACTAATTTTATTTTATTTTATTTTATTGTAATGAATTTTAATTGTTTATTTAAATTATCCATTTAAATTATTTATTTTAATTATCATTTTAATTATTTATTTATTATTTTAATGAGTTTTATTTTAGTGAATTTTGGAGATGAATTTACAGGAAGGTAAAAGGGGGAAGGAAAGGCTTCCTTGTTCAGAGGATCTGCAACAAGCCAAGGCATAGAGGGAATAGCATGACTGAGTGGAGACTTGAATTTCAGAGTTCCAGGAGCCTACAATGCAGTTTTGTTTCTGTTCCTACTGCTGATTTTTCTGTCAGCAAGAGAAATCATCTTCCTGTGTCCTCACCTTCTATGAAGTTTTGCAATTCGCCTACTGGGCCTCTGAGTTCTCTTAGAAAACACAAAACTCAGGATCCAGCATCTCTGGGATCTCAGGAAATACCTAATTCAGGATTCAGCATCTCTGGGATCTCAAGAAATACCTAATTCAGGATCCAACATCTCTGGGATCTCAGGAAATACCTAATTCAGTATCCAGCATCTCTGGGATCTCAGGAAATACCTAATTCAGGATCCAGCATCTCTGGGATCCAGATGTTCCGCTCCATTCTGGGTGGTGGAAACCTCAGGCTTCACCCTGGACGTTTCCAGGATCACATCCCAACCCCACCAGCAAATATTAATGCTTTATTTAATTTTTTCACTGCTTTCATTTACTTGTGTTAAACTAATGGATACTTTGGGATTTTCTTATTTAGTCCTGGAAATGTGGGCATTTAACTGCGGGTTTTGGTTTTGTTTTTCATGCACCAACCACCAAGATTTTGCTCCTGATGTTGACAGAAGAGATTGAGTTATTTTCCTTGTGAATGGATTCTGTTGACAGGATGGATTTAGGCTGTTGACAAAACACACCCTGTGAGCAGGGTGGCCCGAAGCTTTGATGGAATATGTTTTATTGGCAGGACAGATTGAGATGGTGGTGACAAAATGCAAACAGCCCAATCCATTCCGCTGATAAAACACATTTGTCTAACTATCAAATCCATCCAGTTGACAAAGACATTTTTGTTTGAAACTGAAAAGCATCTTTTTGAGAGGAAGGAATAAATCCCTGCAGGGAAGCAGTTGAGTTTATTGAGAAGCTGTGCTAGAGCCTCTGTGGAAAATAGAGCTGTGGACCTCTACAAAAACAGCATTAGAAATGGCAGGAAAAACAACTGCAAATGGAATTATCTCCCATTTCCACAGCACGACACAGCCCTGCACTAAAGTCTACACAATTCGTGCTTTGCAAGGCCTCTACATCTCACAGCACCCCAATGGAACTACAAGGGAGACCTAAAACCTGTGTTCAGTGTTGACCCTGAGCATGAAAATGAATCTCTCAATAGTAAAAACCAACTGTCAATAGCTGTGGTGGGGTTTGGTACCTACAGCTACCAGCTGGAGCAGCAGTTCCTGTCCGTTCTTGGTCTATCCCTCTGTCCAAAGGCAGTAAAGACTTGGATTTCTTTCCTTTCTATCATTCCTGTCTCTCTGGAAGGACCAACTCTTCCTTCCTCTTAGGTTCTCCCCTTGGTTAATACAATTTAAGTTCTGACTCTGTCCATTCTCTGCTTCAATCTCAATTTCTTTCTCCTGCTCCCTCTTCAGCCCAACCTGTTCCAGTCTGACAGCAAAATTCAGAGCTGTCTCTTCAGACTTTCATGTTCCAGAGGGTTTTTTTAATTATTTGGCCTCAAAAACAGGTATTCCATTCCCCTCACACAGTTTCTGAGGCACAGGAAGGGAATTTCATGGCTCTCCTTGGCATCAGAGCAGATGTAACATTTTGACCATATTGACATTTAAAGTAATCAGAAATGTAATTTCCCACTCCATCAATGCCATTGTGTTCTTCCTGTGGCAGAGGATGTGGGAATCAATACACTGACACCACAAAGCAAACACATTGACATTTGAAGTTGTTTCGTTTACAGTTTCTATTTAAAAATACCAGATTTGATCGGGGGACATGAGAGAACCAGAAATTAGCATTGCTTCCCCAAACCTTATCTTATATAAGAAAAAAAGCTTTAAAACCACAAATTCTTCTTAGTGTCTTCTCTTTCTTGCACACTGGGGTCAATATTTCCTTCTCTCTGCAGGGAGATGAGCAGAAAGTAAAATAATGTCCACGTTGAGATGGTTTTGGCCCTCAGCTCTTGAAATAGAACTGTGCACACTCCTGCTGATGCAGTGTGGGGGGAAAGCTCTGGTGCTCAGAGCCCCCCATTCAAAAGAGGTTTTTTTTTGACATTATATGGTTTATATGTGGTTTGGGCTAATATACATATCTATGTATGTATAATTTTATACACACACCGTGGTGTATGTATGGTTTGGGCTCATACACAGAGACAAGAGTATCTGAACTGCTGCCAAATTAAAAGCATTTTACATTGTGCTCAAATGTAAATGACTTCACAAATGGGGGAGAAACATCAGGTTAAGGCCCTTTTCCTCATTATCTGTCTCCCTCGTGGTCCCAGAGATCACCTGTGGGACCCCCTGACCCAGCAAGGCCTGGGGAAGAGCTGCTTTAATTAACCTTAATTATGCAGAAAGGACACGTTGATGGTGTGGCTGGATAAAATCACAGAATCACAGAGTGGTTGGGGTTGGAGGGACCTTAAAACTCATCCAGTTCTTCCTCCTGCCATGGGCAGGGACACCTCCCACTGTCCCAGGGTGCTCCAACCTGACCTTGGGCACTTCCAGGGATGGGGCAGCCACAGCTCCTCTGGGAATTCCATCCCAGGCCCTCCCCACCCTCACAGGGAAGAATTCCTTCCTTCAGTCCAACCTACACTTAGTCTGAAGCTGTTCCCCTTTGTCCTGTCACTTCGTGCCCTTTTCCAAATTCCCTTGTGAAAAGAATAAACACTGGGGAAGGTTTTTCTCTCAGAACGTTGCTTTGAATCCTCCCATCAGGGCAAGTCTCTGCAGGGTGACTGCAGGCTCAGGGGAGTTTACCTGGTATTTATAAGCCTGAAATGCAGCAGCAGCAGATCTTGTAGGTGCCTGTGTGAGCCAGGAGGGATCCTGGCATCCCAGCATGACCAACATCTTCTAAGCAGCGTTAGCTTTTTGCTTCTGTTTGTCAGAACCAGCAAGATTTTCTGCCTCCAAGGCGTGGCATTAATCAGAGGTGCTGTGTGAGGTTCTGCTTGAGGAGCACGACTGGTTCACTGAAGATGCAAAAAGAAAAATCTGTAATATTAAAGGTTGTATTATTTCTATTTTGCGAGCTGGGTATGTGCATATGGGTAACAGGATGAAGAGAAACAAATTAATATTTCTGTTCTAGGTATAACTGAGTCCCTGGAGAGGGTTTGCAGGGAGTGGTAAAGTCCAGGAGAAATCAGACGTGTAGGAAAATATTTCAGTGTCAATCTTGTTGATGGTCACAGAGACAGGAGGCAGAGGGAAAACGAGCCATGAATGCTTTCACACACCTTGTGCCCAAAGGCAAAGTCTCACTGCCTGTGGAGAGCCCCAGCCCTCCAGTCCATCTGGTTCCAGCATCTTTCCTGGGAGGAGACTCCGCAGTAGAACCCATTCCCAGCAACAGGCACGCTGCTTTCCTCTGTTTCATCCCATTGCTTCCAGCTATTCCATGTTTTACTGTTTGCTGGGAAGCTGTTTAGGTCCTTGGCATGGTTCTACTCTGTCTCCCCTTCCTTTGGTGCCCAGGAAGGTTTCTCTGACCCGTGTGGGATGCTCTTTGTTCTGCCAGCCTCATTCATTATCCCGACACGAGAGGGGCCAGGCTCTTGGCATTGACATTCAGAGTCTCTTCCCCAGGATGGGAAAGGGCAGAGCACGGAAATAGAAGAGAGCAAAGAGATAATGAGGGAGTCCATGACCTTCCCGAGCTCTCATTCCCTGTTTCTTGTACATTATTTCAGCCCCTGGGCAATTAACTCCTGTAATTACTGTGGGCAAGCCCTGCCAAGGAGATCCCGTGGAACTGAGGGAAAAATGACAATTTTGGAGCAGGCTGGCAACCAGAAAGCTGGGGCTGAATTGTGCTCTTAACATTATTTGTCTTGAGGGCTTTATTGTGCAGATATTGGTGTACAACCATGTGCAGCAGCTCGTTCCAAGGAAGTGGGAGCAATGGAAGAGTTCTCTATGCAATATTTATTGTCACACGCTCCAAGAAAAATTCATCTGCATAGGAGAGCCAACAGAGGCTGTAAAATAGCATTGCACTGACTGTAACCACCATGATGGAATCAGTTAAAATACCAAAGGATTTATGAATGTTATTTCCCTTGATTAAAGGAGATGGTGTTGGTTGCAGTGGGTGCTGCTGTTCTACAGCTTCCTTTCCTCAAACTTAACGCCGTGGGATAAATTTTACTGAGCGAGGGCAGGAGTGATCACAAGGTGATCCTAGGCTGGCTTCTAGGTCTGATTTGAGCATTTCTGAGTGGGCAGCTCTGCCTGTTATTATTCCAATTTTCCTGCCAATTCACCCCCGTCCCTTTCCTCATACTGAGAAACCTCTAATCCTCAGGGAAAGATTTTCACTCCAGTGTGCTTTCCCCACCGTGCTGTTCTGCCTCAGTTGTCTTTTCAGACTCAGTTTAACAAGTCAAGGCTGGCAGGTTTGAGTTAAGGACTCTCTTCATGCAATGTCTGTGTGGTTCGGGGCAGTTCTGGTGCCCCAGTTTGTCCTGGGGCTGTTATTCTAATTGTCACCCTCATCCTGGTGCTCCAGATTAATTTGAGGTCAGTCTCTGTAAGGCTGAGCTTTTCTTGACAGGACACATTTTAAAACAATATCAGGTAATGCACTGAACCACTGCCCTACACTGGGTTTAGGATAAACTGACAGAATTTCTGCACTTTCTTGCTATTTCTTTAAATTTGCAAACTCTGGGTAAATATTGGCTCCATGGAAGGTGATGGAAAAAGCCTGGATGAAGGCAGGAGTTTGGGCACACCATTCCATCCCACGTCCCGCAGTGTTTTGAGACTGGGAAATGAAAATACAGAACGAGTGCCAAGCACTTTTAAAATGAAAACGAGCCAGAGAATATCATTCTGCAGTGAAAACTGTTTCCTTAAAGCACAGTGGCATCCAAGCCATTCATCTCAGATGGATCACTGACCTGATGGGTTGTGGCTGTGAAATTCTGAGGTGGAAAGAAGCTGAGGTCTCTCAGCATGAAAAAACAGGTGATGATTTCAAAAATGAAAATAGCAAGGTAACAGTATTCCAATAAAAATCATGTGGAAGACAGGCAGTTGATGCTGGACAATGAATTGAATGGCTGTTTTAATTTTGGATGTCCAACTGTTTCTGCTGTTGAATTTTAATTCCTTTATATTTCTAGCCCCATGCTCGCCTTGTTTAGATAATAAAGAAAACTTGGCTCTGGGTTTTACACAGCAATTGCATTTATTCTGTGGTTACCTTTTTTAAGCTGGTTCTGTAGTTACCACAGCAACAGTAAAATGGCTTAGTTATAATATGAAAACTTTCCATACAGAAGCAAATCTGATAAAATGTCATGAACTGTCTGGAAGAAATATGTGTGTTCCAATGAAAACCACTCGGTGTTTCTGGGGTTACTGTAGCAGTGCATTAACAATTCCATAGTTAAGGCCTCGTTGGTATCTCCCTTGTAAATCTGCCAGGCTTGGTCCTGAAACCAGCCCAAAATCCTGCACTGCCAGCTCTGAACTGGGGAGTGATTAAAAAATGGCTCTAAAAACCCAAATTGGGGCTACTCAATGGGAAAAGCAGCAGTTCCTGTTCCTTATTCCCCCCAGGATATGGATTCCCACTGCCAGAGGGCAGGGTTGGATGGGATATTGGGGAGAAATTCATCCCTGTGAGGGGCTGGGTTGGAATTCCCTGAGAAGCTGTGGCTGCCCCATCCCTGGAAGTGCCCAAGGCCAGGTTGGAGCACCCTGGGACAGTGGGAGGTGTCCCTGCCCATGGCAGGGGTGGCTCTGGATGGGATTTAAGGTTCCTTCTAACCCAAACCATTCCAGGATTCTGGATTCTGTACAGAGGTACCTGTAGAGCAACGATAAAATGAAGGTTCGAGAAGGATGTTTTTAATTTCATCTTTCAGAATCACAGTGAGTAGGTGGTAAAGAAGGTTATTATTAATAAGATTTGTCACTCTGGAGCAGGAAAGGGGCTCCCCTGGTCCAGCACCTTCCTGCCCATGACACCCATCAATAACAGCCCCAGCTTTCTGTCCAGCTCCCAGTTCCCTGCCTGAGCCTCCAAAGGCTTTCCCTGTGTTTATCCCTTCAATACTGAGCTGGGAAGAGCAGCAGTGCCATTATTTCTGTACCATGGATGAGGTGTGGGTGAATTACCTGCAGATTTTCCTTTTTATCTCTCAATAATTGGTTCATGCTGTGAATATGGAGAGTTTATATCCCTTTCAGCCTCCTCCAGCCATCACCTTCCCAAAGGCAACAATGCACAATAGCATTTTTACAGCTCAGTCGTGGGCAGCAGGGGGAGGAAGGTTGAGGTTATTTTGCCACTGAGGTCTCACTGCTCAGAGGATTTTACTGGGCTTGGAATTGCAGAGTTTTTATGCCACCTGTTCCCACGGGGTTATTCAAAGCTCTGCCATAAATACAGGAAATTAATCTATACACTTCCATCCAAAGATGAGAACTAGGGAATGAAATTAAATTAAAAACCTGGTTGCTGAGAGCCACAGCAGAGAAACACAAAAGCTGCCCTGTCTGTAGGAAATCCTCCTGGACCCACCAAAGCCACGTCTGGGAGGCAGTGACACAGAAATAAATATTTCACTCTGTTATCCCACATTCCCAGCCAGAATTCCCAACAGCAGTGTTACCACTGGGTAGTCAGGTGTGTTGGGATGGCTTTTCATAAAGCTGCTGGTGGGGAGAGGCAGCTTTATCCCAACAATGTGCTGTTTAGTGGGAATTCTTTTCCTTTATTGCACAGAATTCCCAGAGGAGCTGTGGCTGCCCCATCCCTGGAAGTGCCCAAGGCCAGGTTGGAGCAGCCTGGGACAGTGGGAGGTGTCCCTGCCCATGGCAGGGGTGGCTCTGGATGGGATTTAAGTCCCTTCCAACCAAACCATTCCAGGATTCTGTGCCTGTGCACAGTTTCAGCAAAATTTAAGTTCAATGGGAGCTTTTTTTGGTCTAGACCTCTGAGACAACACAATACTCAACCAATTAATTGCTATCTAACCCAGCCAAATTATCTACAATTCCATCTATTTACACTCTCTGTTTTAATCTAATTTCACTGCTTACTGCTGAAGTACCTTAATTTAATAGGTAATATTAATTTCTTTAATATTTTAAAATGGTAGGGGTTTTTTTCCTATTTTAAAGAGTAAAACTCAAGCTGCAGACTTTGGTTTGTATTTTTTTTTTTTTGCTGTATTTTTCCTTCAATGGGCTCAGCATTTTTCAAGCTGCCTCCAAACAGCTTTTTGTTTAGGGACTTGTTTAAATACTTACAGTGAAAAATGCTTTATTTCATTTGGTTAGTGGGAATGGAGTGCACTCCTTCAATGCCAGCTGGGAGGAGATTGGCTACTGCACCACCTAAAAAGAAGATGAAGATTTCTTTGGTTCCTGCAGCAGGGATATAATTCAACTATTCAATCTGATCAAGGAAAACTCGATCTACTAAATTTTCCAGGCGTTTTGGAGTAATTTTTATGAGTCTCTGGGTTTTACAGCTGGTAGGTGCATTTTAATTCCCCTGCTTTCCATCAGGTAGCATCAGTCTGACAGTAAAATTGGATTTCAAAGCCTGCTGCTGTCCAAATTCCCTCTGTTTTACACACAGTGACCACAACAAGACCTTTTCAGCCCAGGCAGGACGTGGCACCGACAGGAATGACCCGTGGGGCAGGTCAGGGTCACCCTGGGCAGTAATGATGCAGAGCAGGGCAAACAAATAGCAAGAGGAAGAGTAGAATAATAAATATTTAAAATAGATAATGGAGAGGAGAAGAGAGA
>VZRZ01000783.1:219648-231317 GCA_013398175.1 Climacteris rufus
CTGAGCAGGTTGGTGACACCTCAGTGTTCCTGAGGGACTGAGCAGGTTGGTGACACCTCAGTGTTCCTGAGGGACTGAGCAGGTTGGTGACACCTCAGTGTTGCTGGCAGGGGCTGCCTGTGGTCATTTTGGAGCCTGTGCATCTCTCAGGACACCTGGGGGGACAGGAACTCACCAGAGCTGCTCCCACCAGTTCCAGTGGCACCTCAGCAGCACCTCAGCGTGAGGCCTGAACTGCATCGTTTCCCTGCCCTCCTGAACTCGCTTTTCTGAAGCTGAACCGCTTTGTCTCTCAATTCTCTGCCCTGAAACACTCAGCTCCCAGATGTTTGAAAGCGATGAGCAGGGGCTGCTCCATCTCCAGCCCTATTTCCAGCTCCACTCAGTGTGACAACCTGATTTAGATGTCCAGCTCAAACAATTCTCTTCAGCTGACTGCATCAACCACCCTGAGCTCACTTGTTGTGTCAAGGCTTCATTTTGTTGATGCCTTTTGTTATTTAGGCTGGGCTGGAGGAGGCAGGGAGGACCTGGCCCCACCAGGCTGTGACTAATGTGTGTCACACACAAAGATGCCCAAGCTCTTCCAGCACAACGTGGTTAACACAGCCAGGGGGGATGTGATGTGCCCAGTGGAAAGGCTGCAGGAAAAATCACTTCATGGAGGTGCCTCTGGAGGAGAGAGAATGAGAAAGTGCTTTGGAAGCTTAAAAAAGGGGGGGAAAAAAAGGCAAAGAGCCAAATATAAATCTTTCTGAGAGGAGAGCAAAGCAAGAGATCTGATTCCTTTGGGACTTAAAATGATTGGAGCAGTGCAGCCTGGTATTGACCAAGGTCCTGAAGTGCAAATATGGACAGCACTGGCTTTACTTGCAGGAAAATAAGGAAAAAACAGTTCCTGTTGTTTCCATAGTGCCTCAGTCTAAAGAGCACCCTCTGGTTTCTGTGCAAGCTTAATAATGTTCATTAAAAATGGTTAAAAATGTGTGCTCTGATGCTTTTTCCTGGAAAAATAAATGTGGAATTAAAAATCCAGCAGTGCTCAAACCTCCTGAATGCTTGCAGAGGCTTTTTTTACAATCTCAGTAACAGGCTTGGACTCAAGGAAGGGATGCAGTTTCTGCTGTTTCTCCATCACCATCAGACCTGAGAGTCCTTCAGGCCTTCCTGGTTCATGAACTGGTTTAACTGGGAGGGGGTGGTGGGCTGGTTCTGGGGTTTGCTTGGTGTGTTGTGTGCAGTCCTGCTGCTCACAGGACCCTGTGAAGAAACAAGAAGGTTTCACCCTGCACTGTTGGTCTGAGAATTTTTATTTATTTTATTTCTTCTTCATTTGTGCCTTGTCCCCGAGTTCCTCAGCTCTGGAAAGAGCCAAGTCTCCCTGCACTGGAATCATTATGCAAAGTAGTTCTAATATTGGTCCTGATTCCACAAACAGTTGTGTGTTTCATATTTGTGTCACTAACTGGAGTGTTCTGTTTTCCCCCAGACACAAAACGAGGTGTGTGTGGAGCTGCTGTTTCCCAGCCCCAGCTTTTCAGCAGGCCCTGCTTCCCAGCCCCTCTCGTGCAGGTGGTGGCAGAAAGTTCCATTGGAGCTGCCCCACCACTGCACTGGCAGCTGCTGAATGTAAATCCAGAATAAAGCACTGCTCACTTCCCAAAGCCCTGCACAGTCTGTTAGTCACTGCTGTGTTCATATTCATTGATTAAATAGCTTTTTCTTGAATATTTTTTGACTAAAGAGTTCATTGACAGTCCATCCCTGTGCACTGCACTGATGGCAAAGTCACTGAGGAGGCTCCACGAGCTCCCAGAATTTTTTCCTGCTGTATCTACCATTCTAAGGTACAATTCTAACCTGTAAACCCTTGGACTGATTCTTTTCCTTTAAAGCATGTTAAAGCATATTTTATATATATTTTATATATATATTTTATATTTATTTTATATCTATATATATATATATACACACACAGCTTTACTAAAAGCCCCAATGCAGAGAGTTTTTTGCATCCCAAACACGACATAAATAATGCAGTAATTTCCACAGGGGATCCTCTACGTAAACAATTCCAGTGCTGATAAATTCTACTAGGGCACAGATCAACAGCATTGCAGGGATTGCTCCCCAAAGTTTGGAAGTAATGACATTTTGGAGGCTCCCATGAAGCAACAGGGTGTGTTTTCTGTCTGTCTCCTGCTTAATTTGGGCTGGATTAAATTTAAGGATTTTAATCCTGAGGTACAAAACCAGTTTGGGAGGACAAGGTTTCTCCAGCATCAAAAAGTCAAGGAAATTTTGGTTAAATTGGCCAGTTCTCTTTGCCTTTTGGAGAGCTTGGCAGCTGTGTGTGAGGTGGTAAATTGGGAATTCATGAACTTGGTTGTTCTGGAAAAAATGAGGCCACTCGGGTGCTCCAGATGTTTTCTTGGAGAGCACTTCCTTAACTTAGCCTTTCAGCTACTTCTGACTCAATTAGTGAAGGTAAAATGTCATTTTTTGGGTCAGTGGCAGGAGCTGCAAGGATTCCAGGATCCCAGTGGGGGAGTGAACAGGAACGTGCCTGAACTGGGGGAAATCAGAGTTAAAACCTGTCCAGATAACTGAAATAAATCAGAGATGTACAGTGCTGGGAATTGTACAGAGCTGCACAGTGCCTTCCTTCTGACACTGCAGGTTTGGGCTGAGTCTGGAAGAAATGAAATCTTTCCTTCACCATTTTAGCTCAGGATGTAGGAAATGGATTTAGGGCCTGGGTGCTCAGCACTCAGCAGCCCTCCTTTAAATTTTCATAAAATGTTTTAATCAAATGCTGAGACCTGATGTAAAATTGCCAGTAAATTTCTATTTAGTGTCTGAATTGAACAAAACTTATGTCTGTGAGTAGTTTCACCATTGTCTTTTGGGGAAATGATTCCCCCAAAAGGAAAAGACCTTTACAAGGAGGCAAATTGAATAATACCTCATGATGAAAGTTCAAAAAGGGGTGGGAAGAGGAAAAACTAGGTTAGAAAATTGCAAGTGTTTTGTATCAAAATGGATTTTAAAATAATTAGAATAGACCAAATCTCTTTAGCACTGTGCCTTTATTAAAGCTTGTAAAGTGATTTGAGATTACTTGAGGGATGGAACTGGAAGTGAAACTTGTCACTGAATAGCGGAATTAAATCCCATTTTCTTTTTTCAAATCTGAGACCAACCTGCAGTTCTGGGGACTTTCCCTCTCAGCTGCTTAAATGTCAAGAATTATTTTTTTATTTGAGCAACCTGTTTATCAGGAAAATCCAGGAGTTCAAAGGAAGAAGACTGAAGGCAGTGGAAGAGTTGAAATGGGCTCGCAGACAGGGTTTTGTTCTGGGTTTGTTCTCTCTAGCAGTGCCACTCTTCGCTGTTCATAAATAAAAAGTCAGGCATGCCCTGGAGGAAGCAGGAGAGGATGAGTTTAACACCACTGTGAATGTTTTTAGTGACAGACTCCAGATCTGTGGTGCAGGTCAGGGAATTCCACAGCTCAGCTTCCCAGAGACCCTGTTTTGTGTGGAGAACAAAATTCTTCATTTCAGCATTATTTTCTACTGGTGATACTCTTGCTTTTTCCCCTCCAAACTGTGATCAGAAAGTCTTTCCTTGCTTCCATCCATCATTTTGCTCTCTGACTCCATTGCCTTGGACATTTTATTTACTCTCCCTGTCAGTCACAGGCTGAGACCTTCCTAACTGCACATGGTCTGCCCCACCTCTGGAACACTCCTGGCAGAACAGCCGCAGACTTCTGACCTTTGTGCTTTCCAAAATCTGGCAGCAGAGCCTGGAAAATGGCATTTTTCAGGGGAAAGTAGGGAGTGAGGTAGTAGAGGCTGCTCTGGAGAAAAGCCCCCAGAAAACCAGGATGCTCAGGAGCAGAATTGGTGCTGCCACAGCCAGAAAATGGGAGTGCAGAACCCTGGGTCTGTGCTCCTGCAGGAATTCCCCTTGTCTGAGGGAAAGCAAAGGAATTGAACAGGAAATCTTGGGATCTGTGGTCCCTGAGAACCCCACCAATCTCCTTTTACATTTCTGGGTGTCTGGGTTGATTTATACAGAGCAGCAATTCCTAATTCTGAGTCCTGAAGTGGAAATGGGGCACTGTGGCAGCAGCTGGGGGTGGGTGGAAGATGGGTTGAAGGAATCAGGGATTATTCACCATTGCAGTGGCATAAACCTCATAAATGACAGGACTAATTGCAGCCTTACAGTGGTGTAACCCTAGGAAAACAGATTAAGGCATTAGACAAATGCACCAGCTATTAAATGAGTGAGATAAGAATCAGGCTATCATTTTATCTCATGTATCCATGTAATCTGGGAGGCTTCTGTAGCTATAAACCAGCAGATCTGGCTATTAGTTTATTCCAGATATATATTAAAAAATCAGACTGTGAAAGGCAAGCCAATGAACTCCAAGTGGTTGTCAGTGGTGAATGAGTTATTTTCTCTCCCAGCACCCAGGCAGGGAGCAGGTGATGGATTTTCCAAGCAAACCCAGACATTGTAATTCCATTACCTTGCCAAGCACAGCAATTGTTCAGGGCACTCCAACCACGTCCCTTTCCCCCTCTGTGCTTGTTCCCACGTCCCCAAATTAATCCTTGATGTGGCCAAAGTGTAGCTCTGGTGGCAGCCCTGTAATGTTGCTGCCAGCATCCCTCCAGTGGTGCTGACAGCCGGATAATCCATGCCCGGGATCCATCACTGCTGGGCTGTTGTGTGGGTGATGGATGGAAGCCATGCATCACTGCAGGGCTGCCAGGGGAAACATCCCAGAATATCCCATGCTTTGTGAGAGGGGGGAAAGAAATTAAAATTCTTTATAAGTGGGAGAAAGAGGTTAGTTATTTATGGGAGTTGGAGGGGAAGGAGTGAGGAGGGAGGGGGTGGTTTGATTTCCAGAGGTGCCTACATCAGTAGGAGCTGCAGGTCTTTATTAAACCCAAAAATTCAGGAAGGGATTTCTGTATTTCCAGCAGCCTGCTGCCAGCACCGTGCCCTTCCCTCCTCTGGAACTGCTGGAAGGGTGATTAAGGCATTTTTTGGAGCCAGGAGACTCTGATTTTACCTGTCCTGTGTCAGCTCGTGCAGGGAGAACAGACAATTTCTCATGCTGTTTGTGCCCTACTAATGACAGAATTAGATGGTTAATTATTAAAATTACAATATTTATGGAGTACCAACATTACTTTTTATATATTAATAGAGCATTAATATTAATTTTATTTAATACTGTACATACCGGAAGACTACAGTAAATAAATTCAAGGCTAAACCCTGATGGAGTTTGACAAATAACACAAAGTTCAGACATCTGGAGTCAGTGTCAGGCTCTCCTTTCTGAACTTCAGGTGAGGAGAATTCCCTGGGATGATCTGAATAACTTGGCACCACAAGGGCTTTTTGTTCCCCTCACAGAAACAGTGTGAGCAGAGATGGGGCTGCCTCTGGCTACCTCAGTGGTTCCTCCTTTTCTTTTTTTAAAGAAAGCTGTGGACAGAGTTCTTTAATTGAACATTTTAAATTTCTTGTTGCTTTTCAGCTCAGTGCCAGCAGCCTACCTGCTCTGGTGACATCCATCCATTCCTGTCCCAAAGCATCCAGGTTTGGGAAGATTTCTGCACTTCTGCTCACAGAAAAGGCAAACTGAGGGGTGGAGAGAGTGTTAACTTGTGATTATTAGAGATTGATAAGCAGCAAATAAATAAGAATACATTGAGAAGACCCTTTCATGGCTCCTGGGCTGTCAGGGACTGCATCTTAAAATCCCAGATTTTAAGACTGGGGCCTCATGAGCACCTTCTTGTCATTCTTCCCCTGCTTGCCAAAATTGCACCTCATTTCTGCTCTTCTCATTTCCAACAGGCTGTAAAGGCTCTCTCCGTGCTTTTCATTCTGAGGCAGAAAGTGAAAAAGCCTTTCAGCCTCACTCCTTCCCCATTTCATGTGATTACAGAGTCGATTGTCCTCGGATTCCTTTCCAGGCTGCCTCTGATAGTCCTGGTTCCCATCTCCAGCTTTTGACCACCGGTTGTGTGCTGGGGAAGGGCTGCAGCCCCTGGGGTTGATGTGGTTTGCAGTGATCAGGAGCCAGGACCCGGCTGATGGGAAACAGATTTTGTTGTGTGATGGGCAATTCCTCCAGTGCAGGCTCAGCCACCTGGGGTTGGTTTTGAGGAGAAAAACCAACCAGAAAACTGTTTGGAAAATGAGTAGGGCATCTTGAAATTCCATCTGGAAGCCCTCTGAGGCTTAATCTTGCTTTTAGGGTCAAGGAGCATCTCTTTATGGTTAAAGAGGTTTTAAGGCTTGGAAGGGAGTTCTTGTTCTGTGTCGCTGCAGCTGATGTGCTGCTCTGACCTGACCTGGGTCCTGACTGACAGGGGAAATGTGGAAAATGTGGAAAACGAAGAACAAATCAAAGTTTACATCGAGCTCAGCTCTGCTTCAGAATTGGCATAAAGGGCCTGGAGTCTCTTGAAAATAAGCTATGAAAACTCAAAGAACTGAGTATGATGCACATGCAAGTTTGGAGCTGGGTGTTGTTTACTTTGGTTAAGGATTTTGTTAAAAAAAAAACAAACAATGAAGTGAGTAAATTGGGCTTTTCCCTTAAATTCTCGCTTCATCCCATTGCCATTGGAAGAATTTGGAATGCAGGGTTGCATGGCAGAGATTTGCTGGTATAAAGGAAACCCATTTCTTTGAGAAGCAGGTTTCCAGTGGTGTGGTTGTGTTTGCTGCTGCCTCATCCCAACTTTATCCACTGTGAACTAAAATAACACCCCTTGGAAAGGGGGTGGCACTCACAGCTTTCATCCAGAGAGATTATGGTTGTTCTTACTTCACCACCACAAACTGGGGAGTTTCTAATTTTAGTTTCAATTTCAATTTTAATTTCAATTTCAATTTTGATTTTGATTTCGATTTCAATTTCAAATTCAATTTTAATTTCAATTTTAATTTTGATTTCAATTTCAATTTCAATTTTAATTTCAATTTTAATTTCGATTTCAATTTCAATTTCAATTTCAGTTTCAATTTCAATTTTCATTTCAGTCTCAGGAAGGAGCACACAGAAGCTGGGGGTGCCTGTCACCCTGGTTGCCCTGGAGCAGGGTGTGTGTTCTCCAGCTTCTCTGGAGCTTGGCCATGTGGGCTGGATTATTTGGCACAAGAATATTCACTCAAAATTCAAGGTATTTCCATTGTAGCCAGGAATGGACTCTGATAATTGCTGGGGTGGAGGAAGCTGTTCAATATTCTGTTTATAACCCTTTTGCCAGGGCCTGCCTCGCGCCCTCAGAGCCCTGGGGGTGCTGCTGTGATGCCAAAAATATTTCCTGTGCTCGATTCCCCTCCATCCTCATCCTCCTTCCTCTGCCTGCTGATGTTCCCCCACCTGCTGCTCCCAGCAGCACAGACAGGAAATCAGAGAGCAAATCCTCACCTCACACACCCTGAGAACAAATCCCAGCTGGAACAAGCCAGGCAGGCCCTTCCTGGGGGTTCTCTCAGGGCTTCAGCCCCTTGGGTTGGCTCCTGACCGTGATCCTGTTGCCAATGACACAACTTCTATAAAATTTTGTCTCTGGTCAGGCTTGGCTTAACTTTACCTTGGGGAAAGGAATTCTCTTTAGTTTTTGAGGAGATACAGCATCACTCTAAGAGATGGGCTCAGCATAATGACAGACCAGGAGGCGCCCCAGGATACCCAAAGGAGATAAAGGTCGTCAGTGAAAATCAACAAAACATCAACGGAGCATCAGTGGCCATCCACCAATATCCACCCTCAGATGCAGCTTCTGGCAGAGTTGGAGACATCTGGTCCAAAAAAGACTGATAAGAACTCAAAGAATGAAAATCTCAGTAACATCAGAGGTGAGGAAGTTCGGGTCCAATGGGAAACTGAATATGAGGGGGTTGCTCAACATTAGACCAATGGACTTTGAAAAAGTGCAACTTTATGGGATTGGACTGTATAAAGTTTGGGGGAAATCCTGTAAAATCCATGTGTCATGGAATGATTCTCTCTGCACACCCGGGCTATGTGTGGATGGGATGATTTCTGTGATACATCCTGGCCAGAACGTCCTGCTCAGAAAATAAAGTGATGCCTGAATTCTCTAACACTAAAATAAGTTGTTGGAGAGGTTTTGTTTTTCCCTTAGTTTTGGTGACAATCCCAGCTCAGGTTTTGGCAGCACAGCTCACTGGGATTCCTGCTTGTGATGATCCCTGGCACACGGACACAGAGGGATCTCTGGTCTGGCATCCACACCTTCCCCACACTTCTGGTGACACCAGAACCCCCCAGGGCTCCTGGAGGATGCCAGCGTGAGAAGGAGGAGGTTTACAAGCCCAAGTGGAAATTCTGGAGGCTGCTCTTTGTGGCTTAATTGTCCCCTGGATAGGAATGCACGAAATGAAAATGAGGTGAGTTTGATTAAGGGGTGGCTCAGTTGAATCTTAAATTGTCCAAATGCAGGAACTCGAGTGACTGAGGAGGAACTCTTGGAATCCACAGCACTTCTGTCTCTCTGCATTGCCTACAAAAGAAAATAAGGCTGGTTTCAATTGTTTTTGTTTGTTTGTTTGTTTGTTTTTTTTTAAACAAAATAATGATGAAATACAACGTTCCAGTTCCTTTCTGTTGATTTTCATTGCAGGGATGATTTCCCTTAAAAAGTTGGGGTTTCTAAGGTATTTAGTATGTCCTTGAACCAAGGAGTCTGGCCACATATTTTAGGAAGTTGTTTTGTGAGCAATTGTCTTAGCACACTCCCAGCCTTGCAGGCCTTTTTTTTCTTTTTTTTTCCTATAAATCATTCAATGAAGCTTTTTGCAGGGATGAGACCTCACCTATTTTGTGGATCTGGGCTGAGCCTGGCTCAGGATGTGTTGGATTTAATTGGGATCACGTGTAGGTGTAGCTGCAAAATCCACTTTCCACATGCTTGTTCACTAGTTCTTCAAATGAAGAACATGAAATGAAGGTCCAGCAAAGGAAAATAAACTTCTGGGTCGTGGCTGTGGCTGTGGCTGTGGTTGTGGAAGGGGCAGGAGCAGCGAGTGGTGGCTCCTGTGCTGGGGGAGTTGCCTGGCCACAGCCACAAGGCCAAAACATTCCTGGGTGTTTCTCCTTTTTTCCCCATGGTTTTCCCCAGAAATTTCCTCCTCAGCAAACCTGTGTGTGCTGGCATTCGTGAGCACCAGGCTGAGCGTTCCCACTGCAGCACTTTCTGGGTTCATGGGCAGTGAGATGTGGCCTGTCCCCGTGTGTAAAACACAAAATAAAGTCCATGAAGAGGCCATGGAACAGCTGGACCTCCCACCCAGCCCAGGGCAGGGGATTACAGCTGTTAACCTCGCCCTGCATGTGTTAATTACCCACAATTAATTCTCCTGTGACAGCAGTTATTGTTTCATAGAATGCACAAGTTTATTTTCCTCACTCAGAGTGGAATTGTTCTCATCTGGCTCAAAGATGTTTAGGCAAAGATATTGTGGCAGATTTTCCTTTTTCAGATGGACTCACGGTAAAATTGCAGATACAAAATTGTGACAGAAACACCAAAGGTAAAGAATTGGAGTAATTTACCTTTTTCTGTAGGGAACTTACAATTCTCTGTCTTCATCCCCTCCCTTTCAGGAAATGGGGATTGTATCAGAAGATGTTTTTCTCCCCTAATTTTGGTCTTTTTTTAGTGATGCCATTCCAAATGGGAAGCAATGCCATTTAAATGAATAGGGAATTCTGTGAGATGGATGGAAAAGCCAACTGAAGTGGGGAGTGGGGTTGTTGCATCCCAGCAAAGGGTCTGGCAGCCCCTCTAAATGAGCTTTATTCTTGGCAAGTGATAACAGATTTAATTTTCTGCTGCTTTCAAATGACATTCTATTGACACTTCACTCAAATTTCAGCTTTTTCCCTCCAAAAGTGCAAGAGTTTTATCTTTCATGAAGAAAATGTGGGTGAGCACCTCTCAGTTTGCCATTGGAAGCAGGAAAAGAGGGAGCAGTTTCAGGGAGGGGGTTGTGTGTTTTCTAACAGGAACTCGGTGTATGAAGGATTGGATCATGTAAGGGGGAGAAAGTCCTGTTACTGCTTTTCCCTGTGGAAAATCCCTCTCCAGCTTTCCTACAAAACCCTTTTAGGTGCCATGACCAGCTTGGTCATGGTCTAAACCACCCAAATATCCACAGGAATATCCATTTGCAGATCCCAGGTACTGGGGAGTGAAATGTTCCTCCATCTCTCCACAGAAGCTCAATCATCCCAAAGTGAGATTGGGGCATCCAAGAGTTAGGGAAAAGAAATGTCTTTTAGGCATGAAAGGGAAGGAGGTTTTATCACAGGGAAATCTGAGCCAGCTCCTAAAAAATCAGCCAAAATTGGCATTGAACTCAGGCAGGATGTTTCAGTGAGATGTGAATTTTAATCTCAATGAGAGAAGAGAGTCAAGGGCTTAAGATTCAAAGGAAAAAAAGGCAAACAAATTGTTACATAATGATTTCTTCTGCCATTAAGAAAACATTGGGGGTTCTTTAATGTCTGTGTTTGACTTCTGGAGAGAGCTTGTGCATAATGAACCCTTTTGAAGGCACAGGACGAGTGGTTCTGGTTTCGTGCGAGTTTCCGATGGTAATTAAGCACCTTTAAAGAACTGCTCACAATTAAAGTGTCAGTGCTTTCTTGAATAGTCTTAATTTCAGCAAGCTTTTCGTGCTGGATTCATGGAGAATATTAAAAGGCACTTCATCATCCGTGGAAATGCGTGCATGGGATGGAAGGCCAGAATCAAAAAGGAAGAGAAGGAATTGCAGCCAGAGGTGCAGAAGAAGAGATTGAACAATTTTTCAAGAGTTACCTCAAAAGCAGCAAAATATGCACATGTCAATAGAAGTTCAGATAATTATCTTCCATTGGCTAATTTGGGGCTCAGTAATTTCATGGCTAACAATCAAGAAACTCTGCACGTATTTTATGGGGGCCATATTACTAATAAATTATTTTTGTGTGGCTTTTCTTTGTGCCAACTCAAGTATTCTCATTTGTCTTGGAGGTACCTGGGTATCTGCTTTGTGGTTTTTTTTCTTCTTTGTTTGGTGCTTCTCCTTTGTATTTTTACTTCACTTCCTCCATAAATGTTAAACAGATGCTGATGTGAATGGTAGCCTGGTATATTAATTACTGCACATAATGAATCTCAGAAAATGTAATAAAGGACTAATTGGTGTCAATAACAGTAACACTGACAAATGCCTTGGTGTGTAATGTGGGCATGTTCAGTATCACACAAGCAGGAGAGAAAACAACGCCCCTCCCTTGGGGAATACCCTGCCTTTGGTTTTCCTCTGGAAGCAAGGCTGTAGCTGGATGCTGAACGAGACAGGGAACAGCAGAAACACGGGTGCTCATCAGCCCTGGTGGCTGCTCACGTTTGATTTTATTGATTTCTGCCCAGAAGGGTTTGCTTGAAGCTCAGGAGAATTTGAGCTGTGGCAGTGGGATATTGAAACGAAGGGTGGTGGAGCTTTGGCTGCTGTATCTCTGTCCTGCTCTAAAAAGGATGTGGCAGGATTAGAGATATATATATTTTTAATAGATATATATTTCTTTATATATATACACACAC
>VZRZ01000784.1:0-28393 GCA_013398175.1 Climacteris rufus
CAATTCCCCAACCTCTGACAGTATGTTTTACAATATTTATTGACTTCAGTGAAAACACAAATGTAGTTAGCAACTCACAGGGGTAAAACTCCCTGGGTAATTAAAGGCCAAGGAGGATATCTACATTTTCCTAAATGTCCCAGGGGTGTTGCTTAGTCTATAAACAACCTATTTAATGGTAAAGAGCCACCACAGGCAGCAATTTTTCCCTACAGTGACACAATCAATGTTTTCCTCCATGATGCACACAATACAATTCCTATTTATTGTCCAAGCAATTCCAATATTTTACATCTATGTGAACTAAATTGGGAGAGAGAGTGATAAATTAGCCATATTTTATAATTTACTAAGGGCCCCAAATGGGGCACATTATTGTCTTCAGCTCCAAAATGGCCTTTATGTATCAGTGCATACACTCTGCTCTGTAGAGAATAAACAATAAATGATTTCATCAGCGTTCTACACATATATTCTGACATATATAAGAAGATTTGGATTCCTAACCATTAGTATCTGATGGTTACCTACTTTATGGAGGCTGGCTAACCTTCCTGGGAGAGATACAGTGCTTTCCCTGGATCTTCACGGTGCAAAGACATGGCAAAGTGTGAAGATGGAGATCCATGGAGAATGGAAAACAGAAGTGATGTCTTGGGAAAGCTCTGGGAGATAAAGTTAGCAACGGCTGTACTATGTGTGCCACTGAGAGGGAGAATCCTCAAGTGAACTTCACATTATTCCTCCTTTATGAAACACTGGAAAGGCTTGCTGAGGGGCATAGCATGTGAAGTATGTCAAACAAATATTCAATCCAATTCCAACAGACAACAGTCTGAGGGCATGAGCTGCAAAAGACAGCACAGGAAACATGAAGGGATGCAAATTTGTTTGCAAGAGGATTGCTGGCTCTAGGAATAAGCTGATGGGGCAGTATCCAATGCTTATGGAAATAAACTTTGGAAACTAGGAGAAAACTGAAGGAGAAAGTGGTTAGAAGTGAGGACAAAGGACACTGAAGACAACCCTGCGGGGATACAAAGAGAGATAATGGGGAGAGAAGGCTGAGGTGGGTCACACCAAAAGTTCAAAAACTACTTCACCAAGTAAAGAAACCAAAGCATAGATTCAAAAAAAGAGATCAAACTAAAGAGAAAGGAAAAATTGTTCTGCAGACAGCATTTCAGAGACAAAGGGATATGCAGTGGTGAAGGGAGACAAGGAACAGGAGACTGCAGGAATGAGGAGAGACATGAAGGTCAGACTCAGATGACCTGGTGCATAACTGAGACACTGCAACTTCTGTAATGTCTCAGCTCTGGAGGGTGACGGATAAGTCAGGCTATCGGGAACTGCTGCCTCCTGGCATTCTCTGTGGTCAACAGCGAGAGGCGACTGTGACACCGACATTAAGCACCTCCAAGGGATGGTGTGAGGAGAAGCCTGGTTGGCAGCACTCACTGGGGGCCAGGAGTTTGTCTAAGGCAGTGCAGAGGTAGGATAGGACAATGCTATTCCAGTAATGCATTTTGAACAGGAGGCTCAGAAAATGATTGAGTCACGTGCCATGAATTACCATTCATGACAACGATGGGAGAGCAAGGCAAGGAGAAGGGACATCCAGCACTGCTTATGTTATTATCACAATTTGTTTCTCTGCATGTACTCTTTTCAACCACTGTTAGCTCTAGTTTTTGTGACAGAACATGCAGGTGGACTTTGTCACAATTTTGAAATCTACAAGAGAGCTGAGTGTACTGACAGAGTTGCAAACAAGTGGGGAGACTGAATTAATTTTTCAATAAGCCAAACATGGGCCTTAAAGACTGCAATAAATTTATTATCACTATTGTCAATTCTCCAATTCTGCAAGCAGTATAATTTGAAAACAGTCTCAACTAGTCCTAAATTCTCTTTCCAATTTTACTTATTGAAATTTCTAATCACATTGTATTTCTCTGGGTGCTTGAAACCAGTGAAGATGAGTGCTGCTGTCAAAGGAAGTGACTTCATCTTCCCCTCTCCTGGTCACTTGTTTTGTCCCAGCTTCCTTCCTTACAGTCACAGAAGTGTTGGGCAGTGAATCAGATGGGGGTTAAAACTAAAGCACGGAGAAAGCACGGAAATTGGGGAGAGTCAACCTTGCTAGCACAGGGCCAGCTTCCTCAGGACAAGGAATGGAGTCCACATTCTGCTGACAGCTGGGAGAAGAATCCTGTCACAATCCCCTGAACCCTAATCTTTTCAGACTGAAAACTACAGTGGCCCAAGGAAGTAAGAAAAGCAAATGCATTCACTATTACATTTCACCTTCCTTGTTGGAGGTGCATTACAAGTTTTCTGTGACACAGCTCTCCTGTTACTAACACAATTCTCCACATTGCTTTTCGGACTTAGACACGTGGTTCATTATTTTCCAGGTTGAGGCTGTTATTTTTGTTCTTACCTAACTTAAAAAATAATTCCAAAAATGTAATACAGTGATTTGGGGATTTCTGAAGACATGAGCAGCCAGTAATGAATTTCAGTGAGATGAATCAGCTAGAGCTGGAAGTTATGCCAGATGTCCCCAGAATGGCAATTTCCCTTAGATTTACAGTGAGGTTTCACATTTTATTCAGTACCATGAGGTTTTACTCAGGCAACTTTTATGGAAGTAAACATTTTTTAATATAGTTTTTCAACTATACAATTATGCTATTGCTTATTTGGATGAATAGAATGTTTATTCTAGAATTTAACAAATTAACACAGACTACATGCTCTCTGTTTCTCAAGTGAGAGAGCCCAGCCAGCTGACTCCTTTTGTAATTCAGTTCTCATATAATAACAATGTGAGGATCTAAACAGAATTCTTTCAGACTTTTGTTATTTCTGCTAGCATAGCCTTATATATATTCTAGTGTCTGTAGTTTGTATGGCCATGGATTAAAATTCATGAGAGAACAATGCTTTATTACTGTGTTTTCTAGTTCTTGATGTCTGGAACAGTACAAAGTAAGCATTTGAAGTGAACTAGCTCTCACTGTCAGGGAATTCACGTTTCCTCATATGTAATATCATTTATACACCAAGATCACGAGGAGAAATGCATGTGTTCACTGAACTCATCACCTGCCCTCTACCCAGCAATACATTCCCTGCAAGGCTATTTCTAAATTCCAAACCTCTGAGTAGCTGGAAGCAGATGGCCATTTTCTTAAATCAGACTTGCAGAGAAATATTCCCTTCTTCTCCCAAAAAACAGGTAATCTCCTCTCTTCCACTCCTGGGTTACTCTGGGCCAAAGCCAATGACAACTTCCAGCTGCTGTATTTTGAGGCCAAGCAGAGCAAGGGACAAGTGCTGACATCCTGTGACAACAATGTCAGTGGCAAAAAATTCCAGTGGATTTACATGGACCAACTTTCTCCTACTGGAAACATTCTCAGTGCTCTGCTGAGAGAAATAGTACTTACTACCATTAATGAGAATTCAGACTATCAGCTGTGGGCTTGGGATGTTTTTATACAAAGAAGACCTAACTCAGATGATTTTTAGTACTCATTTTAGAAATGCATCATTTATATTAATTCCTCTGTAGTTAGAGCTGGTTTTACAAAGGAACCATATTAAACAGTTCTCAAGTAATTTTAATAACCACACCACCACCTTCTGAAATTATAATGTGTGGGAAGTGATTGTAGAAAACAGCATTTTAATCAGATGTCAGGGATGAGAACAAGGTTAAGGAATTCCGGAAGGATTGCAGCTGAAACATTTTAGAGTTCATTTCTGGAACAAGATAGCTCAGAGCCAAAATGGGGGTTGAGAGACAGGTTGTGCTTTGGGTATATGATTCAAAAGTGCAGCTACATACTCTTGGATGGCTATGAGGACAAAGAAAGAGTATCAAGAAGATATACTTTCCATTTGAAAGGATAGCAAAAATGCCAAAGTCCTTGGAACACAATAATAACCATATATATATCTATATATATATATCCATATATGTATATATATCTTTGAGTCATGGTCCATCTAATCTAGATCCTGCATCTAGCTGTGATTATTGCAAGAAAATTCAGAAGAAGGTGCAAGTAAGCCTGCATGAGAGAGTGCAATGAAAACTGTTCTGCATGGAAAACTCATCTTAACATCTACCTGAAAAAGTCTTCTGACCTTAAAAGAGGCATCTCCCCTCAAACATGTATTGCATCACCAAACATTATATGTCCAGATATTCCTGCTACCTACAGATTTTGTAGACTTTAAGGACAAAGGACAAAAGGATGGTTCAATGAAATAATATGATTTTTGTATCACAGGACATGATATTTTACATGGTTGCTGTTATATAACTACATTTGATGAAAACATGCCCTCTACAAAGGCATCCATTGGCAAACTGCAGACATGAAGGTGTGGATCTTCTTTCTCTTCTCACAGTGGTTCCTTCCAATAACTGATCAGCTCTACTCCTAAAAGTCTGTGCTTCCTTCATATGTTGAAGCTGTAAAGATTCTGCTTCCAGACAGTGATTTCTGCCAAACTTTCCTCTGCTTGAGGAAAGTGCTTTCTGGTGCACAACAATACCTTCTTATGAGGATTCTGCTCTGGACTCAAGCCACTTTGCCCCTTTTCACAAAGAAAATCAATTGTTCTCTGCTGTCTCTCTCTGTCTTGTGTTTTTCCAGACATGAGAGTTGCTTATTGCTCTTGTCTGTTTCCCCCCCATTTTGTCATTGTCTTCTGAAGATTTGTGAGCACCAGTGCTAAATGTCATGTATTCAGTATCAGTCTCCCCAGTGCTGAACGTGCAGGTGTTATCACCCTCTTACTTCTACTTGCTGCATCTCTGCTTACTCACACAAAGATCTTGACAGCTTTTCATAACACTTGTTCACAGTAGGAGCTCACATTGATTTGTGCTGACACCAGAAACTCTAATTACTCCCAAAGTTACTCCCTTCCAGCTGATGGCCAGACCACAGTTCCAGACAGAGCTGGTTTCAGCCTGGCTTTGCTGCATCCATCACTCATCAAAATTGAGAAGTGGGAATGTGAGCATGTTGGTTTTATGTGCTCAAAAGTGCAGGGAGCCTGCAGTCCACTAATCAAATACGTGGCTCTCCAGCTGCTAAAATCTGTAACCATAATCCACAAGGACTGCAATGGGGATATGAAATTGTACCTGAAAAATTGAAGATCAAATCAGAACTTCACTTATAAAGAAAGTGCTGCTTTTCTGTCAGCATGTCTATACAAGAGGTTTTTGCAGATGTGGCACATAATCTTGAAATGCTTAGGGTGAAATATCATAGTCTATCTGTACTTGCAAGCCTTGCTCTGCACTGGAACAACCTCTCATCTGCCAGGAATTTTGATCAACAGGGAAAGTTCCACTACATTGCTGCAAAATCCCTCCTGTGCGTCAGCTCAGAATGTATCTGCTGATGGATCTACATAAGAGGACTTATATTTACAGTCTCACCCCCTGGGATTGCAACAGTAATTTTGGAGAGACAGGGAGTTATATCAGCAGAGCATTCTATTTAGGAATATGCAGTGGTGAGGGAACACAGGAAATACTCTGAAGTCTTCCTACAAGTGAAATTTAAAAATGCCTTTGGGGTAGGGGAAAGAAAACAGAACATTTTTTAAGTGCATCTAGAACTCAGCAACTTCTAGTACTTCACTTTAACTAAAGATAGGTGAATTTAAGTTTCACATGAAAACAGAAGATATTCCAAGACTATGAGAATGGAGTTCAAGCATTATAGTCATATATATGAAACCTACACAAATATATGGCACATATAAAACTGTTCCATGATAATTTCTAAATTATCTTTTTAATGTATTTAGCCATTGTTTTGAGTGTGTTATGCTCCTTTGTAATGTGCTTGTTTTTAACAATACCAGTTAGCAAGAGGGGAAAGCAAAAAAACTCAGGCCAAATATCTGGAAAATCATAGCAAATCAGGAGGTGATCTCTGCTTCTTTACAGTCAGAATAGAAAGAAGTCCTGAAACGTTTTTCTTTTGCAATGTGAATCCCACTGGAAATGCAGAGATATGTGGATAACATCCAGTCCATCCTGAACATTTTTCTTCTACTTTCCAGGACAGAATAACTCTTCAGGCGCTTACACCTATCAAGCATATCTTCCCCTAACCTGCAAGTTACCTGTGGGTTGTCATTGCCTCTCCAGAGGGCTGGGGAGCTTCGCCTATCTGAAGACCTGCCTTGGTGCTTACCTTGTGCTTGGAGCTATGTGTGAGGCAGCATAAAGCAGGCAGCTCAACATTACACAGGTTTTTCCAAGAAGCTTCAAAAACCATTTCCAGAAATGCAGCCAACTTGAGTTGCTGAAGGGATCACTACTTACTTAACTGTCTTGTGGTCAGATCAATTCCCCAAGCTAAGGATCAGCCTGAACAATGGGCCTATGCCAGGCACAGAATGAATGTCCCACGTGCCAGGTCACACAGTACTCCAGATCAAGGGGAAAAATAGCTTTCTCTACTGTTGGGGAAGCCAAGACCCTGCACAGAACTGAAGAGTCATGGGGCCAAACTGATCCTCCTGCAGAATGCAGACAAGTGCCTGAGGCACCAAAACTCAGATGTGTAAATGCCTCTCAAGCCCCCAGAAAGGTCCAAGTTCAGGCACATCTCTGGTGGTGAGCCCCAGCACTCCCCAGCTGGCACACTAAAGGTGTCAGGGCTTCTTGTATAATCAGTGGGCAGACACACTCAATACGTTCCCTGAGGAGAAGCATCCCTCTGGGTCTATCCATTTGCTGTAGTGTACTAAGCAATTTTAAAAAAGCCAATAAAACAAAGCAAGGAAGGAATACAGTTTATTTTCCCCTACAGATGAAACCAGAATGTGTTAATAAGAATAGCTGTGGAGCCTGTCTGCCTTGGAGACAGCCATCAGCCCAGCAGTGCTGCAGAGCACACGTAGAGCTGCTCATCTCTGCAGCTGCCCGGAGACACGTGCGGCACCACAGGGAACACCGACAAGGGCAGGTGGGACGAACCTGTGTGGGATGGAAAATAATCATCACAACCCTTTGGTGCAGATGAACATGAACAGTGGGAGTATCTCTGTCTGCAGAAGGGAAACTACTCTCTGGGCTCTCTTCTACAGCTCCCAGAGCTGTATGCACACAACCTCTGCTGCCTCTGCACCTGCCGGTGTATGTGGGTTTGCTCTGACTTCTGGGCCACCCTCACTATTGCACTTGGGTGATGCACTGGCAGGACATTGCACTGTCTGGTCCTTCTCCAGTGGTGCCTGCCACTGCAACCCTGTCAGTGATCCCAGGCCCTGTGGTGCTCCAGCCCTATCCCCTATACACTGGAAACACAGATCCTCTTCCCAGAGGACATCTGAAAGCAGAATAGGCTCCACATGTGTGCCTGCATGCAGGCAGGTGTGTGTGTCCATGCACAAAAACATGTGACTTTCTTCCCATATAAATCCCCTAAGAAACTAAACATATGATAATCTCCAGACTCAGTCACTCTCACCCCCCAGTTCTAATCAGGCTTTTGCCTATTTAGATGCTAAACACTTCAGGACTGGTACATCATCCTTATGTCATCTGCAAAATGTCTAGCACTAGCTGGGATAATTGTGGAATGACAAAAATGTAAATGTCTTAATTTGCACTGAGAATGCTATATGGAGCTCAAATATTAACAAGGAGAAATACATTAAGTCAGCCAAGTGCTTTCTGTTTTCAACACACCCAGTTCAATCCAGTCATCTTTTTCTTCCTTGTTCTGTGCAATTTGATTAAACACAAGCTAATGTTAACTTAAACAGATTGTATTGCACTGGCAATTAAGAAGATAAAAAATTGATTTTTCAAGTGAGGCCAGCCTTTATGCTTTGTGATGGTTAAAACCATAGAATTTCTGCAGTTAAAAAGCTGGCATATAGTTGGTTTGATGGACATTTAGCATTGCCAGACCTTTGTTATGGATAATAAATCATTCCTCTTATTAGACTGCAGAAGCAGTAATATCATCTGAAAAAACTGAAGTTTTGTTGCACTGATCATTGTTGCCAATATTATTATAATGCCTATCCAGGTCATTACTGGACATGTCTATATAAATGGACCATGCCACTTTGCCCTGAGGGGAATGTGAAACCACCAAACAAAAATATTGCTGCCAGAGGTCTGAAAACCCAAGGAGAGAGAAGGTAGGGAAGGCCACGGGTGTGTATCTGCAGGCAGGAGAACTCCGGGGGTGCTAAGATGCGTACTCCTAGCTGAGCCTTCAGTCACAGAATGAGCTGTCAGGTGATGCCTGAAGTTGGCCACACGGGAGAGAGAGATGTGGATCTGCCATAGGGACAGGTTACTGGAAAGTAACCACCAGCATGTAAATATGTGCCAAGTTACTCAGTGGTCACTGCTTCTTCTGGGAGGGGAACTTGATATTTAACCAAGATCAACCGAGAGAGAGAGGTTGATTGCAATCTTACTTAGACTTTCGTTCAAAAATTTCATTTTGAAACGACTTCTGAAGATTATCTGTGAATTGAGGCATGGCCTCCCACTTTACAGCAAATTTATAGACTGACATTGGGTCTCATCATAAATATTTTATGCACATAAAAATGTGCATAAAACCAGGTGTGCTGAAAGGTTTGTCTCTGAAGGGAGGCTCTGCTTTTTGACTGCCAAAGACAGGATGGGATCCCTCTGACCTGCACAGGCCAGGTCTCATCCACCCCACTGCTAATGAGAGTTATGGATTCCTTATTTACTTCCTTTTAGTGGAAACTTTGTACAGCCTCACCAAATTTCCTGAAAGGTATCTATAAGTTTTCACTTGTTAAGTATATCTGTTCCCTCATGGAAGCAGAAAAGTTCTTCAGTTTCTGGTGTGATTAAAACTTTCATATATGAACCTTGCACCCTTAATCTACACCGAATTGTAAAGTCTTTGTTCTGTTACATTCTTACTAGAAGTCCTGGTACAGTATCTCTGGGGAGTAATCAATGAACCAATCAAACAAAAAAAACCTCCAAAAAACAAAACACCAAAAAAACCCTGATGATTGATCTGAGGATATTGCCTCTTGGCTGTAAGAGAGGAATTTAAAATGCATGGAATGTAGAAGAGGGACTCATTTCCATGAACTTAAAGAACAGCATGAAAACGTTGTGATTTGGGTTTTCTCTGCCCCCTGCATAAACAAAGGCCACAATAGCACTGGACCCTATTACTCATCAATGCTTTTCACACCACTTCCAATGAGTTGCCAAATCCCTCTAGCCCACCAGAAGACATATATCCTGCATGGAGGCTGCCAACATCACAAGAGCCACTTCTGACTCCTATTCTGCTTTCTCCCTCTGAATGCAGTATAAAATCAAGGCTGTCAGTTGCTTACAGAGATCAATAATGCAAACAAAAGGAGAAAATAAATTCACTTTTACCTGATGCTTGGCACACATCCTAAATATATTTTTCTTCAAGGACAACATGTAAATAAAGAAGTCTTTAATTTTTAATGGCCATTTAAAACCTCTTCAAGAGAAGCATTAGAATGCCCGTGGCTATTTCTTTTTAATCTCAAAATATGAAATATTTATGTAACAAACAAAATTCTTCTCCAGTCAAGGGATACAAACATACTCTAATTAGGGTGGGTTTTTTTTTTTTCAAAACAAGGCCATGTAACTACACCAGTGCTTCCCAGGGAAGCATATTTTTCCACTTTCCAAAACTGAAATTTGCACTATTTGTCACAGCAGTGTCTCTAAGAAGGGCACTGGGGACACAGGGAGACGACAAGAGGTTCCCTACACCTTTTTCCTTCTGTTTTGCAGGGCATGAAACAGAGCTGGCCATGCTATCTGGAAGCAGTGTAATATCCAGTTACCCAAAGGATGAGGAGAGGAAAGATGCCCAGCTGCTTAGAGGTTTCTATTCCTATAGCATCTTACCTACTCACTCTGTGTCTTTTAGCATACACAGCAAATGAGCAGGGGGCCTGCAGTAGGTGATTTCCTTCATTTCACAAACCCTAATCCATTCCTTGGGTAAACTGACCACGTGTGAGTGGCCTGTAGTTCAATAGCACCTGCATTATAGAGCCTTCATTGTAATGCTTGTGAGTAAAGGAGTACTTCTGGATCCTTACTGCTCTGTTATAGCATAACTAGTAGCCCCACATACCATATCTCCTGTGTTTCTCCTTAAAAAGCAGTTTAGAAAGCTCTAAATGATGACAAAGCTTATTTCTATTTTTTTCCTCCCAAGTAAACAAAGTGTGTTGTTTTCCCCACAATAAAATGTTTTTGATTAGTACATCTAAACTGTCAGTGTTTGATGAGTCCAAAATGTATTTTTTTTTCAGGATACAGAACAAAAATACTGAGCTGCTCTGACTGTTCTGGTATCCATCAGGAGCAATGAAAAGATTGAACTTGCTCAATACAGGACATCTAGCCTGACTGTAACCATGAGGAGGGAGGAATGGCATTTTCCTAAGGACTGCTCTTGGACCAAATTCAAACTTATTTTGCAAATGCTGGGAAAGCATTACCCCTGAAAGCCAGAAGGTCAGTCTTACTGATGAGAGCTGGCTTCTTACCACTGTGCCACCACCAGGCACGAATAATAGATATATTTCTCCTGAACTTATTCTCTGAGATAGTTGTGAAAATAAATCATTTTCAGCTTAGCCTGAGATAATCCCTTGAAATGTTAGCTCAAATTAATGTTTTGGAGGCAGTGATGGGAAGTGCCAAGCAAGTTATGAATAGCATGACCAGTTTTGCCTCCAGCAAAGTGGTCATTAGCATCTGGCCAAGGATGTTACATGACACTGGGTGGCATGTTGTCCATTCACAGGACAGAAACATTACTCTGGAAAAGACTCAACCACACACCTATTTTTCATTTGAGTGAGGGAAAAGGGCTTCCTTGCCCATCCTAGATTTTGCAGGATATTTCTGTGTGTGTTTACTTTTCTGTAAGATGTGTATTTTTTACCCATTATTAGATGTGCAGGGAAACACACTCTGGTTATGGGTGACACCGCCTTAGCCAATGCTGGTAGACACAAAGTTCTGGGATGCCATCAAGTACTGCAGCGTTGTTTGTGCCAACTCTTATTCAGGATGTCTCTGTGGTTCCTCCATTCCCAGCTGATCTGACTGCACTCATGTGCTGGGACCTGTCTGGAGCTGTTTCTCCCTGTGATGAAAACCACATCCAGAGGCCATGCTGTGGTTCTGGAAATCCCCCCGTGCCCAGGCAGGGTATGGGACAGACCCTTTTCCTTACCTGCTTCCACCCTTGGGATTTGCAGCCCAGAAAGGATCCCTTCCTCTCATGTGCACTGTAGCTCTTGAGCCCTCCCCTGAAATTTCAGAGGCAGAACTTGCTAACAGCACTTCACTTTCTGTCTCCTGGGGCATGCTGGATTAGCCCAGTGTCCAGGACCTCCATGCAGTTTGGCCACAAGAGTCCTCAACACAAACACTTCTCTTATGAGTGTACTAGAGACATGAAAGTAGGTATTTTTAAAATCTTTCTATTTATGTCCGGAAAGATTTTCCCTCCCGAATTTGTCACTGTGGGTTACTCTCCTTTAGATGGCACTGTTACCTCTTCCAAGAGGCATCACTGCTGGCCACTTTGCTGAACAGGGCTGAAACTGGGCCTGGACTGCCTAACAAGCTACAGAAGGTCATGAGTGACCCAGATCAGGCATCTGGAGATTTTTGCTCTAAAAAGTCTTCATGGCGTCACTCCAGCTCCTGTCAGTCAGTTGTTCACTTTGGAGTACCCTCACAGCACAAGGGTTGTATCAGCATGATGAACATCTGACAACATTAAGGAAAAACTTAATCTGATCCTCTTCAGATTAAATTTAAAGCAGCTCCAAAAGTCAACAAGAGGAATGTGCATATTTGAGGGTCTTAAACTAATACATCTGATAATTAAATAATAATGAAAAGGCATGCTCTGCACAGGCACTGCAATCATTAGTTTTCATGCTTACGTGAGAACCGCGGCTTTAATTTTTTTGTCTATCTACTGCCTCAGTTGTCACTGCTTTGATAGCCTAGGCTTTTCCCAAAGATAAGAA
Organism: Climacteris rufus; assembly: GCA_013398175.1. Classification (NCBI taxonomy): domain Eukaryota; kingdom Metazoa; phylum Chordata; class Aves; order Passeriformes; family Climacteridae; genus Climacteris; species Climacteris rufus. The sequence continues at coordinate 12,112 of VZRZ01000784.1, forward strand.
ATTGGTTTAGCTGGTATTTAACGGGTCTGTATTAAATACTGTTTAATAATGTTGTTTAAATACTGTTTAATACTGCTAAATAATGTTGTGAACTCCTAAATGTCAATTAAATTAATCTTTCCAATTAAGAGCTTTTTCAACTGAGAAAGAGAGATGATTCCAGGGTGTACCATTCAGCAGTGGTCTGAAACAGTAAGAAAACAAATCCAAAAAAATTAAAAGAAAATGGTTGTGTAATCCTACAGCACTCAAAGAAACTGCTGGTGTGGTCCTACATTCTTTATTACATACAATGCTCTCTTTTTTTCAGCTAAACATGACTGTTGGACCACTTGCATTGGTGCTTTCCCTAGCTTTGGAGACAGAACAGAAACAGTGTGAGCAAGACAAGAGAGCCACAGGTATGGGCAGACTCCTACCTACACGCAAAACACTGATCCTTGGGCTGTTTTTAAGATTCAGTCCTGTCCTCACTGCCTAGGAGTACATTTTCCAACAGAATTTAGGTCCAAATCTGAGAAAAATCTATGTTTTGAACATTATTTTGTTGTGATGTAAGGAGACAGAGACATTGGACACAGCTGACTATCAGCCCAAAAGAGGCTCCCTTGTACCAGAATAGGATTGGGCCCTCTGCTAAACAGAGTGGAACTGTCAGCTGGACAAATCAACCCCAAACTTCTCTGAAATAAGGCCACACCTTTTTCTTGACTGAATGTTTTTCCTTTGCCACACTGCAGTTCCACTCAGACCTCAACCATTCTGCCCGCAGGGTTCTCAGAAACAAATACGCACAATTGTTATTATTTTTATAATGTGAAAATTATTTTTTTCCATGCTGCCCTAACTCAAAGCCAGACAACACAATTTTGCTCAAACTTTCAGACAGTAAATGTCTGAAAACGTCTACAGATTGTATTTTCAAGTGGCACTTTAAAACTTGCAACTCTGTGCCTTGCAAGACAACTGACTGCCCAGTTACACAACTGCTGGAGTAGTCCCAGACAGTCCCACTGTCTGCAGGCCCTCAACTTAAGCATTGAACTTAAAAGTGCAGCAGCCTTAGTGCTTCCTGGAAGTCTCAGATGAGACAGGCAAGTACCTCAATCAGAAAGTCAGGTCTTTAGTGCTCTAAAAAGTCTTCATGAAGTGCTCACCTGCCTACATGCACTAAAAATGGAACCTAAAGCAACCATACTCCTAAAGTCAGTACCACATCTGCGTGCCTAAAGGAAAACTGTTGGGATCATGCTGCCTGTACATTTCCTCACACAGGGAATCCAGGAATGTCTTTGCACTGAAGAGTGATGTGAATCTATCTATCTATCTATCTATCTATCTACCTATTCCAGAGCAACCAGGCAAGCCCAGAAGGGACATTCCAGCTGAACACAGGTGAGTCCAACAGTGGATCTGAAAAGAATCTACTTCTAATCCTGCCCAAGCCTGAAGGCACTTAAATTCTAAAGGTGTATAATTTTTTACCTCCAGGTACTCAGAGTTGCATTACTGCAATTCCCAGCTGGCCTGACAGTACAGAGGAGCTGGGAACATGAGGTGCAGCTATGCTTGGCCAGGACTTGGAGAGGTTGCTAGTAAATAGACCCCTGAGGGCCTTAGGAGGCATTCTCAGGACAGATCTAACACACACCAACAAAATGACAGTCCTGCTCAGTTGCAGCAGTTGTTCTAACATATCTAGAGGAGGTGAAGGAGATACGCCCTAGCTTCCAGAATTCCTTCAGCAAATTGTGAATGAGGCAGGTGATGAAAAATTTCTCCCCAGTGGATAATGCATAGATAAAGCTGAGCAGACAATGCTCTGCCCTTTTTGCTTTCCCTCTGATTTAAACAAGGGTATTCCACAGTCAGCTCAAAAAAAAAAAAACCTAAAAAACCCAAAACCAACCAATTGTGTTTAGAAATGCCCAACAAGTCCAGAAATGCAGAACTGTCAAGTTTAAAGAAAAATAGAGAGAAATAGAGGGGGAAGATCTTCTGGGAAGGTATTTAAAATATTTAGGACATTTTAAAAATCAGTTTTTTCAGTTCAGTCAATCTCGCCTGGCAAGATCAGCTCCTACTTAGGGAACAGTGTGAACTGTGGTTATTTATTCAAAGGTAACCTTTCCCATTAATATAAAAAAACCCAAAACTAAAGAAAATATTTCAGAATTTGTAAAGACTGATTGAATCTAAGTTTTGTTTTCTTAGTTTTCTTTCTATCATTTATCACTGAAAGTTTATTCTTGTCTCTTCCAAAAGTAGACAAAGAGGCAATCAAGGATATTATCTGAACCTTGAGTTGTCTGACTGTTTTACAAAGTAGTTGGGACATCAGCTTAACCTGGGATGTTATAAAATACCTGGGCATTGTATGAACCTGGCCTGGACCTCCGAATCAGCTACATTTCCCAGATTACTAAACAGCTTTTGAAACAAGGAATACCTACAGGTTACTTTGGTTGTCAAATTGGATCAAAATTATTGATCCTGAGTTGAGTGAGTAAATAAGCCTCTCTAATTACCAGCAACATTTCTATTCCTGCTGCATGTAATCTTCTACATGCTGAGATAATGTTATCATGACGTCTTCAGGAACTGGTAACTCTGTAACAGGGACACTCTGCCTGATGCATGGTGAACAGGAAGAGTAGATAATTATTGAGAGAAAGCAAATTGTTTCCTTCATCCAACACCTTGGTTGCTCACAAGTATCAATATCTCAGTTACACTTCCCCTTCCAGCTCTAGTGGTCAGAGACTGGGATTTCTAAGTTTCTGCATCTCCTTCACTGCCAAAAACATCCTGGAGCCCCCTGCTTGTGACAAATTCTTCAGTCAAAAATCTTCCTTTTCCAAGTTCCTGGACCTTTTTTTCTCAAATATTTGGCATCAAATTATTCAACTTATCTGATTGGATGACATCTACACTTTACACATGATTTCTTTGTCCACCCAAACCCCAAGCTTGGAGACTTGATAAAGGTGCAAGATTTCCTTTGTCATTGCAGATTTCCTTTCTATGATTCTATGAAACTGTAATTCCTTTCTCATAATAATCATTGCAAAGAAATTACATGCTTTGGTCCAAAGAATAAATTTTCAGTGACTGTAGAATAAATTTGGGTAAGTGACAGGTGTAAAGGCAAAGTATCTTTTCAATGGTAAGAAGCACCCATTGCACTTACCTGCCTGAAAAAGTACTGTGTTGTTATAGCAAAGACATCAAAGCCACAGCTGGCCCTTTTCAGCTCATCTTGGATATTGATTAATTGTCGGGACTGGTCATCACACTTTTCCTTCAGTCTCTGAATGAATTGCTTTTCAGTGTCTCGACCCTCTCCTGGTTTGGGGGAGAATCCATTCTTTGGGGTGGTTGGCCTTTGCTTGGGATGTCCTACAAAGGAGAGAAGAACAGACCAGTCAGGTCACTCACTTTATATGTATAGACACGATCTTTCTGTGTTTCTAAGGCCTTTGGGACTCATCCCTCCAAGAGAAAAAAAACTCTGTAGCACTCAGACAGAACTTTGTCTTTCAAAAAAAGCAAGAGCACAGTGAAATACATTTCCTCAGGGGCCAAAGCTCAAAGATTTTAACAGTCACCTCATCTCAGGCTCTGAGCCTGAAGATCTTCTATGAATTGAGGAGGGCTGTCCTAAGAGTGTATCACTGAGAAATGAGGCTGTGAGAGGAAGGAATCACCTCACTTATGCTAGACATCTACAAGAACAGAGGTCTGCATCTTGATGTGTGATGTTGGACTCTCTTGAATGGCAGTGAGAGAATTGGGCACTGCCAGGTCAAGATTCACCTTATTGCAGATGTGGAAAACAGCTGACATTTATACTCTACACATGGTTTCTTTGTCCACCTTTGTTGACTTGACAAAGGTGTCAGTTTTCCTATGCTTTTGCAGATTTCAATTTGCCTCTAAACAGGACAATGTAGGGTTGGAGTTGGACCTCCCTGAATGCAAACACAGCATGGATTACTTACTACTGGGATATCACTATTACTTTTTATCTACAATGCTGCAGTCTACCTTGACAGGTCCTCTTGCTCTCACTTTTATAGCATGTCTAAAATTGCAGCACTTAGCAGATATGTATCAAAGTGCCACCAGGTACCACACGATGCACGAGGGTTACATCACTGGCTCTGCATGGCTGCTTTCCACACCAGAATCACTATATGGTTTGCCTGCAAAAATGGGTCCAGACAGACTCTGGATCCTCTGATGTGCTGCAAGTTGGCTTGAAGTAAGCCTGGTCCTGTACAAAGATGTGACAGTTCTAGTGAAGTTTGTGTTTAGGGTATCAGCTCAAATAGTGTCATATGCATATCAATGGCATGAGAACTAAAGCTTACTCATGATAAGCCGCTTCAGGGCAGGGAGGTTTTTTCCTAAATTCACATCCTGCTTGAGTCAGCCATCCATTTCTGAGGATATACTCAGTTACAAAGATGAAGCAAGAAGGGACAGTGTTCTGGTAGTGTTAGGCTGCTCAAGCCACTGCTCAGAAAATCTCTTTTGTCTTTACCTTCTTAGCTTTCTGAGAACTCTTCTCTGCAAACATTTATGGCCACTTGGGCATCACCTTTGCACAGATTACTGAATTTTTTTGCTATCCTGAGTCTCTCCTCAGCTGATGCTCTTTAGCTCATTCCTGAATACTGTCCAGGAACCTCTGGTCTTTCACAGATCCCCCTCTTTGTCTCCAGCTTTTAGCCTAGGAGCTAAAGTCAGTAAGAAAGAGGAAGAAAACATGAGTCAGACACCTTAGTCCCACATGTTACTAGAGATGGTGGACATGGGTCTGGAACATTTCTGTGTTAGCAGAAAGGGTCATGTATGAAAAAAAAAAGGGACAGTTTGTAGTTTTATAGTCTTGTAGTTAACAGTTCTTGAAAAACTGTACAGAAACCATGTCTCCAACCAGTCTCCAGCAATAACTGCAATAGAGGACAGTCTTCTGCCATGAATGCTACCTACCCCTTTCCTAAAAAACCAAACAACCCCTCTACAAAGATGTCTCTGATGGTATGAGTCTAAGCCAATTTGTAAAGTAGAGCATTGGTCCAGAGGTAATTTTGTCAGATGTGCTTTAGATCTTTCAGATTTTCAAGACTGTGGCCTGGGTGTGTAAATTGATCCTTAAGGCAATTTTACTAGATCAGGCAGGGAAAGAGCATGGCTTCCCCAGAGCAACACCCCAGGAGTATATTCCTACTTTTTCAGATCCCCAGCTTGTGTGGAGCCATTAGGAGCATATCTTCTCTCTCATTCAACTAAGTCCTGGCTCCAGGCTAAGCTTACAGGGAGCCAGCTGCAGCTGAGATGCTCCCTCATGTCTCCAAGTATCTCATGGTGCAACTGCAAAGAGCCACAAGTGCAAAAAAACCTTTCAAAACTCTTTGTGTCCATGACTTGCATTTGTGAAAAAGAATACCACGTTTTGCAATCTCAAGACTAATGTCATGTTGTTGCAAGACCTAAATAATACAATACAAGGAGTTTCTGTTATTAAGAGAGCTCAACCAGCATAGTTATTGCCCTCTATCCATTTTTCTGCCACCTAAAGCCTCTGAGGCTTTTTGTGCAGTAATGGTATTTTCTTACAGACTTTTCCATTCATGTCAAGGGGCTCTTAACTGGGCAGTAGGCAATATCACAAAATAAGACATTCATAAAGGCAACAGACATAAAGATCTGTCTTTTTAGTATAAAAATCTTCGGTTGTTTAAGCAGCATAGTGATGTTACAACAGAAGGCTTAGGGAGAAGTGTAGGGGAAAGCCCTTGAAATCAGTTCAATTTTGATTAAAACAAAAAGCCATCAGGTTGTTTAGTCTTATATCTTTCTAGCCTTCCTGTTCACTGGAAGATTTGAAGTGCACATCTCTGTGTTGTCCTTGTCAGTATTATAAGCTGTCCTTGTAAATTAAACGATGCTATTCTCCTCAGGGATAAATCTGAATTTCTCGGTTCATTTGGGTCTGAAAGGCAGCTTACTAAGCTTATTCTGCCATTGATGTCTCTCTTCTGTTGCTCTGCACAAAACAGGGTATATATTAATGATGCTGGCCCTGATCCTCAATGTCCTTTTTGCTGATGGTGGGACCAGGGGGGCAGACCCAGTGTACACTGAAATCACTGAGCCCCTTTGATCCGCTTCAGAACTCCCCAGTCTTTTTTATCTACATGAGTGTTTGAACTAAGGAGACATAACAAGTATATACTCATCATTAACTCTGTCCATGAGGATTTGGATGGGGAATGAAATTTATTCGCCTTTTAACTGTCCAATTTCTGACATTTTGGTAAGGAAAGCAAGCAAATTACTTTGAGACAACTGATATGAAGCATTCTGTAGAGTGACAGATGCCAGAAACAGTTGGCACCATTCTAAAATGGAGTGAAAGGAGAGCACCTTCATCTATGGACATCTGCTCCTATACACAGATCTCAGGAATGGTATTGCATCAATAGATAAAATCATGATTCCTGCAAGACTGCATCTCAAAACTCCCTTGCAAGTCTTCAGGAGGACTGATCCAAATTCTAAAGATCAGATTCAAGGCTAAAGAAGATTGTATATAACAGTCAAAACCCAGCACTGATTAAAAGGAACTGAATGTGAGGAGGCCAGTAACAGAGGGAAATACAAACTGGAAACTGCACTCGGAAATTTTAGAACCTGTTTCACGGCCAGATGCAACTGTGGTGGAGTTACCTGTGAGGTACATGCTCTCCCATCAAAAATTGTAAATGATGCAGGAATTTGTCATTGTGATGGAGAAAAGGCTGTTACTGCCCTTTAGCACCAGCTACACTCTGTGTCCCGTTCAAAGTCTGACTATTTTTTGAAATTGTTAAGTAGGTGAAAAAATTGCCTGTCATTATTGCTTTGTTATTGCTGTCGTTATTTCAAAGAATGCCAAAGGCTACTCTAGAAAAAATAAATAAATGAAGATGAAGTTTATTTTCCTACTTGATCCTTACAGTGATAAACAAATTTAGATTGCCTTAACTGCAGACAACCAAGCTGAACAAATTCTAAATCAGTCTGATGGATAGAGGTCAGTTACTCAACCTCTCATGAGAATGAAGAAACCTTTGAGGCCTCATGAATTGGATACACCAAAAATTTAAGCCTTGAAAATTATTAAATGACCCATGGAAATGCAGACCTCTTTAAGACAATACAAATACACTGTACAAATATTCCTGTGTTTTATTTTGCTTTGCAATTCTAGTGGAAGCAAATCAGCTGTGCTGTAACATGCTGCTACAGCCACAATCAGTGCTGATGCTTAAACTGGACTCCCACCGTTATAAACACCAGTGAGCTTCTGGTCTGGTTCTCTCTGCAACAAATTATTTGGATCCCTCTGTGATCTCACCAGGTGCAAAATAGCCTGTAAATTATATGACTCAGAGGACAGTGCTAAGTTCATCTTTTTACTCTAACATCTTTGTAAGGAGAAGAATTCTGTCTTCTGTTGGTGCCTGGGAAGATTAAATTTAACCTTCCATTTTCTTGATTTTTTTGGTTGAGAAGGAGAAGAATAGGGATTGAGTTTAATAATAATGGAGAGACTCCTGGTGCAAGTTACAGCAGCTGAAGATATGTTCTACATGCTTTATATTTCCCCACTAAATGAAGCAACATGGGGTTCTACCCCCCATAGTTATAACTCAAGTCCCATATATCTGTAGAGATGACATTTTAAGTATTCAAGGAGAGTCTGAAAAATGAGGCAACAGAAGATAAACTGCAAGCACAATGGAATCAGTGGGACCATGCATGCTCATTTCAGAAGCATTTAGATCTACCAAAGGCTAGCCTTACAAAAGCCTTTAGGTACCTTACCCATTTGTTAATGTGCACTTAGTAGACACAAACAGAAACAAGTTCTCTTTATTTTAGTAAAGAAATAAGGTATTCTTCAGAAATGTTAAAAAACCACGTTTGTGCCCAATGTTGAGGGGTAAATTGACAATGTCCCAATAGCACTTTGAAGGTTATTTCTATAGATAATCCCTTTTCCAGTTATGCATAGAAACAGCCCAGGAAATTTAGTGCCTCTGCATTAAAGTAAGAGTAGATTCTGAGTAATATACTATCACTTCAGGCAATTGTCTGAGGTGTCTTTTATTTCGCTATATCTATCTGTTCCCCTTTTATATAAGAAAATTGTAATGATAAAAAAAATGTTCTTGTGCCCTTAAACATGTAATAGCAACAACTCTTTGTTTTGAAGAAGAGATGATTGCATGGTTATAACAAAGAGAACAAAAGCCTATTCAGCTCATGCACTGATATGATAAAGCCTGCTGTACTCACAGCCAGCTTAATGAACCTTGGACACAATCAATCCTCATTTAACAATAGTAGGTCTAAGATTTGATTGTGTTAACAAGAGATGCAAAGTCAACAAGTTTAAATCTTCCCTGAAACAGTGCTTTTGGATTCATAAATACCTGGTGAATGGAGCTTTGTGGCTGTTACTGCTGATTTCTTAGGGGATGAGACAGCTGGTCTGTTAGCATCCTGATCTTTTTGTATTTCTTTCTTCACACCTGTTTTAGAAATAAAATGAAAGGCAGAAAGACATCTGGTTTATAATCCTGTTCTCAATTGTGCAGAACTATGTCACTAAGATACACACCAAAATGGCAAAATATAAATATTTCAACAATACACATCCTGGGCTTTGCACAGAATGATCCAACACAGCACTTTTGGGTTGGATGCCAACCTGCCATGTCTGCAACCACGACTGTGCACACGTGGCTGAGCTGATATGCACAGCACTAAAGAAGGACAAAAGAAGGCCTTACACACCAGTTTGATTTTCCAGTCATCTGCACAGTGACAAAGGCAAAAATAGCTACACACTAAGGCATGAATAGCTACACAGGTAGCCAGCCCATCCTATCTGTTCTGAGTTCTGTGTTCTGTCTCTTTCTGGGTTTCAGGATACGGTGAGTAGGATCCCACAAAGCTGACTGAAGTTATCTGCAGGTCTGTGCCCTGTCACCTTTTTCCAAAGGTAAGGAAACTGCCTTTTCTGGTGACCAGCTTTTCCAAGAGGGTCTCATGTAGGTAAGAGAAAGGCTTGAATCAGAAACAGGCAGGACATGTCAGAGCTGTGCTGGATGTGGCTGCCCAGGCACATGAGAGTAGGTCTCTGTGCAGAAAGTCAGGCAGGGACAGAGGTGTGCAAGCACATTCAGTGCAGAAACCTACTAGACACTGAGACAATGTGGGATGAAACAGGGCATGGAATTTTTCAGAGAGAGGCAACTCAGTGTCTGTTATTATTCCTCCCACCACTGGAGCTCTCTGGTTAGGGTCTCAGGATGGTCAGCCATTTGTCAAAGTACTACAGTCATCCACTGCCTCTTGTACCAGGGAGATACAACTTCATCTGAAAGCTCAGCTCCTCCTGCCCACCCACAGCTCCCATCAAAATAGCTGTGGGGACGATGCTGAGTGCATTAACATGGTCCTGCCCTGCTTGTTTGACCATGGTGTGGCAGTCACAGACACAGGATTTCAAGCAGAAAACATTCATCAAGGAAGTAAGAAGAAAGAACAATAAAAAGCAAAACCCTGAGACATTAATGTATTTTCCTGTTTGCTTTTCCATTAGTGTTTATTGAGGACTGCATTTCAGCCTGAAGGACTGTGTCACAGCCCCTGGATACACAGGAAAACCAGAGAGATTTAAGGCAAATAACTTGTCATAGAGCAAAAATAAAGTTTGCCTTATTAACATTTTCTTCTCTCATGAGTACACTCACAGACACCTTACAGAAAAACGTCCCACAGAATCTGAAGTATTTGAATCAGGAAAACAAAGTCATGTGTTCTTGGTGGTGCCTAATGACAGTGTCAGTCCAAAAGCTAACACTATCTCCCATTTTGCTTCATGCAAATGTGACCTGGCTACCTCAACAGGGAAGAAAAGTGATAATTTTATATGAGGATCAAAATCTTCAAGGACTCTTATTGGTTTACTAGTTTTCTGCTCCCTCCACAGCTAGTCCCAGTTGAAGTAGCAGGTTTATTTCGGGTGCATCATTCATCCTTCCACTTCTGTCTGCATCGGGACTTGCAAGCAGTGAGCTGCAGACACAGCATTTGCCACACACCAGAGCTGAGCTGCATAATTTCCAGTACCATCTCTCAGCATTTGCTTGCAGAGTGCTTCTGCAAAGAGCACATGCACCTGCACAAGCCTTGTGCTTTTGGGAGGGCAGCGCGGGACAAGGTCTAAAACCCTCTTTGACTCTCTTCCACTGTTCACAGGCAAATCACACCATCAGTTGTCAGGGGATGGTAAACAGTGAACACTCCATCATACCTTTACTTTTGTCCAGCTCTGTTTTCTCTGCTGTTTGTAAATTCAACATGTAGAGGCCATGATTCTCATTTGTGATTAATACTCTTCACAATGAAGTGACCAAAAATAGAAATTTCCTGTGCCTGCTACCTATTACACTGTACTTTACCACAGAGTAGGACATAAAATAAGTTTATGATGTCTTTTCATTATTAAGGACCAACCCGAGATGGCAGCTGTGAAACAAAACCATAGCTTGTTTTATAAGACATAGTTTATATAGTTACAGATTTGAGCCTTACTTTTTCACAGTAATGAGGCTTTGGCTTTTCTGTGGCTTTCAAAATAAAAATATAATGCACAAATGGGCCATATACTGAGCTTCTCCATAAATTTTGCTATGCCAGATGCCAAACACAGAGATTGGTAGAGAAAAGCAGCAAAGGGCACGTAAATAATTAACTACTTTTGTTTTCCAGACGTTTTCAATGAGGAACACCTGGGGAATTCGTTCAGCCCCTTAACCTTATGCACAAAATGAGAAACAATTCCACAATTAGAGCTTGGTTGAGAGAAAACAGAGCAAAGAAGCCTAGAATTTTGCAGAGGGCAAGGCAGGGTTTGTGGAGAGCAGTGGGAGTTGTGCATGTGTGCTGACCAGCAGGGACAGCTGCATGGGAGACATTGGCGCCAGAAGGTGGCAGATAGCAGGAAGAAGATGCAAACAGGTATCCCAAACAGGACAGATAAGTAGGATGAATAACAAGGAGGATAGCTGTCCTCGTGCAGTTTACAAGGCTGGGAGAGCTCCTAAGGTCTGGTGGAGCGGCAGTGTGGGAAGTGGGCAAGAGAAGAGGGGTTGTGCTGCAAGGGAAGAGTCAGTGCCCAGCACAGCCTTGCTGGGAAGGAGCCAGGGACAGGGACACACGGAGCTAGCAGTTATTCAACTTCTCCTTCATAAGTAGAAGGGCCCTGGTGACCTCTCTGTGGTACTCCTTAGAGGACAGGGATTTAGAAGGCACACAGCAGGCCAAAGGAAGGACGGTCTGCAGGAGCAGACTGTTATCGTTTTGCTAAGCTCATCACCCACAGGGAAATTTGAGGGGAAGAGCCACCCCTGGCATCAGACATCATACAAGAGATTGTGCTAAACACTTTTGTAAAAATGGGGGTTGTTCTTCTCTTGTCTTTTGAAACAGCAGCTGTTAGTTGGTTAAAAGACAAACATTCAGAAAATATGTTGATTTCCTTCACAGAAAATTAATTTTTAAATTGCAAGTGTTTGGGCTCAGAATTTGTAATTCACAGAAATATAGAAGTTCAGGTTTAAAAAAATCTGGAGGAGAGCATTGGTGTAGTAATTAGTATAATATGCAGTACCACTGGGTATGGTGCAGCAGGAGGTTATATAGGTTGATCTTTTCTAGCTTGAAGTGTACTAGCAGTAACTCGAAGGCTAAAATGCACATTAAAAGTCTGATGCTCCATGGTAACTCAGGAAACAAGACAAACATTTCAGTTGTTATTACAGGCCTGAATGCATGTTAAACCTCAAATAATGTTCTGTCATATATATTTTGAAATGTCAAAAGGTGTTATGCATGCAGTCATAAAATAATAAAGAATACACAAAATGTAGTTATAAAAAGAAACTAGGCACCATAAGGGTATATTTCTTGAACTTGCACTCTGTTTTAATATTCTTCTAAATCTGTCTTTTAAAATGTGTATGAAATCTGATCTGGAACAAAATTTACTTCAAATTCTAAGTGTTACTGCCCACAGACTGTAAATATGGAATTCCAATTAGCTCTGTGTTAAATGCCTGTACATTAGCTTTATTCCTGCTGGCTGCATAATCAGGGCTCTTAGCACTGAGCCTCCCAGCAAAAAGCTCCTTGCACAGCAGGAACCACCACTAACTTCCAGGCTTCCTGGAACAGCTTCCAAGGCTCTACCAACTCCCACCACTGATGGAGCTCATGCTGCAAGAAGTTGTCTTCCTGGTAGTCAGTAATCAAAGGCACGTACCATTAATTTTTATGTGAATCTATTTCCATGTAAGGTTGCAAATCTCCCAATGCTTCCTCTCTTTTAAAAGCTATAGTTGTGTAAAGAAATGGGTATTTCAGGCCTTAAGACAACAACGAGCACAAATAGTTGTTTGTCTTTTCTATTAGCGTGCTTACAACATTTGGTTTTGAAAAATACATCCAAATGCACAGTTCTGTAAAGGTATTTACATTTCCTAATTAAAGCACACAGCCTGCTCCAAATGAAACAGAGGGAACAAATGCAAAATACTCAGAAACACAAGGCAAAACACTCCAGAAATCACTTAGAAAAATAGCAGAAAAACATAGCCACTTCTCCACTCCCCCAGCAGTGCATGCTAGCCTAGGAATCAGAACAAAATATACTTTATCCAAGACATCTTGTCAAGCACTGCAGAATCAGCACTTGTATTTGCATGTACCTTTTTGAGTCTTCAAAAGCAAGTACAGGGGGATAGGCTTCAAATTGCCTTCATACTTCAGACTGAAAGCATGCTAACAAATTGTACATTTAGTATTTATTCCAAAACAAATCCTAACATGCTGTAGACATCATTAACAATTCAATGGGACTGACTGCATTTAGATGGTTTCCAGCTGTTCTCAGGAGTATTTTATAAGTTAACTAATGCAGTCTGCAAATTTGAAAAAAAAACCCAAGGAAATGTCTTCAGTCACTCACAGACACAGAGAGCCCCTTTGAGCTTTCTTCTGCCTTTCCCCCTGATACCCACGAGTAGTCATGTCCTTGGTGAGTAATGACACATCCCTGCATGCATTGTTTGAGACAAAATGAGCAAAGCTGGAAATATGATGGATTCTGTAGAATAAGAGCAGTCTAATTCTCTCTAGAGACTCTCTATTTTCTGTGATCTGTGAGACACTGAAACACTGAATAAATAAGTAGATGTAGAAGAAAAGCTATGTATTTGTTGAAGTAGAAACTGCTAATGATTGTGCTTTTCCCTTTGTGTTTGTTTCAAATTTAAAGTCAATTTGATAAGAAAAAAATGAAAAAAGGACAAGGACTGTTTCATTGTCTCATCTGAAAGCAATTGTCTTCATTCTGTATCAAAAAAGAAAATTTTCTTTAGCTCATTTTTTAAAAAATAAAGGAAAAAATAAACCTGATAAAACGAATCATTCTTTGGACTGAATAGAAAATGTCAGGGCAATTCAGAACACCCAGCTGAAGAACTAAAACAACTACTCTTTCTCTTTCTGTCATTTTGCAGGGATCCCATGGCATGTTACTGTCTCGTCCTCACACACTTGAGCTGTGGCATGTTTCAAAGTGGTTCCCAGAAAACAGAGGTTGGAAAACTTGCAGTTGAACATCCCACTTACACCTGCAGCATTGTGCCACATGTCTCTATGTTCAGCACAGGAACAACGTCAGTGTAACCCACTGCACACTTGCTATTCAGCTTTTAAGGGAAAGTGTTTGCAAGGGGAACAAAGCAGCAGCAGCAGACTCTTCTCCCTTCAACCCTGCAAGAGCACTGGTGCTCACTCTTCATCCCCCCAGCTGACCTCAGCTCATCCCTCTCTCACCTGCTGACGTTGTGCTGTTTGGATTTTGCAGAATCTGATCAAAAGAAGCACATTTTACACTGTAAGCTTGCTGGTGAGAGCTGAGATAACACTGGCCTCCTATTTTTCATCTTGACTGATTGCATTTAACAGCTTGCCTCGTTATATATGATTTACTGGTACTCATAAAAGCACAGGAATTGACTGGCTGAGTTTTCTGAACAATGCTTTTGGTTGTCTTTACTTTAGTGGGCCAAGTAGAAATGAGCTCTCAAATTAATTCCTCATTGCCACTGTCATTGCATTCAAATTAAGATATTTCTTATGGATGATAACAGTCACTTGTCTGTGAGATAAATGTTAAGTAATAATCAAGCTGAAATAGAAATCCTGTAACACACCTCACAAAACCCATAACAAGACATAGAAAATATGAAATCCCTCAGCTCTCTGATTTCCTAGGCAGTTGGGTAGCAGGACCAGCCTGGACAGAACTGAGTCTCCGGTCCTGAACAGAACTGAGTCTCTAAACATCGCCTTCTTCAGATGTTCCCACATTTTAAGGGATATTTAAAACATGTATGCTTCAAAATATTATATATTTTTATCAACAGTGGTGGAAAGAAGAAGCTTACATGACTTCTCAGAGCTGGATTTTAGTTGCAAAGTTCCTGATGGAGAGCTGCTTTCACCTATCATTAAATACAATATGAAGCAATAATAGAAATGGTAAGTTTTAGTTAGGTTATTGCTGTACTTCCCAACAGAAATGGTAAGTTTTAGTTAGGTTATTGCTGTACTTCCCAAAGTAGCTAATATATTTAAGTGAAATTAAAAGACCTCTCTTTTTCTAGTCAAATATGTCCTTTTCTTCCCCTTTTCTATACATCAACAGACAAGTAAATATTAAAAGTGCAATACACTGAAATCTAATTAAATGCACTCATTTAGACTAGTCAAAAGGCCATCAGTTCATGCCTGCAAAACAATTTGCATGACAATGATCTGCAACTGCTATTGTCCCATGCCAGAATTCTATTTTGATCATCTGAAGCATAGCTTCATCTGCTGCACAGCAGCAGCTAATGGAGTCCATTTTCATTAGTTAAATTTTTTTATTCCCTGTAGTCCGATTTATTTCACAAGCACTTTTAGTGAACTATCAGGAGTATAATCTCTCTTGAGCAGTCGTCTCTCTTTTTTTTTTTGTTTTAATGAAAATTTATAGTTCAGGTGGTCTTCTCAAGTAACATCTAACACATAAAAGCTTTCATGTGATTTTTGATGGTTATTTTTTATTCATTAATATAGGTAGATATTTTCATTTGTGAATTAATTTACTATTCATACATAGATAAAATTATGTACATGTCTGAAATACAAATCTAAGTTTTACATTACTATTATTGCACTCTTTCAGAAATATTATTTATATTTGAATTAGTGCCATCCTCTTTGTGAAACATTTTCTCTCCTTTTCGTTTCTATTAAATAGGCTGTATACAATACACATAGTGCCTGTGCTCCTCAGCTGTAACTGTGGAGTGCTCTAAGCATTTTAGTTTAGTAACTACAGTCTTTGCACAGGAGGTTGCACAGATGCCGTATGTGTTTAGAAACACATATGCAACACCAAGCCTATAGGAATTATTGTCCAAAGGATACCTAAACAGAAATATTTAATTTCTATAGGTGTCTGTAGTGGTTTAGCCCTGGCCAACGGCCAAGGGCCCACTAGAACTGCTTTTTTCCCCTTCTGAACAGAACTGTGTTACTAAACCGTGATAAGAAATGCTGGCAGAGGAGCAAAATTAGGCTGAGACAAGGTCAGTGCTTCTAAGTGATAAAGTGAATTTATTACAGAGTCAAAGGAGCAAATAAAAACAAAGGAACATTTCCCAAACATTCTTCCTCCGCCGTCCTCCCATTCCCCCCCCCCCAACAGCTTCACAGCCCTCTCTCTTCTCCCAGATCATAAGGGGAACCCGGGGAGGGTTTTTTCTCTAATTAGTTTAGTCCTCAGATGCTCAGGTGTTTCTTCTTCTTAGCAATTATACCTGGAGGGGTCTCTCTCTCTCTCTCTCTCTCTCTCCCTCCCTCCCTCCAGAGCTCACTCACCATATGGTCAGGCTATCTCAGCATCTCTGCAGCAACAGCAGCAGCTTCTGATTTTTCTGCCTTAGCCAGGCCCACCCTGCTGAAAGATTAGCAGATGGACTATGTCAGAAGTTAGGAATTCTCGCTGGAGATGCAGCACATGTATGTTTAAATACCTAGGGTTTACCTTTCAAGAAGGCCAATATTATCAAGAAGGCCAATTCTTAAAGACTCTGTCTAA
>VZRZ01000784.1:28470-45927 GCA_013398175.1 Climacteris rufus
CTTCTCTGGCAGACTGGCATTGTTTGCTGGCTTTCCTATCTGACAGTTGTTCTTCTCAGTTGTTTGCTATACTCCCTCTCCTCTGCCTAACCTACACCTATGTGACTACAGGGCTACATGATGCACACCTGTGTACTACAGAGATTGCTTCTTAAATATACTGTCGCAGAGGCATTTCTGTCCTTCCTAATTGGCCCAACTGTGGAAAACAGCACATCAATCTTCCAGGAGCCATCAGAGATAGGCCCTGACTGGACAGTTGTGGGAGCTTCTGGAAGCTCCTTACAGGAGCCATCTTTTGGCCCCTACCACACCCAAAAAGCTAGACCTCCCAAACTTACCAAACCATCACAGTGTCTCTATCACATTGGGACCTACACCCAGTGTTCATATTCTATTGTGAAAGAGACAGGATTAGAACTGCTAAAAAAACCTTGTCTTTATAATTTCTTTGATTTATTTCAACCTTTACTCCCTTCATATGCTTAGCACTGGGATGAACCATGACAATGTTTTAGTTAAAGAAAGTAAAAATAGTGAATTTGACACAGATACACCTGCTGCTACCTTGTCTCATAGAACTTGAAAACAGAATATTGGATTAACAGTTTATTTTGTTTCTGTCTGTTGTGTAAAACAACAACTCCCTAAACTTGCCAGCTGTCCTTGTTCAGGAACTGTGTGTGACTGTTTGCATAACACAGACAGGTAACCCTGCTTTCATGTTTATTTTCCTTCTGGCATAAACCAGGCAAATTTATGACATGGGAATTGCTGAGTTATCCCTTTGCCCTTATCTTGACCCATAAGCCTTTTATTGTGTTTATCTTGTGTCCAGTTAAGAAAGGGGGGTGATAGAGCTGGTTTGGAGGGTACCTAGTGTCCAGCCAAGGTCAAACCACTACAACAGGTTAATCTGTCTTGAAACCAGGTGACCAGAGCTAGTAGTTCATAAAGCCTTTGTCTCATATTTTGCACTGATATTTCCTTCCCAGCTCCATTTGCAGTGTATTATCAAACCAAATAGAACTTATAAAGAGAAGAAACACTGTTGAGTAAGAGTCAGACTGGATAAGGTTGGTGATGTACACAAAATTATTTATTTTGGAATCTGAACTTGATGGAACTGGTCATTTGAGACACAACTGGATCAAGCAGAAAGTGGAATTAGGCAAGGAAGCAATTTGGAAACAGGACTTTTTGCTTTATTTTCTTGCTTCCTTCTGCCTCTCTGAGTGAAAAAAATACCTATTGCTTAAACCTAGAGACAGTATTCAGAGCGTTGCAAGCATACCTAGCAGTGAATTATCTGCTCAAAGGAATGCTTTGCTCTCTAAAGCAATGCAGTGTTTGGTGAGAAACAATAACATATACATTAAATCTCTCGTGTGTGTAGTTAGGGACAGTAAATGCCCTCAACTCCAGACACAGCTCACAAAATGAGACTATAGCTGTGTTGTTGGCTGTGTTTAAAAGAGACCACAGTAAATGGAGTCCATATCAGCACACTGGCAATGTGCCAAGAATGGCATGAAAATTAATTGAGCAAGCAGTAAGATAGCATCACAATAAGGTTTCTGAATTTCTTGGTCTAACACAGGTGGTTTTTTAAGTGTGGAGCACTTACCAGCAGGTGCCATGGCAGTTTTGGGTGCTGGCAGTAAGCTCCTGCGTGGAGTCGCCGTGCTGCTCGATACCTGCGACGTGCTCTTGCTGCTGCCCTTGGGAACATCTTTAGAAGGCACAGATGCCCTAGGGGTGGCTTGCTCTTCATTTCCAAGGCTGGAACCTGCAGGAGACCAAAACTGCACTAATTATAAGTCCATTAAAAGTGTATGTGAACTGTGGCATACAGACCGAACTCCTATCAGCAATTATAATCCACAATGACGTGTTCTCACTGCAGCTTGGGCTAAGCTACATGGAGTTCCTCCAATATAAAGCTTTAGGTAGAATTAAAGAGTTCCCAACAACTTACTTAAATACTAAGTCTTGGCCACTGTTTGAGTCTGATTCCAACGGGAACCTAAGACCTCCTTTTGATCAAGCTCCATGAAGGTAAGTGGCTACAAGGTTCATAAAGAAACCAAGGAATTTCTAAATATATGGGTGGACGAGTTGTTTATGGCTTTGTAGCTGCTACAAGAGCCACACTATACACACCACTTAGAAGATGCTGGTGTTTGGAATAAAGGTGAATAGCAGAGTCCAGTGGTGCAAGGTTCCAAGTTCTTCTACTCAGGTGGGATTTCCCACAGATACTCCCTCAGATCACACTCAGATGTTTGAATAATAAGATAAAAAGCATACAAAAAATTCTGCCTTAACTCTCACATCCACGTCAATCGTATTCTCATAACAAATATTAGGTTGCCAAGTTTTCCACCTTATATTGACCTCTTTCAAAACTTTTAATGGGTTTAGTTTCCTCCTGCATTTGCCATCTAATAATGGGGAATAATGACATTTGAGGTTCCTTGTAGACATAAGGAAAACAATCTTTTCTTAATATTTGAGAAAGGCAAATTTGGAGCGTCTTCTTTACCTATGTATCTACAAGGCCTAAGAGGAGTAAATGATTACAGCAGATCTGAACATTTGCAGAAGGATGAACATTTTGTTTGAAATAAAAAGTGGAGATAGCAGCAAGAAATACACAGGATTTCAGAACAGGCCTGTAATTTTTAATTTAATTTAATTGTTTTACAAATATACAATATGATACTGGTTAGGTACTATCTGCAGGAAAACCATAGCATTGTTTTAGTAATTGGCATGTCCAAGTCTCCAGTATTTTCAAGGCATAGGCTTCTTGGATATGAGCAACTAATGGAGGATTTCATTTTTGCCCTTCTTACTGAAAATCTACCAGAAAAAAAATGCAGTCTGGAAGAGAAAATCCTCTTTTCTGATAAAGAAAGAATATACCTTTTGGCTCTGACAAAACAGCTGTAAGTTTTGCTGTGTTTTTCAGGCTGCTTGCATATAAGTCTTAATTTAAAGTGTGTATCTGCAATATACATGGACTTCTACAAATGTATTTGACCTTTCTCAAGCCACATTAAAAATTTAAACAAAACAATGTAGTGTAGCCTACACAGGAACAGAAAGAGCTGAAGAATTTGTCACCTTTACATCACTGTGCACATAACAATCCCTCAGCACATCAGGTCAGTGCTGAATGTCCAAACTACATGGATTTTTCACCTGTGTAACAAACATTTGAGTTTATGTGCTGAATTATCTGCTGACAAAACACCGCTGACTTCAGTAAAGTCATGTAAGCAGAAAATTTGGCCCAGTCTAGCCCCATCTCCTCTGCAGCTGTGCATGAGGACATCTCTTCTGCCAGGTGCCAGAGGAATGTTACAGCATGTGAGTCCACCTCAGGCTGTCTGCATCACACTCCTGACGTTATTCCTGGAGTGGTCTCATATATGTGCTTACCCAGTCAGTTTGGGTAGCACCACTTGTAGAAAATTTTTTTCTTTCTTCAGCTATTTGTTTAAAAGTTTCAATTGCACAAGCATTAACCTTGAACATTATTCTTATTATTTGCAGAGAAATACTGTTCAAGTGCTTTTTGATGGAAACCCTTTATTCTCAATTGTGAAATGTATTATATGGAAAACATTCCAACTCACAAATCTGACCAAATGGAAGCAATTCCTAAATTGAAATAAAAGGTGCCCAGAGGAGGTACACAAACTCTTACTAAACAAAAATATTAAAAAGTTTTTCTAGGTATTGAAGACAAAGTGCTGCCAGCTACAAACACTTTTTCTGTCTAAAACGCAGCATGAGAGATCTCCTAATTTCTTAAATGGGTGGGTGAGAGAGCTGACAAAGATGGCCTGGATAAGAAATGCCAATGCCTGGAGAGAAGTGGCGACACACCTTGTGCTGTGGCTGGACAAACCCCTCCAGGGGAAATAAAAACAGAGAGCAAAAGTGATACAGATTTTGATCTTTTACTGATGAAAGAAATGGACCCAGGGAGAAAAGCTGAATCGCTGTACTGGGTGTCTTGAGGCTCCAGGGGCAGCCTGCATCAGGGGTAAACAAGGCTGCAGTGTATCAGGCACAGATGCTTCCAGCAATGGACCAGCAGGACACAGCCTGCCCTGTTGGCAAAGAGTGAGGCACTGCTGGGAGAATGTTTTAAGAAAGGGTAAAACACTGCCCTACAGTGAGAGCTGAGGGGAAAAGTGGCTGAAAGGGAGCAGGTGTTCCCTACAGAGCCTGGAGAAGACCATGGGGAAGCAGGTATTTTCCTGCAGCTTGTGGAGAGGATCATGTTGGAGCAGATATCCACACTGCAGTCCAAGGAGAACTCCATGCTGACACATGTGGACATGGTTCAAAGGAAGCTGCAGTCTGTGGAAAGCCCTCACAGGAGCGGGGCCCTGGAAGAAGCTGTGCCCCTGGAGATGAGAACTACACTGGAGCAGGTTTACCCTGGAGGACAGCAGCCCTGGGTAAAGACCCATACAGGACCAGGGAGAAGCGTGAGATGGAAGAAATGGCAGAGAGGAACTTTAATGGACTGACTGCAACACTTGTTCTCCTCTGACCATGCTGCTCAATGGGGATTATGGGATGGAGGAGGTAGAGGAGTTGGGGAGCTAGAAGTGAAGTTGAAACTAGGAAAAAGGGTGAGGGAAGCTATTTTAGGGGGGTTTTAGTCTTTGTTTCTCACCATTCAACTCTATTTTAATTGTCGATATATTAAACAATATATTGTAAATATATTAAGTAATTTTTTCCAAGTCAAATTTGTTTTGCCTGTGACAGCAGTAACTAAGTGATGTCCATGTCTTTATCTCCACCCATGAGCTTATTCACCATATTTTCTCTCCTGTCCTGTAGAGGAGTTGAGATAGTGATTCAGGCAGGGTGGGTATTTGGCAGCCAGCTGAGGTCAACTCACCACAATGGTAATATCAATACACCCAGGATTTGCTGAGATAAGGTCAAAGCTTAACATAAGAGACATTATCTCCCACTTTGCTCTTCACTCAGAGTTGGAGTTTGGAAAAAGACAGTGGGATACAACAACACATGCGTGTATAATATGCCCCAAAAGCAAAAGTGTTCTGCTTCCATGGATATCACTAGGGCAGCATCTAGTTCCCTAGGAGCAGGGGTAGATGAGTCTCACCTTGCTACACATGATGCTGAATTGCAGATTTCAGATAGCAGTCTAAGGAGAAATTAAATTAAAAATCTAGGAGAATGCATATTCCTCATGATCTAAGAGGAAAATAAAAGTTTTCATTTACTTCAAGGAATCAACTTATGAGAAAATCAGAAAGATTATTCATCAGATGGTACTTGTTAGTCCATCATGAAATAGTGCCTTCCATTATTATCTGCAGCAGGTGAGTCAGTAGCATCTGCCCTCCCATAATACCAGCTCTTTCAGTAATAATACCATAATACCACACTTTCAGTATGAGTTTGTACAGAAATACCAGATGTGCAGTGGGTGAACAGCTTCCAGGTGACCACATCCTCTGTTGTGTTGTACCTCTTCCCTTCTACTCTTCTACTTTGGTATTCTATCTAAGCCAGGGGAGACTCTGCTTGCCTTTGAAGCACCTGGCAAGTCGTTTGGGCGCTCCTACATAAAAGGCCCTTATTTTTGCAAACTCTGATCTGTGAAGAGCAGCACTGCTGACTTTGCAGTAGAGTGTTTAACAGACTGTTAATGATCTGCTGGGCCTAAAGGCCTTCAGCCTCACTTTTATCATCTCCTCACTATGAGCCCCAAGGAATCCTACTCTTCTGCTTCTTAAAAAAATACAGAAAAGAAGAATATTAATTTGAAGACTTGCAGTTACTTTGGAGAGTCCCAGATGCAGCCACTCTTCCCCAGCACTCGTTTGCCAGTAGACATGCAGAAGTCAGGGCTGGGAATGCATGTTCAAAGAAAACCATGTCCAAAATCCCACTGGCTCCTAGACATCTTTGAACCACCCTTCCTCCATATCTGCCACTGTTCTCTTCACCATCTGGCCCTGCCCTGATGCAGCTCACTTCAGGGGCGCCTCACCCTCAGAAAAGGAAGGCTATCTTGTATGTGTCACTAGGAGTCTATGTGTTTTGTATGTGTTCCTCTTCCGAAATTAGTTACAAATATTTATAGAAAAAGGATGGAAATATCATATGATATTATGTATGACTGTAAAACCAGCAGGAATGGGGAGAATTATGCATTTGATGAGAAATTAATTACACAATGTTGTGTGGCAGGTTTTGATCTGAGAGGAGGCAATAATAGGAAGGGTTGTGTTCTGGAGCCTGACAGCTACAGATTTCCCTGTCTGTGATCAAGGGCAATCAAGTCTCCTTTTGTTGGAGAACTTGCATCCTCTCTAGAAAAGCAGCTTGTTTGCCTACGGGTCTCTGTTTTGCTGACAAACAAACCACAGAAGAGTGTTTGAGCATGAGTGCAGCTGCTTCTGCAGTTCCCTGTCTCATGGGCTGCTATGTGAACATGGAGTGAGTTTCCAGCTCTTCATAGCAGGTCAAGTACACGCTGTGCTGGCAGTAGGCTTGGAGCTGTTAGGTCCTGCCACAGCTGTAATCACACCCAAGACACTGGGAACACACTAGTATTGTGCAGGTTCACTGAAAGACAAACATTTACCCAGGGTTATAGGAAGGCCTTTCCAGCTTAAAGATCCTCAGACACCACTTGATGCCAAGTTAATGCCAACGAAGATATGTCTAGTTGTTGCATCAGTGATCCCACTTAGCAATTCTAAAGCACTTTCCAGTCACAGAACTCAAGAAGCTTTAAAAAAGGAATTGAGCCACTTTTCAAATTCAGACAGCAAGGAAATGGCAGAGACAGAGAAGTGAGCAGGAAAACCTGATGATGAATGAGGTTGGAATGACTTTTTTTCACCTGCAAAACGCTGGCATGTATTATTCCTCTCGGTTTTACTAGGTTGCACTTTTGGGCCCCAGTTTTCAAGCACAAGTACAAGCACAAAGCTAAATTTAAAATCACTGCTATGGGGAATGATCTGATAAGGAAAATACATAAACTACTGTGAATAATCAGGTGAAAATGAAAACCCACTAGACACACTTTTCACAAAATTGGAACTTTTACCCATCCTTCAATTGATGTCCATTCTTGATTTCTAATTTTTTCTTGTGAAGTGGTAAGTAAATTTTATAGAATGATTACCAGATATGCAGCCTGTGAGCTGAGTTTCTTATTTCACTATTTTAAGGATTACTGTTTTGAAGTCCAACACAGTATATTTCAATATGAAATTTCACAGTGTAATTTTCAAGGAACACATTTGAACATACAGCTCTGTAGCTCAAGCTGAAACAAAGCTATTGGCCAAGAGACACAGTCTGATCACCAGGCCTGAGGGCCTACCATGCTATTAAAATGTTATGATAGTAGATAAGATTACTAGCTGGCTAATCTTTTTTTTTGTCCTTGCAGACAGACAGTGCCTGGTATTTCCTAAGAGGCCAAATATGTAAGACATCAGGGACCAGCTGATGACAGGTTTCTTTTCCATCCTGAACAAGAAGACACTTAAGAATTGATGTTCACACAATGCTTAAGCCTACCTTACTTAGATCAAAGTGTTTCTTTCCCATTGCAATTTTTTTTTGGCTCAGACAAAGATATTTGAGCAGTAATTCCCTGTTAAACGTTTATTTTAGAGGAGGTTCATGCCTGACCACATGCCTTTATAAAAAGCATGATTTTTCAGAAGCCTTAACATACAAAAATAAAACCTGAATTTTAAATGCAGGCTAATAATACAGGTTAATTTTTTCCACCAAAATAAGGAGCCAAATCTGCAGTGCCTGTCAGCACAGGAGACAACTCTCAAGGCTTTAGACAGTGTTGGGTCTCTGCAACACCAGTGATCACCTCTCAGGCAGCCTGTTCCTTGCTAGGGAGGCAGTTTAGTGCCATCATTGATGCTTAATGACAGCTGTGACTAGCCATGAATTTTGTGCACTAACACACCTGTAAGAGACTGCTGCATATCCATCTTTCTCCCTGTACCCTCCCATCCTAAAGCCAAGCACTTTTCTCCTACGGCACCTGCTGTCAGATGGTTTTGGCTCCCTGGATATGACCATGCAGAAAACTGTTGGGCACCTGAGGGGTGCAAAGTTGACCACGACCAGAAGAGCTGCAAAAGCATCCCTGTGCAGATGCACTGGCAGGCTCTTCCTTCACCTCCAGCTGCCCTGACTGCTTGTGTAGTCAGAGGCTGTATCCTGCACTTGCAGCTGATCCAGACAAGCAAAAGACAGAGGTGGTGTTTCTGGCAGCGCAGAAGGAAGCATCATCTCTTCCAGCTGTGCTTTCCTAATTCAGGTGGCAGTGGAGCTGCCAGGGCAGCACTGGCAACCTTATTCCCAGGAGGATGCCCTTGCAGACATGGTCTTTGTATGAGGCTTGGTCCATCAGACTCTATTTATGCTGCTAAACAAAAGCTGGCTAAGTGCTGTAGACTGGCTCATCCTGACACCACCCAGGCTGACCATAGCAGCTTTTCCTGAGAGGGTTAGGGCAGCCAAAACCACAGCCACAGTGTGAAGAAGAGGCTGAGGGATCAGGACACTGGGCATAGCCTGGCTTCCAGGCTCTCTCTCGCTCACCAGCACAGCTGGACTTGCAGCCAAGCAGCATCCACTGAGCTGGGCCAGGTATGCTCTGTGTCACTGGCAAAAGAGGTCATTCAGCTTAGCCTCATCTACAACAAAGTGGATTTAAAAAAAGTGGAGGTTTGGCCCCTCTCCAGTGGAATCAAAGCTCCTTCCTTTAAAGGTTTTACTGGTTTTGGTGACACAGTTTTTGAAATCTAGATTATTTTCTGTGGACCCATCTTCAGTGTCCTTCATATATAATAGACTGTAGAAATACAGCCTTCTGCTGATATAAATCCTTGAATCAATACTAACTGATTAACTTCACATCACAAATTAAAATAAGTATTTTAGGATCAAGCTAAATGCATTTCTTACTTGAGTGGATTTATGTGCTGCTCCCTCTAAAGTGTTACAAGCCTCATTGGGCAAGGTGAAAATTTCACCACAAAGTAAAATTTATGTCTGTGTAAATGGACGGATTTTGGAGTCACATAACCCATTTTATTGGGTTCTGGTGAAATGTTACATCTCTATCAGGAAAGATGAGCATTTTATTATGTAATAAAATTGCACCGTATGTTGGTGGTAGCTGTGCCAGCCTCTGGTGGATTGTACAGCTGCTTGGCTTGCTGAGAGCTTTTGCATAGGTGGCTAATTAAAATCCCATAGGACATGGAGTGAAGACAGCATAGTATGTTGCTGATCAGTTGTAATATTCGTCAAAAAGGATATTATAAGATTGTTGAAATCTTTCCAAAGATACCTGGGCTGCACAGGCATGTTAAAATGGGCCTCAGACATCACTGTGTATCTACCTGCTGAAAGGGCAATCTCCTGGCACTGCTTAGAGCTGAATCATCAAAGGTCATTCATGACCAAATCATCCCTGCAAGCTTTTCTCATTCAGTCTATGACTCTGATCACAATGACAAGAAAAATCACACATCATGTTTACTCCACTCAAGCATCTCATGCGGTACTCTGAGAAGCTGAGGCAGTAGGATGAGATACTGGGGAAATGTTTGCTTCTTCAATTGAGAAGAGAGAAACACACCTGCTGTAAGGTCCTCCTAGACATACAGATTAAGATTCCTAACAATCAGATCAGAGCAACCTGATCTTACTGTGTAATTACTGAAGCCTGTCAATTAATTGGAGCAAGGGCTGGTTCTTAAAACCTGAGATACACTTGGAGGCAAGCAAGTACTCTAAGTATTTTGGAAGCTCTACTTGCTGACATAAGTTAAGAACACATTACGTATCTCTTAACCATTTAAATTCTCCTCAGCAGGTTCATTTTGGGACAGTAAATAAGTAGCTACATCCAAGCAACAGGTTTTTTTTTGATCCCGTGTTCAATAAATTTACTGAAATGAATTGTTATAGAAGCCTGAATTGGTAAGAAAAATTTTATTTGACCCCAGTGAGGGCAACTGAGGTGTTGTATTCAGTGAAATGAAAGTTTGACTTAGGATGAATGTTTTAGGCAAAATGCTACTCTCTTTATTAAGCAAAAAGCATGCGAAGTAAAACAGGAGCATGGATTTACTTCACGTATTTGTCTGACACTGTGATGCATTGTCTTACAGAAGAGATGGATGAATACAGGACCACAGGACCAAGGACCACTTCTCCCTCTTGTTGCCCAGCAGGGTATTCCTCCACACCACAACAACAATTCCCAGACACTGTAGAGCTCTCAAAGTAACACCAAGCATTGATGCAATTTTTGCTAAAGACATATGTATGATCCAGTGCCCTCAGCTGCTGGAATGACACCTGAGATCACCAGAGGTTGGCCAAAAGTTAAAATAACCAGAAGGAAGATACAGATAACACCCATTTACTGCCACTAAAGCATTAATGACACATTATCAACCTACTCAGGGGGACTTTTTCTGAGTAGGAAGATTTTGATGTTCCTGGGTAGTCCTTCAGTCCCAGCACAAACACTTCTAGAGGCATCAGTTTTGTAGCATGACTTGTGCTCATGACCATCTGCTCTCATGGCACTGAGACTGCTTCTGAACTGGCATACCAATTCCAACAGGGCAAAGGCACCCATGAAAGATAGGATTAGAAGTGACATCTGCTCTGCAAGAGGTTCCTCCTGATGGCAAGAAGTGCCAAATTAGAGCCACATGCCTTATTATAAGAAATTACATCTGTTGGGCCTCGTAGCAGGTTATCATCAATAAATGCCTCTTCCCTGGAATTGCTGCTTTTAATTTTCTTGAACACTGGCTCAGAGCTCCATATTTTGACACTTAAAGGTATATATAATATTTGGAAAAAGTGTTAATGACATTCTAATGGAGATAATGAATTTCCATCAGCTTTAGCAATCCATTCTGCTTGCCACAGCTCAGCAGACTAGGAGAGGTTAAGCAATACGTTAACAATTGTCAGTGCTTAAGGTCTGGTAGCATTCAGTGTGGTGGTGCCTTCCCTCAGGGGGGGCTCGGACCCCGCCTGTTGCTCGGGCACTGGTTATACAGTGGTTGAGTGACACGGGATCCGAGGATGCTCAGGACACCCCTAAGACATCCCCTGGGGTGGAGAGAAGCACAAACCCAGCCTCCCTTTCCAGAGACTTCTTCGCAGTTCAGCAGTTTATTGGTCAGTTATTAGGTAATCTTTAATAATTGGTTGTTATTATTGTGTCCCACCCTGTAAGCCCCGCGTTTTTGGATGTTAGTGTTTTCCACACCCTGTTTCCTGTGCCTAAAAGTTCATGTTTAGTGCGTGGTTCGGCAGATTTTTGGTTTCTCTCTTGGACTATAATAAACCATCTGCACCCCCGCCAGAAATCTCCCTCTCCTTTTCTTTGTGCTCCGGACCACCGTGCGTTCAGCGAGCTACTATCTGCACCTACCGAGGATGGGCTATCCAGCCTGGGGCAGCGCCATTGGGATACCTGCTTACAGCGTGAGAGGTTCTGGCGAGCCCACATTCTGGGCCACTGGTTCCCGCGCGAGGGCTTGATCCTGGCTGAGATCGGATCGCTCCAGACCCTCTGAATAAGCGGCGCTTCCAGCCCTGAGGTTCCACCGAGCCATCCCAAGGCAGGGCTGAGCGAGAAGCGACGCCGCAATTCAGTCCTTCTCCTTCCCTGCCAAACCACAATGTGCATGCTACAGTTTACATGGAATTATGGTAGATCAGAGGAGAGCTAGTGTATGTGTATATGTGTATGACTCCTTACTTGGCGTAATGATGACTTTAGAGCATGCAATATAGGCTGCGGAGGAGAGATGTCATACTGAAACCTCAAAGATGGAAGAGCCTTAGAGAGTCCCCAGTTAGTCGCTAATTAACTGCATTTTATGAGCTCAGGCACAGATCCTCAAAGCTGCTTAGGAACTTAACTCCTATTTCATTTCACATTCAAATTTAACTCACAGTACTTATTTTTAATCACCATCTCAGCCCTGAAGGAGTTTCAAACCCACAGATGTCTCCATTTCAGAGTATGAAGGATGCAAGCAGCTGAGCAGAACCTCCCATGAATGCTGAACAGCGCTTTGATTGGAGGAGCAAGGTGGTGATAGGCTCCAAAACTGTGCTTTGGAGACAGGCAGGTAAAAGCGCTTATCTGGATGCTCTCGAGATAGCGACAGAGCCTTTATATGTGTGGAATCCCTGCCAAAGGACAGAGTCCTAGCTACCGCAGATAACCTGTTTCTGCTGGCTCCTCTAGGCTGAGACTTTCCCCAGATGTGGTGTGGTAGTGCTGACGAGAATAAAAGGCTACACAGAGAGCTCTTCCCTGGGATAACAATCGTTTATGGTGAGTCCAGTGTTGCATTCTGAGGGTCCAGAGATATCCAGGTGTCTGGAGTAACTCAGAAGAAAGAGCAAGGCGGAAGCCCTGCAGGGCTCTTTTAAAGANCTGAGACTTTCCCCAGGTGTGGTGCGGTAGCGCTGACGAGAATAAAAGGCTACACAGAGGGCTCTTCCCTGGGATAACAATCGTTTATGGTGAGTCCAGTGTTGCATTCTGAGGGTCCAGAGATATCCAGGTGTCTGGAGTAACTCAGAAGAAAGAGCAAGGCGGAAGCCCTGCAGGGCTCTTTTAAAGAGAAGGGGGACCGGGAAACGCCCAATGGGAAACTGCGTAGTTCAAAGTGACCAGTGCAGGGGAACTTTCTAGGACATAGCCGTATATGGCATCTGAGATATGGGTACAGGTAACACAAGGGAAATATGGGATTTTACCACAGCTCAGGCAGAGGGTTCAGATATCGGAGGAAGAAGGCCGAGGGCTTTGCCTTGGCTTTCTTCCCACCAAAACCTGAAGCTCAAAAGCAGCAGCTTCTGCCAAGTGCGCTGCTACAGGCAGGGAGTCTTCTAAGCTGTTCAGAGCAGCCATTTGCTGTGCTCAGATCATGTTCATCCTCTTGGACAACATGCTGTTCAAGAAAAAAGCACATGAGAACCTGCTTTTCCCAGTTAATTCTCACCAACTCCTGTGTAAGTAATGTACAACATGTACAGTGCTGCTTTTGGCTGACTCCTCTCTAGATCTGTGTTTTGTGGCTATTTTAGATGTCATACAGAAAAAACACTATAGCAAAATTAAAATAAATATATATATTTTGTGTAGCCCAGAGTTTCAACAGTCAGTTTTATTTTTTCCACTTGCACTGGCTATACTGTGTATTTTAAGTCTACAAAAGTAAGTTTGACCTGTAGAATTCTGCTGATTAAATGTCTTCCTCAGAAAACATCTTAACCTGTTTGAACAAACTAAGGTTTTTTTTAATAAACATTGTCAGTTATGAGAAGCCTGGGTGTAAAACTGCAATTCAAACACACCTGAATAGAGAAACACACAAGTAAAACAGGCTTCTATTATAAATAGTTATCCATGGAGAGTAAGCATAAATTTTTAAAGATAGTTAAAAATTTTCCTTATCTCTTATTTACTAAAACCAGTGCCTTTAGTAGATGATTCTGGGAAAAATTCAATTATTTTACATTAAGCCAATCCTACAACTAGCAATGCTAAATGCTGTGGCCCAGTGATGAAGCCAAATGAATTTTGCAAAGTGTTTTAGTTATGATTATACTTCTGTGAACTGAAGTAACCTAAACCCGTTGATCCATAATATTTTGCAGGGAACAGATGCTTAATTGCATTTATTTCACAAAATGAAAGCTCTTAAAAGTATATAAAATTAAAAGCCTGTTGAAACCCACAAAGGTTAACTAAAGGAAGCAGCTTCTTAAAAAGTGGCAGTGCCTTTATAGAACAAGTTATTTAACTTTTCTATTTGATAAAGTATCAAAACTTTTGTTCATTTTCTCCTTCTACATATTTTTCCCCCCTCATACTTGAATGTATCTGACTGGCAGTAGCAATGTTAAACTGAGTAGCTTCTCTTCATTACAATAAATGCCACTGATAAGTAGTAAAATGTAAGACCATTTAATTGGAGCATGCAGAAGTGGTTTCCACAGGATTATAATGGCACAGAACAGTGAAGCTGCCTATAGAAACAGCCCCTAGGGAGTGCAGCCACCAGGAGCGCCGTGAGTAGAGCATGCAAACAGCTCTCAGGTGTCTGGCATCAGACAAGAACCACGACCAAGATTCACAGGGAGCAGGGCACACAGTTGCAACACCTGCATACCCATAAGCAACAGGGTGGATGAGTGCACTTACCAGAGCAGTGTGGAATGCTCCTCAACCTTTTCCAAAGAAAAGTGCTGTGCAACAGCAAAATAGTCTGTGCAACAAACAGGAGGAACTGGAACACTGTGACCAGTCTGAGATTTATGATGTGATAGGAATTACAGAAACTTGGTGGGAAAATTCTCATGACTGGAGCATTACAATGGATGGCTACAAACTCTTTCAGAAGGATAAAAAGCAAGAAGAGGAAATGGAGTTGCATTTTCCGTAAAAGAGAAATTTGAAGTGAGCCATGGACTACCATCTCCAGCTCTGGTTCCCATAGTTCAAAAAAGAAATGGACAGACTGAAGAAGGTCCACAGGAGGTCCATGAAGACGATCAAAGGGCTATAGAACCTGCCCTATGAGGAAAGACTGAAGGAGTTAAGTCTTATCCTTAGGCTCAAATACAGTATTCAAATACAATATTCAAATACAATATATAGACTCAAATACAGTATTCCAGTACTTACAGGGCTCCTACAGAGAGGACAGAGGCTCTCACTTCACAAGGAGCCACATGGAGAAGACAAGGGGCGTGGGGTACAAGCTGCACTGGGAGAGGTTTCATCTCAACATAATGGGGAAATTTTTTACAGTGAGAGCCATCAGTCACTAGGATAACCTCTCCAGGGATGTGGTAGAGTCTCCATAACTAGAATTCTTTAAGATGTGATTGGACAGGGTGCTAGATAATCTCATCTAGGCTCCCTTTCCCACAGAAGTTTGGACCAGATGATCTACAGAGTTCCTTCCAACCTGGGCTATTCTAGGATTCTATGAATAAGGAATAAACAACAAAGACCCCCAAATTCCAATGCCAGGCTGAAAATAAGGACTATACACCACTACTTGGTCAGACAGCTGTAATATAAATTATGGTATTATAGTATCATTTATGCTCTAGATGGGTATTTCTTGCTGGGTTTATAAATGTGGAAGATACCAGCCTGATTACTCAGAAAATCTACACTTCAGAGAGCAAACAGAGCCTGGGCAGCCAGGCATGAAATTCCTCATCCAACTGCAGTGCCCCAGTGGTCTTGCCACATGCTCTGGCATCAGAAAGTCTTCTCTGAGCAAGTGGCTTTTGTGGGCAGGTGCCATGTTAAGCTGTGTCAGTGTATTACATCATGGTATCACTGAAATTAAACAGGTTATAAAAAAGTAATTAATCTGCTCCGGGTCTTCTGCATCAGTGGGCAAGTTACTGGCAGGCTGAATCCATTACTACAAGATCCATTTTGGCATGGTATAATACTGTGACATGCAGGTAAAAGCTTTTTTTTAGGATTGGATTCTGACACTGCAACTAAAATGGCAGGTGAAGTTGAAAAAATAACTTACATTCTAAAAAAAATGTACATAAAAATGCCTCTGGTCTATTCCAACAAGCATTTGGTCCCAGCAATTTTATGATTCTTCTTTTTTTTAAGCCAGCAAATCCATCCCTGTCAACGTTCCTAAGTGGAGCATCATTGCTCTTTTACGTCAGAACAATACTTAAAGGCCTCTCTGAAAAATAACTTGGATGATGCTTTAGTCACAACAGTGAATTAACTTGTTAGGACATTTTCAGGCACAGACAACCAAATACCATTCACACACACTAAAAGATATCTTATTTGGAGAAAAAAAAATTCAAAACTGTGGATTCAGCAGAAGAGCCTGTTCAGAGTCTGCAATGAAATTAGGCTGTATATCGTCATCCTTTTCCAAGAGCACACAGGAAACCACTGTAAAGAAGCATAATGAAATGACATTTCATTGGATACACCACACTGCCCTCAAGCAAGGCCGTCCTGTGATGCCAAAGGAAGATGTATATCCCATTTAGTCTGTGTGGTGAACAAAAGTGTATCAGCTGTGTATGGCTTAAAGGCTGCACATGTCCTATAGATAAGAAGAAGTTTAATTCATTGTAGGTGCCCAGGAAAAATATTTGGTAGTTCAAAAGACACATTCTACTGCTATGGGTTTGCCCCTGTCACACCACAGCTGTGTGTCCACTCAGGAAGAGAGGGGAAGGAACAGAAAGCACCACCCAGACACCCCTGAGGGCCCATAACCGAGAACAGATCTCCTTCCCATATCCTTTCCAAGAGCCCCTGCTTGTGATATCTGCTAAAAGCCCCATAAGCAGTGGATTACACAACATCCTCTCTGAAAGGACTAGAGGAAAATATGGTTGTGTGGACTGCACTGGCCTGGCTGGGACACCTGACAACACTGCTTTGTTGGACAAGATCATGCTTCTACATCCATTGCTTTTAGAAAAAGAGGTCCTGATGTTACAGAGAGGCATAATTACCTGTACCCTCATCATTGCTCTTTTTCTTAAAGAGGACCTTTGAAGATAAATTCACTTGCCCATCTCTGACATGTGAAAACTGAACTGCAGGATTAGAGAAATATCCTATTAACTTCACCTCTGTATGAATCATTCTGCAGTTAAGACTTGTAAGGGACTACTTAAACGAAAGCTTTTTAATCACACATTTAGTATAAAGGTGATTCTCATTTTGTACCATTTTAAATACAAGTGTTGTTTTTTGAAACACCTGAGATAATTAACAGGAAAAAGAAGGGGTTTGTATATGTGAGTAGGGAGGTGAATGAATGCAAATTATTTTAAAATTATTTTTAAGAGGCACAAAGCACAGCTAGGAGTTTGATCTGTAGTGTTTTATACCAACACAAACAATGTCCTTTTGTGTATCAGACACATTTAATTAACTGTGCGTGTATAGCACATGTGCAGAAATATTAAACCAAAGTGTTGTCTACTGGAAAATTGTAATTCAAGTGATTTCCATAGTACTCCAGCTGCAGGAAGAGGTCTCTAAAGCCCCACACTCTCAAGGAGAAGTTGGATAGCTCTTAGCCCTGCTAATGAATAGCAGAGGCCTCAGGAGAGTCTAAGTAGTAGCTCTGCCTTTGAGTTGTTTTGCTGGTTCTGCAGTTTCCTTCTCCTCCACAGTGGCACAATCTGATAGGACCATCACATGGCCTTGGTGTTTCTCTTATATTCCTGAGTCCTGAGTCCTGAAGGCAGGTGGTAATATAAAAATCTCATCTGCTATTACTGTAAAAGAAAGTTCTATTCCTTTTTTTTTTTTTTTTAAACTTTCTTTAG
>VZRZ01000784.1:45938-195921 GCA_013398175.1 Climacteris rufus
TTTTTTAACTTTCTTTAGCACTTACATGTAGCCTGAGAGCATGTCCAAGATCTTCGCTTTAAAGAAATATCCTGGGTTTTTCTGAAAGGGCATGAGCACTGATATCACACCACTCTACTGTGATAACATGCAGGTTAAAGGTGCATTTGCTCTAAGGAGTGCTTAAAAAGCTCCTCCTTCTCTCAGTTAAACATGAACACATATCTCAGGCCATTTGAGTCCTAGTCCCCTGACATTTAAACACAAGTAGTAGTACAGCTTTAGAGCACTGATATTGAATACAAAGAGGGAGGCTCTTAGAGGAGACAGAACAGTTTTACTACAGCAGACAGGCCAATTTTGGTTAAAACTGCATGTATTTTATTTTTAAACTCCTGGATCTGGGAGGCAAGACCATGCACCAAGCCCATCTGTCTCCTTCCAATTTTCCAGAGTCCCATGGATTAAGGAGGGAGGGAAAGATACCACTGAGGCTCTTTGTGGAAAGGGTATTATTCCTTTTTACATCAAAATTAGAAAATAGGGCAAGAACTCATGGACTGCAGCCCTGAGGACTGGGGGGTTCTGGTGGACAAAAATTATTTTCTGAGAGCAAGAAACACTACTAGCCCCACAGGATGATAATATTTGTGTTATAGACCATACATCTCCTACAAGAAGTATAGCCATTATTAGAAATTTGGACTCATTCCACCAGAATCCCAACCTCAAAAATAATTAGTGGCTTCTTAGTAGCTTGATAAAAAGCAAACAACTTCAACTTTTATAGGTGGTAACAAATTTTCTTCTGGTTTTACACGGCACAGTTTCATGAACTTCTTTTGGAGTTTGTTTGGGTTATATTTTCTTGTTTACACAATGAAAAGACAATGGAAAACTTGAAAAACATACAGATTGGTCAACACACCAGATATTGCTGGTTTCTCTGGAAGGTTTGTGATTTTGTTCAAATTCAGAATGAAATTTTAACCGCTACACCCCAGACAGGGTGTTTGTATTCCCTGAAATTTAGAAAAAAAAGAGAAATGTTTAATAAAGGGTTCCTCTGACTTTGGAAACGTAATATATTCTGCTGAAAAACTTCTCAATTAGATTAATTGGGGGGGAGGGGATGGTTCTTCAACAGTATTTCACCCTTTTATTCTTGTTAGCAGAATACAGAGGGTTGCAATAAATCAAAAAACTCTGTGCTTTGGGTGATCTGGAAGACCATTTCTATTTAACAATGCCAGTATCATCGCCAACTTCTGCCCATCTATTTATTATTTCAACAAGCTGTTCTGTGAATAAGAGGACCAACGTAATCTGGTCTCCTTTGAATCTGTGTGTGCTTTATACATCTCCACTGCTGTGATGATGACAGCACACTCAAGTACCAGTTATTCCCAGAGCAACGCTCCCAGCTCCCCATCAGATATAGCATGAGCCCCTACCACTGTACCTGTAGATCCTTCTTGTGTCTGCAGCTTCAGTGTTTCCCTCCTGGAAAGGCTTCATAAATCACAAAGGGAACCTTCACTTCCCTGCCGAAGCCTCTAATTGCTATTCAGGCTCTGGTGTTGTGGTAGGTTTTGTTCCAGAAGGCCAGACAGGTCCTGCACCACTGAGATCACAAGATAGGATTTTTCTTAGTGGAAAGCACTAATTTGGCTCTTCAGCCTTTACCAAGCTGCTAATTCTATGAAAACTGTAGAATCTGGAGTGGCTCCTTCCCCCAGAGCAGTTCAAAGTGCAGTAGAGATGGAGAAACTGCAGTTTATTAATACAGGACTAATCCCACTGAATTACACAATTTTTGTTATTTGGGAAAACATGAAAAAAAAATGGAGAGAGAAACCCCAAACATTTGAGGCATTATGATCACATTCAAAAGTGAAACATCTGGAACAACAAGGATGGCTTTTGGGAGCCAAGGGAAGGAGGAAAAGCTCTTCGTGGTGTCTGTCAATATGACTGCACTGATACTGGAAAGGAAGCATGGATCTGGGCTTTCCAACTGATGAGCTGTGGGAAGCCTCTCTAATGCTATATAGACACTCCAATTTAAGCAGGAGTACAGGCCTAAATTAGGAGGCTCGACAATAAATTCAGCTGTCATACATTTGCTACTGAAAGAACTATTTTTAAGAAATACATTATTAACTTAAACGCTACACGGATCCTTCAAAAGCCATGACTCTGAGTGGATTAGTGAAGTGGGAGTGCTTTCAGGCTATGCTTAATACATGTCTTATTAATTTAAAGCCTTATGATTGCCTTCAATGTGATTATGACCCAAAGTCAACCTCCATTGTATCTGTCAAAGTTGTTGTAAGACTCTTTATGTGGTGGAACAATCACTTCTGAAAGCCTGACTGTTTTTCAGAACATAAATACAAGTGTCTTACTCGGATTACTTGAGCCTCAAGGCCTGGACTCCCTAGGGGCTCCCTCCACAAAACCAGGACCACCCAGCATCCCACATTACATATAAACAAACACACACTAGCATACAAGGAACTTGTACAGGGTTATGTTTTCCATTTGCTTCCCAGAAGCAGAAGAAAGTCCAATAAGAGATGAGGAAGGTCTTCTGACAGGTTCTCCTTCCTGGGCCCTTCCAAATTGCCAAGCGGATTGAGAGCAGCTCAGTCCCTTGGTGTTGGGGAAATCACCACTGGGTTTACAGCACAGCAAGCCAATATCCCACTGCCTGCTGCCTGGATAGTTGTAGGTGGACACCTACAGCACAAAGTGGGCTGGGCTGCCCCAGGGGGCAGATAACTCCGTAAGGACCCTTGGCAACTGGCAAGGGTTAAAGCCAGTTAAAGCCACCAGCTGGTTACTGTGGGCCATGGCTTAGCCAGGCAGTGACACAGGCAGACTCCCTGGTTCACAGTCACTGTCCTTCCCACCACCCAGATCAGATAATACAGTCTGTCACCTATTAATTATTTTAAAAAGTATTACCAGACTATATTTAACACAAACTCAACATCTGACAACTACCACTAACTTTCAAGATGAAAGATCTCTTTATTTATTGCTTCCCTTTTTGTAAACATATAAACTACTTACACTTCAAGTGGTTTTGCAAACACAACAGTATACAAGTTCTTTTCTTTTAAGTACCTAGAAAGGGCCTCCTCTAGCAGGGCTTGGAAGCAATTCAGGTTGCCTTGAAGAGATTCAGAGGCACAATATGAAACAGAGATAGAAAAGAGTCACAATTACAAAGATACCTGATATCTAGCAACAACTATGACAACAACAATTCTTTGTAAACTCTGTGTAGGTGTATCTATGCCAGAGCTTTAAATAGGAGCACTCAAAGGTAGCAAAGCAGCTCAGTAACAAAGCTGAACTGTGAGAGCTCTTCAGTTTGTACAGCCCTTAGCACAATGAGGCTGAAACTGGTTGTGCTTCTTTTTCACCTCTGCATTATGGGTGCAGGGCAACAATAGATAATTGAATCTCTTTAGAACATCAAGCTCCGGCTTTGGGGAGGTCACTTCAGAACAAAACATCAGCCCTATTGGCAGACAACACACCTGGTTAACCCAGTTTTCTGTTTTCACTGTTGATCAACAGCAGAGACTGAGAAAAAAACCCACACAGAAATAGAAAAATAGAGTGAAACGCCCTCTCCTCCCATGTGTTTTCCAGCCTCAAAAGTGCTTTCTGTGTGCAAAGAAGCCCTCTGTGGCCTGCACTTCTATAAGCTTCTCCAGTCTTTGCTTGTGCCCATGTAACCTTTTAGCACCCACCACACCAGTGACACAGTTTGGTCCCTCCCTTTTTTGCTCTGTACCCACATTTTCGCATTTCTGAAGATCTTGCCATTTCAGTGTACAGTCAGCGTGCCTTTGATGAGGCAAACACAGGCCACTGCATTCAACAGAATAGGCTGAAACTGGAGGCAGGCTGGCACCTGCACAAGCCCATCCGGGCAGCTCGGCTGCGGTGCCACCGCGCTCTGCCCTGGCTGTGAGCTGCAGGAGGTGCTGCTCCACCTGCCACCCTGCCCACTGCTGCCCTCGCCCTTCCCCGGCTCTGCTGCCTCCACAGCAGGGGATGTGTTTTCCTGACATTGATGTTACTGCAAACGCCTCAGTTTGGACCACGTGCTGGGGTTGGTTCCTCAGATGGTGAAAAGCCCCCTTTGGAAAACAATCCATTGAGCAATATCCCAAAGGAGTAGATAAATGGCATCTAGGCATTTCCAAAAATTGCTGCCAAAGTGTACAGTCAGTACACACATCATACAGAAGTATTTGATTTATACAGTCAGCCTTTACTTACATTTTGATCCCTGTGCACTCTTTCTTCTCTGAGAAAGATGCTTGGCTCCCAGTCAGTTGGAGCAAGTCCAATATAAAGACCAAGCCTTAATGACCAGGAAAGCCTTTTGATAGAGAGGGTGGGTGGTCTCCCCTGACTTTCTTCTTTCCTTTCACTTCTTCAGCTCTCTTGGTGTGAAGGCATATGTATGCCATGGAGAGCTGCTGAGTGTTCGGGATGAGTCATTTGCTTTCCTCACTGAGCCCTGTACATACAGACTTCAGTCACAGAGAAGAAAAACAGACCTTTGCATTGGAAATGGCCTGGGAACCAACTGGCCTGAGCAAAACCACACAAATGATCTGGATACACAGAGCCCATTGCAGAGAAATTTATTTTGTGAGGCCCTGAGGTCCTTATTGACTCTCACACATTGATGCTCATCAGGATTTAACTCTGGGAGTTTTGTTGTAAGCCTCTGCCTCGGAAAAAAAAAAAAAGGATTTTTAAAGGCAGTGGAGTTCAGGCTCAGCCTCGTATTCCTCTGGAATGCGTTTTCCCATTGCTGTAGTTGATTTTCACTTTCCGAGGCACACCGTGCGTTTGTCAGCCGCGGGTGCCCAGGGGGACCCGGGAAGTTCCATCAGCGATTTATGGCTGCGGCCGCGAGAGGGCAGCGCCGATCCTGAGAACCGAGCGCGAGCCAAACCCGCGGTACATCCTCCGGGAATGCTGCTGCCCACACACCGAACCAAGCAGAAGGCAAGGCTTGACAGCTTAGTGTACCTGAGGTGGAGGAAGAAACAACGGACTATCTGTTTTCCTGCTGGGTAGTCAAATCCTGGTTTTACTACTTTCTTCCGTCTGTGTATTTGTAATTCTGTCAAATTAATTATTGATAACACTGGGAAAATATTTAAGTTATATTCTTCAGTCTGCTTATCTAGATAATGGAATAAGAAAATAATAAACATGGCAAAAAATGCTAGAGGATAAACTGTT
Source organism: Climacteris rufus (assembly GCA_013398175.1). Lineage (NCBI taxonomy): Eukaryota > Metazoa > Chordata > Aves > Passeriformes > Climacteridae > Climacteris > Climacteris rufus. The sequence continues at coordinate 51,201 of VZRZ01000784.1, forward strand.
TTCAGTGAAATTGAATTCAGCATTTGATGGAGTGGGAGAGTTCTACAAGTAAGTCGAAAATGGTTCTTTAGTTACAAGGTACACTGTAAATTCATAGTTTTGCAAAGAAAACAGAAGTCATTCAGTGAACTGATATCAGCTGCCAAAGATGAACAATAGGGTTAAAAGAAAATCGTTTCTCTGGAAATAAACCAAAACACATTCAGCTGTTCAATCTCTCTGATCCAGCGAAGCAGGAAATAATCAGCCTCACTGTGCTGGTTTTGGCTGGAGTAAAGTTAATGTTCTTCATAATAACTAGTGTGAGGCTGTGTTTTGGATTTGTGCTAGAAATGATGTTGATAATGCAGGGATGCTTTAGTTATTGCTGAGCAGGGCTTACACAGCATCAGGGCTTTTTCTGCTTTTTGCATCACCCTGCCAGTGAGCGCGCTGGGGGTGCACAAGGAGTCGGAGGGGACACCAGCCGGGATAGGTGACCAGAGGGATATTCCAGAGGGATATTCCAGACATCACGCTCAGTATATAAAGCTGGGGGAAGAAGGAGGAAGAGGGCCATGTTTGGAGCGATGATGTTTGTTTTCCCAAGTCACAGTAACACACGATTGGGCCGTGCTCTCCTGGAGATGGCTGAACACCTGCCTGCCCATGGGGAGTGGTGAACGAATTCCTTGTTTTGCTTTGCTTGCATGTGTGGATCTTTTTTTCCCTATCAAACTGCCTTTATCTCAACCCATGAGTTTTCTCACTTTTACACTTGTGATTCTCTCCCCCATGCCACTGGTGGGGGAGTGAGTGAGCAGCTGCGTGGGGCTGAGCTGCCGGGTGGGGCTAAACCACAACACTGTCCCAGCTTTGCTCATTTGCTCAGAGCTACTTGTCTGTGTTCCAGAATGAAATGGTCCTGTGAGAACTGAGACCACAGCCCAGTGTGGCACACTGCAGTGAAGGAAAAAGCGTGTTGCCACGGGTCAGTGACTGGTTTTATTTTTGGAAATCAATACTGTCAAAAAGCTACATGTTTCATTCTGCTGCTGCACAATCATCAAAGCCTTAAACTGGAACAACAACATGTGTAGCGACACCATGAAATACAAATGTGACCTATAATGTGGTTTGTGGGAAGTGCTTGGAGTGAGCTTGTGATGAGGATGCTGGACCTTTTCTTGCTCCATACCTCTGTAACAGCTTCAATGCTGCCCTTGCCCCTGCCTGCACAGGTCAGTTGCCAGATGACATTTCCCTTCACTTGTCCCATACCTCAGGAGGATCTGAGGAAAATTCATAACTATCTGAAAGGAAGATGTAGTGAGGTGGGGCTCTGTCACTTCTGACGTGTGTCAAGTGAAAGGATGAGAGGAAATGAATTGAAGTTGTACCAGGGGAAGTTCAGATTCGAGGTTGGAAAAAAATTTACACTGAAAGAATATTTAGGCATTGGAGTAAGTTGCCAGGGATGCTGGTGGAGTCACCATCTCTGAAAGTGTTCAAGAACAATCTCATGTGGCACTTGGGAATATGTTTTCGGGGTGACGATGCCGGTGCTAGGTTGATGGTTGGACTAGATGATCTTCAAGGTCTCTTCCAACCTTGATGATTCTGTGACTCAGTGAAAACATACAGAGACCTTCTACATTCTTAGCATCATATTACATCTAAGCGGAACATTTCCCTATGGAACAGGAGAGAGAAGAAGAAAAGGAGATAAAAGTGGTGACCTCCACTGATTTCCCTATCTTCAGCTCTTCCTGGACTAACAAAAAAGTGCTGAAATAAAAAATCTGACTGAAGATGAGCAAAGAGTCAGGAGACACATTCAGGATTTTGGTAATGCCATGATGGGACTCCATACTAAGGCATTAGTGACTAGCTCTAAATATGACACAAGCTATTACAATCAACCATTTTAAACATTGCAAGTCATGATATAAAAGGGCTTTGGGGGACAGTGGCTGTCTCCCAGTCCAGTAGGAGAAATCCCTAACCCCAAATTCAGCTTCTTTATCATCACTTTGCCACGTGGGAAAACCCGTTTTGGCAACTCTGTTGTCTCCTTCCCTGGGAATGAGGGAGGCAATAAGAGATTCCTTTCTGAATCAGAAAAATTATGTTTAACAAAGAGGAAACATACAAACAAAGGCAAAACAAAGCCAATTAAGCACAAAAACTTGTCTCATACTAGTTTGCAGAATCAAGTATTCAGTAAGGATTATAAAACTCACACATATTTGATACTGTTAAACCCAACTGTCGTCATCTGGATGTGAACCAAACAGTGAAAGATTCCTCAACAGTGTTCACCTTCAATGGCTTACAGGTATCTCTAAACCACAGCAAAGTACCAGTCACTGACACGTTCTAACAGTTTGTGGTCTTTTCTGGTGTTGGACATTCATGCTCAATCTCAATTAACAAAAACTTACCAACTCAGGATCCTGAAAAGAAATACCCTGAAACCCATGAACCAGTGGGGGGACCAAAGCACAGATACAAAGATCAGAAAAAACTCAAACTTGAGTTCAGTTTTCACAGTCATGACTGTCACTTTTGTGATCACAGTGAATTCAGGAAAAAGGTTTCCCTAACAAATTTACTATCTACATTTGAACCAATGACTCCACAATCTCCTCATGGTCAGAAGAGAAGAAGACACATCTGTAAAGCCTCTCTTCTACGAAAGCCTGAGCTGCTTTCAAGAGGTTCCTGCTCTTCTTTGCTGAGTAGAAAAGAAGCCTATGGTGAGTACTGCAGACTGATCTCAAAGTCTAAGCTTGAGATATCTAATTAGTAGAAAGGAATCTCAAACCTAATCTGCTTGGGCCTTTAATATCTCATTTGCAAAATAATACAATGGACAATAATAGTAAAAACAATGATAATGATGCTATTAATGCAGAGAGGACAAAACTTACCTCTCTTTTCATCTGTAAAATACCATTTGATCCAGCAATGCATGAAGTATTATAATTGATTTCATTATTTGGCTAAGCCACAAAAAACTAGAAGGCAGTCAAGTGCCAATAAAACTGAACAAATATGTACTGCTGACACTACTAATTGAAGCTGGGCTGACTATCACTAGGTACCATCCACCATCAGAAGGCTCCCCTCCAGCACAGGACATAGTTAGGTCTTGAGTACATGCTTAGATATTAATGACCAAACAGGTTAATGGTTTAAACAGGACAATTAAGTGTTGCCTCCCGTACTCTGCTGGATTGTAACCTAAGAATGGACCTTCAAATTACTACATTTCCAAGAGAATAGAAGATCTGTTGCAGGGGGTCAAACTGATGCTCCATCTGGGCTTGTATGCAACTACAGTAATGCAGCTGTAATAAGTGCATTTAAGGGTAAGAAAAATTAGGACAATTGTGTTGTGACAGGACATGGAGAACCCACTTGTTCTGGATGATATTTTCAATTTTAGAATTGTAGATTTATTAACTTTTATCCATACGTGTGTACTATAAATTCAGAGAAAATGTCACATCTGTAGAGGGTATCAGCGTATTGTAACTTGATGTAAGAAATTTACAGGAATTTACTCTCTGTAAAAATAAAAATCTTTTATCAGTTATTCTGTCTGACAAAACAAGGTCTGCCTGTTCCACGTCAGAAAGCTTCTGAAGCAGAAGTTTTATCAAGACTTCTAAGTCTGATGTTATCAAATGCAATTCACAAGAGTTGAGCTTTACCCTAAGGAAACAATCTTCCCTAAATCTAAGATATTTCATGGATTAGTTCTCTTAAAGCATGAAGCCATTAGGTGAAATCACTGCAAGCTATTTTATTTAAGAAGTCTGTTCTTTCAACTATACATATTTAATAACCAAAATGAAGCTATGAAGGAAGCTATGAATCAAAACCTATGAAAGTAGGCACAAAATACAGAACAGGCTACTTGTGACAGACCAGTTTGACTGGTATCTCAACTGGGAGATATGTAGCTGCTGATCAACAACACCAGATATGTTTTAGGACAAAAAAGGGTAGAATGAAATGACCAGCCACTCATTTTCATATTTTGGTAAGGCACAAATTACTTTCCACCCCTGAGGAAGATACATTGTATGATTAGATGCAAGACATTAAACTAAATTAATTGGATGTTATAGGATTAAAAAATAAACAAAAAAGCATGCATTTGCAATCATCTGATTGACTGAGGGGATCTAATATTTGAAAGATAAAATAAGCAGTTTTCCCTCTCATATTAGTCTTAATGAATATGTATTTTCTGCTCCCAAACTGACAAATACATAAAAAAAGTAGTAATAAAAAAATAAAGCTTGTAATTTATCAGAAGAAAGCATCTATATGTAAGGTGACACTACAGCAATCACAACTGTGATTCCAGTTACAACCCATGCTATTTTGTGAGCAAAGGGGAGGATGACTGGGTTTTTTCTGCATCTCTATTTCTACTGTGATGGAATAAAGCATGAAATTTTCTCACAGCTGGGATATTTATTAAGAGCCCTGTCCCACACAGATCCTCTGGTGCCTAACAGTATGTGAGCTCATACTTTTGCCTTTCTCTCTGTCCAAACACTCACGGAGTAGCTCTCCCTCTACACAGATGTTTACTTTCAGGATATTTTAGGGATTCAAAAATTCTTATCCCCGTCAAATTCAGAGTTCAAAGGAACTAGAAGAACTGCTGACACACATGACTGCTTGAGACATTTCCACAGGAAGTCAGGCCAAGGGGAATGTATGTGGCCTCAGGTATTCCTTCTGTCCTCAGCATCCCTGCCATCTCAGGTGGATATGCTCTTTCTACCTGCAGAAACAGTAACTGTCTCCTCTCTCTAGCTGCATGGAGAATTTATACAAATGAGAAAAAAAGATCTTTAAATACATAAAAAGAACTATGGGATTGACTATGAACAAAGATACTATAGCCACACAAAAACCTGAGCCAACAATTTACTAGTTTGCTCTATATTTCATTGAGGTTGATGTAATCTCATAAACTATGCATTATTTTTTAATAGAAGTAATTCAAGGTCATCTAAGTTCTATGTGCTCAAGATTAAGCACTGATTAAGAATATCATATCAAAAATATATATTGCTGGAAGGTCCAGGACAGCTGGTATGACTCTTTGTGTTTGTTTGAGGGCATAGGCTTATGCTTACATTGTGCAAAATGTACTGTGCAAGTAGTTAATGCTGCAGTAATGATGTGACACAGGAAAGAATATTTCAGGTCACTGTATGCTGAATTCATGAATTGTATAATATTTTTTGAAGCATAGGAACTTAACAAATCTTAAAAAAACTTACAGGGAAAGGCATACATTTTGTGAAAAGGAAAAAAGTTTCATTTAATAAACTGGGTCATTTAGTATACAAAATAAAGTTTCTGAAAGGGAAGCATTCTTTGCAAAGTGAGAATATTAATGATGGTATTCTCACTAGCATGCATCTTAGGCTGTATGTTTTAAATTTAAACAAAAAATCATCAACCTCTCTATTTTCAGCAAAAAAAGGCTTCAAGTTAGAAAACTGCAAGTAAAGTAAGTGTGGATTATTTCAAAATAATGACCATTCAAGAAGCACTGTTTAAAGCAGACAATATGCAAACCATGATCTGAAAAAAACGACTATATTAAGAAACCAAATAGGATTTACAAGGTTAGTTGGGGCAAATGATTGATTTTCACTTTGCATGCAATCAGAAATCAATTGTTCTGAAAAAATTGCCATCATATGCTTTTGTGAACTAGAATCAAAGAAAGTAGAGACTGTTCCAAATTTGCAGTTCTATGTAAGACCTTAAAATGTCTCTAAAGCAGGCTGAGACAGACAACTTGACTCAAAACTTAGAAAGCCCAGCAAGACAAGGACTAGAAGTCCATGTCATCCAGTTTTAAAATCTGAAGATGACAGAATGACAAACAGAAGAACAATGAACAGGAGGTGCTGCTTTGCAGTTCAGTTCTTTGGCCTTTAACACCATTTCTTTTTTTTAACACCATTTTTCTCAAACCTAATTTGCTGAGCAAATGCTTAAGCTCAGAAGGGACCTCTGGCCCATCTAAATTGACCCCAGCCATGTCAGAGATCCTATTTATGCCACCCAGATCCTTTAACATGGAGCCCCAATTTTGAGGCAGGCATCCACATTTCTTCATTCAGCTGAGTGACTGCTTGTCATAACTGGAAAGTAGGAAACACCATGGTGACATCAAATGTCTGCAGCCATGGCAAGGAGCTGCAATCTGCCTGTAGTTCTCAGGGGCGTTTCCAATTGGATCTTGAGGAGAATCCTCAATCTAATTACCACATGGCCCTGGGGGACTGATCAGTCACGTATGGCAGGACTGTTGTGCTACTTCAGGCCACCATTCATGGTGATTTAAGCTGCACTGACACCTTTAACACTTCAGGGGAAGGAGGTTTGGGTACATGCCCAGAAAACACACAACCAGCTGTGTGGTGAAGGCAGTGATGGCTGGCAAGGTGCATGAGGGAATCCTTGCTAACTGCTTGGATGCTGCAGACAATGGGCTAAACCCTTATATCTCATGAGGCTAATGCAGAGTGGGGTTAATTGGAGCTTAATTAGTTAATTAATCAATTATTGTAATTCCCTTTAATCCTGTGAATGCCTGGCTATACCTGTAGTGTCATCTCCTCCTACATCTCCCTCACACTCTACTTGGCCTGCAGGTACAACTTTGTTTCTTCTTCACACTCAGGTGGACATGCCTCATGCTTGCCTCTGGTCCTGCCACAATTCATTGACTCATAAGCATTTAACTCCCTCATCCTCCTTTCCAAAAGTAGCAGAGGTTACATCTGTGAAAAGCTGGAAGACTAAATCCTATGCTGAAAGTTCAACACCAACTTCTGCAGAACGGATTCACTTTGTCACAGCATTTAGGTCCTTGTGGATGTAATTACGTGTTTACTTGTATATATTAGCTTAGTTTGATACCTATTTTATCTTTACCTTATATTTTACTATATTTGCTTTCCTTCATTGCCCCAAACAATTCTCAGAGCTAAGACTTTTGTTGTTACCTCTTTCCCTCTTCTGGCATATACAGTATCCAATTTGCTTGTTGGTTTGAATAATTTACACATCTGCACAGCCAGGTTCTAAGAGTGAGGTGTCTATGTGAGGTCACAGGCAGGAAAGTAGATGAGACATCCTCTTTGATCCAACCACCTTTGCGTCTAGTGACTCGTTGCCATGACTCTTTCGCTTTTGTTTGATTTCTTAAATTGTGTGCAAGGTTCAAAGCAGTGACAATCTTTCCAGAGCAGGGAGTCAGGAGCTCATAGGCTTCAATATGCTCTAAATATCTGTGTAGACATCATCAATATTTAGCAACCTAAAACCTTGGAACAAGCAGGTTTCTGACAAAAACAAATGTTGTGACAACTGAGAAACAAAGCAAGCAAATCTTCTTGGGAGTTACTGCCAGCCCTCCTGAACCCAGCCCCCATTTGTTCCCTGCCACAGCACCACAGCCTCATTCAAACAGCAGGAGGGGAACATAAAACTAGCATCCATTTATTTTTCAAGGAGGCTGGAAATCTCACAGCAAAGGCAAGGTAAGAGCAAGACTTCCAAAGGGTCTTAGGGTATAATCTCATGTGAGTCACCATGTGGTAGTGTAACTTTGGACCGACTCTGCCCCACTGTTCCCCCACAGCCCAGTAGGCTGTGGGGTTGTATGTGCACATGAACTGGCAAATGCAACACATTCCTGCAAAAAATGGTGCAACAGCTGCAATGGTGCAACACGCCTAAAATCCCGTTCTGTCTCCTGACTCCTGGGGCTGAAGCGCAAGGCTGCAGGCTTAAATGCACCCACTTTTTGCCAACGTGCCCAGTGCTGTGGTGATCCAAGAACAGCAGCATTGCTGTAGTGACACCCAGGCTGCCCTGGAGCTGCAAACTCCTGCAGTCACCTGCTTCTTGCAGGGATGTTGAGCTCCACGGCTACTTGTAGAGAACAGGGAGCAAGGCTATGGCAGAATCTACACCTCCTCTGCAGGGTAGCATGCTTCTGGCTGCCCAAGCTGGACTTTCTGCATTTCCCTCTCTGTGTTTCCCTTCCTGTCACCCTGGGTACACCCCAGGCAGCCACGTCTGTGACAGCACTGACTATGCTGTCTGTGACTGCCCATGGCAGTAGTGGTGTGCATCCCTTGGCCATGGTAAGTACCCCTCTATTTTCCCCTGGGCCACTCTGAGGGCTTGGCTGTGACTCCTTTGCCCACAGTGAGCAGTGCCAGTGGAGTCAATGGATAGGTAGGTGTGGAGAGCAGCATAGGGAGGGAGCCATGAACAAATCCCTAGTTTGCTGCAGACTCTGTCAAAAAGAGATTGCTGCCCTGGACTTGTCAATATGTTAATAGGTTGGGTTGACCTTCATGGTAGAATAATTATTCTCCAGGAAGTGATAAAACCTTCAGACATTTGATTCACACCAGTACTGTACTCCTCAGTGTGCCTGTTATACGTTTGCCATTAAATCATGGGTGTTGTTAAGAAGATGGTCTGTCTATGAAAAGTAATTTTACAAAGAGACAGTAAAGAATACACAGAAAAATAAGTATATTTATCTATGAGCCAATTCCTCGGAATTAAATGAGGCTCAAATCATAATCCTCAGTCAAGCCAAGCAATGGTTCAATGAGCACAAGGAAGGCATGCAGTCCCAAAGCAAGGTGTATTCCTCTTGAGGTTACAACATCAAAAATTTTACTGCACTCTAGTCCTAAAATTATAAGAAAATTATTCATCTTCTGCTGAGCAAAGGAGCCCAAGGCTTAGAAAGGGTGTTTTTCATTAAATTAGTCTAGAATGGATTAAAAAATCATTGCTTTGATGACAGTGAGTGAACCAGAGTTGACTCTGGGCTGGCAGATACCCACACCTCAAAGCTAAAACTCCACCTTTCAGCAGGCTTGTTTCAAACAGCATTTTGCTCAAGGCATATGTAATGCAAAACTGATCTGTGGAAGCACAGGGCTGGGGACAATAGACAGCCACCAGGCCTGCACCATGGCTAGGGAGAGTGATGCTGAGCCAGGCAGAAAGAACTTCTTCTCTCTCCTGCTTCCTCCAGCTGGGTTCAACAAGGCTCCTCCCTGACTGTGCCTAGCCTGTTCCACTTCCATTGTCTGTTTCTCCCCCGCAGCTGGTCCTGGCCCTTGGGGCAGCAGAACTCCCTTGCTGCTGCAATACCTCGAGGTGGCTCTTTCCCCAGTGTTCTCCTGCCTTAGACAGGACAAACTGATCACTGTCCAAATTGTGCAGCCAGATAGCAAATAAAACCTCCCAAGTGTGAGGTTAAATGCTCAACCCTCACATCCTCCTAGGGCTTTCCTTCAAAAGCAGTGCTGCTCCAAGGACTGGTGCTGCTGGCGCCCTGGAACCAGGTTATTCCTGTTTGCAGGTTGCAATGAAACCTGGCAGCAGCCTTCCTTCACTGGGGTTCAGTTCTTGCTTTCTTCAGTAAACATTTGCAGTCACAGGTATAATATAATCTACAAGTGCATTAGAATAACAGAGAATCTAAATGTTCTAATGCACAAAGCATTATTTTTCTTGACAGTGGAGCTTTTATCTGAAGTTGTTCCTCCTCTTGGGCTACCCAGCACAATTATAACATGGGAATCCCTGAGGACTCTCATCCCATGCTACAGCACTTCTTCAGCCTCTCTCTGACTAATCAAGTATACAAGCACCAAGGAAACTTGTACTAGTGCCTGGCCTCATCTTTCTCTCCTAGGCTATACTGAGAATAAACAACTCTTTCACTGGCCCCAAAACACTTTTTTTTTTAACCAATCCATTCTATTTCCCCTGCATTACTACCAAAAATATATAACCACCCTTCACAATCTTAGAAAACATCAACATATAACCACACCATGGTCTCCTCCACAGTCACTCTCCTAGGAGCAATGCATTTAAATGAGTTTATTTTAACTCCTTTGGTAAACTGTGGAAGACCTCAGAAAATTTATTTGAATTCACATACTTCAGAAAAAATAATCACAAGCCTTGAAGAGGTGGAAAGCAAAATTAAACAGAAGTTCATGGACTGGAATGGACCCATATGAACCATGTGGATCTTGTAGACTTTTAAATACATTTGTTAAAATAACCGATAGTGAACACTGCATCTACACAAAACCAGGGATTCGATGAGGTAGAATGATCTGGGTATAATGCAGAAGGGAGCATTTTACAGACTAAAATAAACTATTTGCAAAATATGTCTTTTTTAAAAATAGAGAATTTTTGACACTACAACTGCTGTTAGTTCTTCCCATATATACCATGCAATCTGTGACCAGTAACACAGCTTCAGCCAGCAGCAGTACCCCAGGGTGTGATTGGCTTCTGGATTTTTATTGTTCTTGTCCTGATTTAAAGTAAATCTGTAGGACTGAGTAGGTAAATTTAAAAAGTGGTGGAAATATGGCCTATTACTGAAGTGGAACACTGACATTGAATTTAAATTGCAATCAAAGTGTCTTATCAAGCAATAGGCAATTCATCATACCAAAATTCCCTCAACTGAAAATATTAGTAATTAGACAAAGGCTGCTAGCACACCATAGCATAAAGGATATTGGGTTTATAAATACTAGCTCTGCTTACGCTAACAATAATGCCAGTAGCTATATTTAGGATTGCTGCTGACATGTATTTAAATTTCAGGGCATGCTATACAGGCAGAAGTTGGCTCATTTCAGTCAGAGGCTTTCCTCAGTAATAAATCTTTCCCAATTATGGTGCATTTAAGTTGTCTTCAAATAGTGTACCACAGGCCTGCTGAGACAGCATCAATTGATACTTAGAGTAATCTCATGTCTTATTTTTCATTTATTACCTCTAAGCTTAAATGAATCATTGATAGAAGAAATTTTGATTAGGAGACCACTGGTTTTGGGTAACCTTCACACAGAAGCAGGACCTGCAGTACCTCTTGTGAACTGTTTGTGGTTGGAGAAAGCAAGACACAAATGTCTTCCACAAAAGAATAAAAAAGGAAATACTTTCTGGGAGAGCAGAGGCTGTGCTGCAACTAAGGGGGTAGGCAGACACCTGTGGGATAAATCACTGCAGATCCACTGCAGTCTTAAACCACTGAAGAGCACCGCAATCTTGGATGGGACAGCACCAGTGGAAGGTCTGGCCTGATATCCCAACAGATGAGAAATTGCCAAAATCCAGGACATGCACTTTCTTCAGCATTTATCTTTAAATGTGACCCTGCCAAAACGGGTCCCTCAATTCCATCTTCAAACATTTTTAACTTCCGTTTTTTTCTTTGTGCAAACTTACAGGTGGACCTAAAAGTCATAATTTGAAGTGACACCTAAACTGAATTCAACTTTATCCACTTCACTTCTGGTTTTCACTTACTGAATGGATACCCAGACAAAACAGCTCTCATGAACAATAAAGTCGTCCCCAAGATGAAAAGGAAAAATAGATGGGGCTGAACTGCAAGGGTAGGTTAAAAAACAAACATAGCTATTTATAAAGGAGACTAAAAGGTGTGGGACTTAAGAAACAAAGCTCTTTCTCACACTTTCTTACCTTGTCATTTACAAATACCGTAGGTGAGACAGCTGTTCCAAATTCACTTCATGCTCCTTTCTAATCCCGCTATGGATATGGTTTTGCATCTGTGTCAGTTTTACTGCAACATCAAATGTTTTAACATTTTCAGCCACCACAGAGCAGCAGTCCAACTTCCACAAATCCAACAGGCATTGAAAGTATATCAAAAAAAGTCATGGTTATATCAAGGTTGATGTGTCTTGAGGACATTGGCAACATGCACCTGATCAATCTAAATTTTCTTAAGAGAACTGCTCCTACCCTCAACCAGGACTTGTGTTTAGGGGCCTGGACAATGTATATACGTAACAGAATACAAAATGAAAACCCCAATGGTTATGTATTTATCACAAAACATCCTATACGGAAAGGAGCGAGGTGGGAAATCAAACAGTTTGGATGATAACTCAAAGTGACTTTTCCTAATACTGCCTTTCTTGGTGATCAGGCAACCCCCTCAATTTGTCAATCTTAACATCAGAAACAAATGTCTTGCAGATCAAACTACAGCACCATGTAAGAGACCCCCTATACCTCAAATGTGTCAGTGTCATCAGCATGATGCAGACACTTTCAATAACTTCTTCTCATACCAGAAACATCACAGTCTGGGCATCCTACAGCCCTGGATTTGTTTCCTTCTACCCAACGCACTGGATACCCTCCCAAAAATGAGCTACTCTATGCTAGAATGAGGATGCTTTAGATAACTGACAGAGGACAGAAATACCCAGTTGTCAGTGGGAAACCTGTTTTCACAGAATAGCCACTCCATCTCTGACTTCTCAGTCCCTGGCCCCACAAAAGTCTTAAAAATATTGTCAAAAGCTGAGTCTGGGAACTAAAATTCGTAACTGAAGTGGACACTCAAAATTATGGACTCAGAAGGGAAAGTGACTTTATAGCGCATAACAATTTTACTCACTCCCAGCTAGACCCTTGCTGTTTCACAGCTGGCTATTACTCGTCCTTCTTTGTCCTAGAAGAAGTAATGCCTTTTTCAACAGTCACTTATCTAATATCCACCTCTACTCTTCACGTACCAAGGACTTTTTTCCTTTACATCATCTAACTATTAACGTAAATATAGTTCAAAGTTTATGACATCATATCAGCCCTGAGAGAGATCCCACGTGTCTGAAACCTTGATTATTTTTTTCTCCAATTCTGTCATATGTTCCAATAAATAATATTACTTTTCCCTGTAAATACTGTGCCTTTTTTATATCCTTGTACCACCCCGGATATAAGAACACAGCTACACAAATATTGCACCATACAAAACACCAATCATGCATTTCCAAAGAAATATTCACTTGATTTTAAGAAACACCAATGCTTTATAGCGTCTGCATTTAGGAAACATAGAATCATGCAAAAGAGAATGATTTTAGATCTGCTCACATCTGGTAAAGCCTGGGGAATACATGCTATGGCAATTTAAATTTGAGATCCTATAAAACCTGTGTGCATGCTGGATTCAGAGCTGGATTTGTTTTACAATAGTCTACTTATCTGTAGCAAAATAGACAATTCCCAGGTGAAGTTAAAAGTAAGAGCACTTTGTTTCCACGCAAACACTAGGGAAGTCTTACAGGTGATAGGACTACAAGGTCTGAGACTAGCCAAGCTTGTGCTTGCCTCCCGAGTTCAAATTGTGACTTGCCACATGTTGCTACCTTTTCAGTTTTGTCTTGGGGGCCTTTCATGCTCCTAACATGAGACCTGCTTTTGGAGGTGCTGCAATAAGCCTTTCAGCAACAAATCAGACACTGGGCACACTTTGAATGCTTCAGAAATTTATGTGTCTGGTGGCTTCTTAAATCCTGAACCCACAGCAGTTTAGCCGGCTCTGTGCAGGTTTACCACATTCCCTAGGGTTGCAAACAGTGTCCTTACAGTGCATCACTACAAAACACCCACAAGCCAGCTAAGATGCAGCAGCTGTGGGAAAATACCCTTGGAGGAGTCCAACACACCCTCCCAGCTTGCTGGGACAGGCCCTCATTACCATCAGATGACAACCCACATCATTTCATGGGTCCTGGCACCTGCACAGTTCTTCATCCTCCCCTGAAATCTTCAGGGATTGTTTTTGCTTTTGTACCGCTGTCGTCACTGCAAGGGGCCTAGCACACCCTGCACAGGAGGAGCTGAATGGAGCAGGTACCAGCCAAGTGTCTCCCCAAATCTTGTGCTCTTTTGCGGTATAACTGGGATTGCACAGCCGGGAGATATTTCCAGGATTTCTATTTTTGTCTTTAAATCTTATTTCTTGCCTCAGCCTGACAGACCTCTGACTAAATAGCATTTGATAGCTTTCAGGACACAATGTGAGAACTTGTCATTTCCCAAGCTTTGAGGACAGAGATGGGGAGGGAGACGAAGCTGTCCGTAGAGCCTCGAGGAGCACTGAGGACATAGGGAAGCTCTGGCAATAGAGGTAGTAACATCAGTATAAAACCCAGCAATGTAGCTAGGGCAGCAAATAAATAAATAGCATAACTTTTATTTCTGAGTTGAATCAAATAGCTGTTTGAGATCAGAAGGTGGATTCTTACTCCATCATTTTTCATGATGCATTGTTTTTCACGATGCATCATTTTTCACACCAAGTGAAAATAGATAATGGAGAATGGAAACGGTTTTACAAAATGATGTTGGCAGAGGCATTACAGCCTATGAGCCAATAATTAACTGTTGCTAATTTTGTCAAAGATAATGTTTTCTGTCTTAGCTTTGAGGATTATTTTTCCCCACTTTGACACAATTCCTTCTATTTAATGTTTTTGCCACCTTGTGTGAGAAGACTTCATTTACATTGCTTTTCCTGTATGTCTAAATATGCTAGTCGTTTTTCTTAAAATTATTAAGTCTCCCTTGAACAACCACAGTGTTTGAACAGATTTTTCTGATTTCCTGTGGCACTGTGCACACTGACTGCTTACAGCGGAGGTCCCTGCCAGTAGCTGCCTCAGGGGATTCTCTCAAGAATATATAATTTGAATCAAACATTCTTCTCATATAAGCAAACCAATTAGAAAAAATTACACAATTAATTCTGATACTGGTATATTGCTGAGAAAGCCTAATTTAGTTTTCTGAATTTAATGCAATACAAGAAAATAACACAATTTAACCACAGCAAATCCTTAGCTCTGACCCTTCAATATTTAAAGAGCAAATTCAGTCTTCTCAGTCTCTGCCAGGCTCTGAAAACCTTTTGAAAACTCATCATCCATGACCAGCTGTGTTTAGGTCTGGCATGCCACAATATTATTCAGAAATCTTTCCACCTCACATATCCACCCTTGTACGTTTTATGCATAGGACTGAAAAGGACTGTGTGTCACACTGCCACTGTTCTTCCAGTTATCCTTTCAATTTTTTATAGTTTTGCTAAAAAACCCCAACCCCAAACCAGCACTGTAGAGATCTGTAGACATTTGCAGTGAGGTCACCTACCCTCACCTGCATCAGTCACGGGCATCAAATTGATCTCGTGGAGATTTTGAAACCTAGGAAGTATAAGACTATTCAAGCTGCATATATTGGCAGTGCTTAACATCATAGCTACCAGTTGTCAGAGCAGCACAGCTTGTCCCAGCAGGCAGGTCTACCCTAAGATTTTAAAGCATTTTCTTAATTATCAGTTCCAAATGAATCACTACTTGCATCTAAGTGGACATGCACTAGTGAATCCAAAGCCACAAACAAGAGAGGGAGTAGTTGCTTAGATCAGATCACTGTTGATTCAACAATTCAGTTATTTTTCAGCCCAATGCTGTGCTTGCAGAGTAGAGGAAAAAGAATTTACAAAAGGTTCAATAAAAATCTCTGAAATTTAAATACATTTCAGTCTTTCAGAAAACAGTATTTAACTTGTTCAGGCTTTTGATCACTTACAGGGAAATTCAATGTAGGATCTATTATACCATTATGCTTTTAAAAAATGTTACCTGTTTATCTAAACCAAAACAGCACAATCATTTGGAGTCTATTTTCCTAAGATTCCAGAAAGACAATTTATTTTTTGTATAAATAAATCCTATCAGCAATGTCCATGACTAGTATAAACTATTCAAGATCCTGCTCTCTTAATCATCTTTCCTGAAATAACCTTTCATCTGTTGGCTTGTGATATGATTCAGGGGAAGAATGTCCGTGGCAATTTCATAAACACATGATGACAGGGAAGAAGGTAAGACTGAATGATCACACTGTGGGAGAGGACTGTTTTTATGAAAATTAATAAAGTGCATATGCCACTTAATACCAGTAATGGTCTGTGGACATTTCTAAGGATTTTGAGCCCTTACCGTTCAATAAACTTCATCTAACCTCTCTGATTTTCCCAGCACACTCTACAGTCCAGAACTGAATGTGAAGATTATATGTTGTCCTTATGGATTTTTGACATAGAAGTCACTGTTTTTGTATTGACACGAAGTATTTGCTTCAAACTAGGTTAACATAAGGATCAGTCAGGGAGCATTAGAAATACAGCAAACACAGATCATGCACTCATGCATTCCCTAAGGATGCACACAGCCTGGCTGCAAGCTGGGAGGATGCACATATACCCAGTGAAGGCACACAAGACACGACGCCAGCTATGCGGATTGATGGATCACAGAAATATCCCATGCTGCAGGAATATTCCCAACCAGAAAAACAGTGGCAAGTGTTACCAGTGAGCAAGTACACCACACAGCTCTGAAAGAAATAAACTGTGGCCACTGGAATGAAAGGGAGATGTCAGCATTCATCATGAAACTTCAGAAAATTTTCAAACAGAGTGACAGAGACTGTTCTCTTTGGATGCTTATGTCCTGGGCCACCCATAGCAGCTCTTTCCAAAGTCATGGAAGAGAGGGAGAGGGGAGGGACAATACGATCAGAGTACACAAACCCATCATACTTGCACATAGGTATCACTACTCTCATAGTGCTAGAGAATAGTGGTTATTATGGGCTGAAATTTCGCATTCTCAACTTGGTGTACTGGAGGAGCAGTTCATTTTTTGCATACGTCCAGTGAATATATGTCTGATGGTGGCATGGCCTTTCAGACCAGTGTGTTCAATCAAACCCATGACAGAGGCTTGCAAAGCCACTTTGTGCTGACATGGCTCATGCCCTTTAATTGTGCATTAAACAGGATTTGAGTGTCCACACAGAATTAACCTTAAAAACACCTTTGTGACTCAGGTTTCCATCTCACACCTCTTAGCTGTGTTGCCTTTTTCCCTGCAGCCGTGATATTTTCCCCTCCATGATCTTCTCTGATTCCTGTTTTTTTTCTGTTTCTAGGGAAGGTGGGTACTGCTCTTTGGGTAGGTACCACCTAGATGAGTGGTATGGAGATATGCATGAAATTCCCTATAAATTACAAACTGCTTATATTTAAGAAGTCAGTCTTATTTTTTATGGATGTTAAATTTTTGTTTCTTTCCTCTATCAAGGTGAAGAGATGAAACTCAGATTTCATTAAAGAAAGCCATGGGATCTAAAAGAATTACAATTTTTACTAGTTGTTCTTTGAATTTAAGTCAGAACTTTGGGTCTCTTCAGGTCTGATCTTTGCATTTCCAAAGTGCCACAGTATTTTTGCTACTGTGACTCTCAATGACTTGTAGATGTGTCATGCTGCTACCATACAAAGTATTGCACTGAGAAATTACCAAGAGTCGCAATTTTGCACCTCTTGAAACAGTGAAAAATATTTCATTTGGATCTTGTGGTTGAGAAACCATAAACTTGCTAGATTTTCAAAATAGTTTCTGAAAACTGTTGAAAAATATAAAATAGATCACAGGTTAAATTGTCTAGATTTTCATTGTTCACACTGCAACAGGCTACGGGTCATAATTTCCAAAGACAACATGCACATCCCTAAGAGATGACACCAATCTGAAGGAAAATCCATGAGTGTCCACCTAGTTATGAACGTACATTGAGTAACCAAAATGTATCCCTTCAAACAATCAAGGGTAAATAGGTATAGAGGTCACCTTCTGTAGCTTGTCTTTGTTATCCCCAACTGCATGAGATCTTTACTTGAAATTAGATTCCTGCAATGTCCACTGTGAACTGTTCAAACACTGCAAAAGAAAGATCTTTGTATAAATAACTACACTTCGAAAAATTAATGCAATTTTAAAGATGGAAATCCTAAGCAGCACACTAGCCACTGAAGTAAAAATTAAGGTTTCCACGGCAACCTGAGCTACCTTTTCATTCCATACCACCAAGGAAGGGAAGCCCTTGTGGAAGAAGGATGCAGCAAAGTAGAGACTGAAAGCCAAGTCCTGGGAAAGCAAAGCCTCAAAGAGTGGAAGAGACATATAAGAGGCCTGTGGGCAGTGAAAGTGACTGGATGTATCATTCCTAGTCTTCGGGATAAAATACTGCTTTCTTTTGCCTTTGACTCTTCCTTCCCAAATGCCTTGCAGGAAACTGGTCATTATCGCAATGTAACACTTTGTTGTCTTGAAGACAGTGAAAACTCAGTTCACAAAAATATGAGATTCATTCTCCTTTCTGCAGTAGGTTAAAATTATTACTGCTTTTTAAAAATGTATATTCTGTGTGCTCCAAACACAGCTAGATGAAAAACACAGTATCAGGAATAAATCAATTATTTACTACATAATCTTGAACAAATCTCTTAAAAATTTTTGAGCATGAAAATAACTGGTGTGTGAAAAAATCAAACCTCTAGGATGTACAGATAGGGAATGTATGACAAGAGAAATTTTATTTCCCGAGTAGGGATTTCAAACTTGTCAGTACTCATAGTTCAGGACGACTAGGAAAAGGTGTTCTTTTAACACATGTGTTTTTTCAGCTCTCAGATGTTTCATTATGCTCTGAGGATCCTTTTCTAACTTCCATGTGGAGGAAAACAGCCCAATTCAACACATGGGACTCTTGGTAAGGTACTCACTCTGCTGTGCTTTCACTGCAACAGCTGGGCTTTGAAAGCCTACTTGTGCCAGATGCCACATGCAAACTATACCCAGGAATCAAACCAGGTTCCCTGTGGGCTGTTCTTCTGAGCTTAACACCACCGAAACAGAAACAGAGAAAAGCAATCAAGGTTGAATTTTGTGTGTTTTGTGAATCACAAAGCAATGTGTGTCACAGGTGGTCTGCGTTCTCAAGGCAGAAGATACAGTGGATTACAAAGCAGGCAGGCCCTCTTTGATCCCTGAAATGAGAAAGGGAAGCTATTCTGCTCAAAGCCCAGCTCAGTCTGGGGAGAAAGAACATTTTCTCAACAGTTATTTTCTTTTTATCACTGTAGTCATGTGCAGCTCTCTGGAGGATGTGACGCTAGTGTAACTCCCATGATTGATGGGCAAGAGGTTATGAGACACTGCCATAGCCTAATTGTGTGTGTCTAGCCATGGCTATATCCACACTGGGGGGCAGCCTCTCAGAGGGATACAGGGACATCTCCACCTAGCTGCACTTCAGTTAGAAAAGTGTTTATATCAGCCAAAATGGCAGTGTTGCTGAGGATGAGCAGACACTGTCTATTGAAAATCCCATTTTCAAAAATCTATCACTTACATACACTTTAATAACTTGGAATATTTTTCCCTCACCTCTTTATTAGATGTCATTGTTTATTTTTAGCTGCAGGAATTCAGTGTTTTTCTTTATCTCAGCAATGATGCCTCGCTCAGCCCACAGGTTGGTTTATGTTCAGGGAATAAGCCCAAGCTGAGCAGTGAGAAACAGCTCTCTGTAGCATATTGTTCTTGTACAGAACCCCAAGGTTTTGCTGCAGGTACCAGAAAACACATTTCTACTGGCACTCAGCTGGATGAGAGGGTTGACCAACGCTATTGGGAGGCTGTCAATCAACGTGGAAGGAGCTTAAAGGATGAGACAGAACAATGATTTTATGGTTAAGGCAATTGACTGTCACACTGGAGAGTGATCTAGACTCCAAAATCAAATCCCTATGAGAGAGTGAGACATCACCCAAAACAAATGTTTTACAAGTGGTTGTAATTTGCATGTTCCTCCTCCTCTGAGCATCCCACACAAGGCCTTCTGATGTGATTTTTTTGGAAGGGGTCAACGAGAAATGTCCTTCCAGCAAGTAGTGAAAAGATCAGTGATAAAGAGATGTCCTCCTACATTTGTGTTTGGAGCTGACTCCAGCTATTTGTTACAAGTTCATAACAGAGTTGGAGAGCAGACAACGGATAAGGATTGAGGCCACACTTTACACAAGGAAACTATAATAAAATTATGAAGAACTCTTGCCTTTGAAGCTTAAACCTTTTCTTCTGACAGTTTGGAATTTTTGTGCAGAGCTACAAGTATTCTTGTATCTATAATTGGTGTGCTCATATACAGTAACACTTCTAAACAAGCAAGCATATAGTCTGCATAAAAACTGAAGAAGGATATGCATCTTTTAAAAACTGCCTTTACTCCTAACTGTTTTCATCTCTTGAAATTAGATTTTCATTAATAGATGGTGATGTAATAAAAGCTGTGCTCTCAGCTTTTCTGCTAGGGTACCAAATACGAAGAATATTTAATGTGACAAATAATTCACATCTTTATCAATATTTTATTAGTAGTGGAATATGTCTTTCTCAGTGCCTTTTGGCAATATTAATTTACTGTACCCTTTGCAGTTAAAAGAAATCACCTGCTGTTTCATATCAATACAAAGAGGAAAACAGAAGTCCTCAAGTACTCATTATCAGCTTCACTTCATAAAGGATGTCTCATTTGTTTGTCTCATTTGTCTCATTTGTCTCACTTATTAGATTGCTCTTTTCTTTGTTATCCAGAAAAAATCACCCAACAACAACAATAAACCTAGTTAATTGTGTGAAAGACTTTCATGTACTTTTTGTGTGTACAGGAACAGACAGATTTGTACCTCTCGGTGTTTTTCTCATTGAAGTACATTAATATTTTCAAAGGCAACAAATAAAATCTTGATTTCAAAGCTTTATAGTTAAAATACTACTTTAATTTGGAAGATTAAAAAAAAAAAAAGATTGAGAGGGAGCTGCACAGCTAAAGATGTCGAATATAAAATGTGTCTGATATTGGAGCTCCTTTTAAGGAGCAGGAAGAACATAACAGATATTCTGTGACCTTGGTTTGTGACCAGCTCGTGCAATTTGGTGGAGGATATCATTGCAGTAATTACATATTGGGTTCCCTGCTGCCATAGTTATCCATGGTGTTGTGGGGCTCAGAGGAGCAGTGCTTCAGTGTGATGGATTGCTATGGAAAATTGACCATGCTAGAAAAAAGCTGTCTCATAAAAAGAGGCTGTCATACGACTGCTTCTTTGACCACAGCCCCCGGGATGGCTTTCATGCATAAAAAATGCATTTTAGTGATTGGAAAATGATGCTTTGCACAATATTGTTTCACTCTTGATTCTCATCGGCCAATTTGTTTTATTTGAATGCCAAGTTCCCCAAAACTGAAGATATAAATAAATAACAGCATTTTCCATGGTCAGGGCATTTTTCTCCAGTCTATTGAGAATATCAGATACGACCTTGAAGGTCAGCTAATCTCTGGTGCCTGCATCAGAATGGGATACTGAGCATGACCTGTCTTCTGCAGTCACCCCAGAACTTCTCATGCTTCTTACATACAGAAAGAAAGGCTTCTGAACAATAAGACAGAGAATTCCCTCCCATTTTCAGCTTATTACCCACTGATGTGCTGCTAAACCACTTTATTAAGTTTATTTCTATTTTAAAACATAAATTTCCTTAGAAAGACTATGATTATTCTATCACAACAATGGACTGCAAGTAGTGAGGAACACTTTTTTCCCTTATTATTTAATTTTTATCTGTAAGCTGAGCTTCTCTCTACCTTGCAAAGGCACAGTCCATTTCCGGCCAGGTTTCCAAAATCCCAACATGAATCTCCACTGAATTCTTTCTATTAAAAAACGCACTTTTCTGTTCTTCACTATAAATATTTTGTTGCAGACAAATATTTATTTTCCGTCCTATTCCAATAATTTGCAAATGTCATGAAAGTCTTTTTCAAAATCCCATTTTTGAACCAAGAAGTATTAAAGAAGGTTTAATTCTAAATTAAAATGTTTACAAAATTTTTTAAGTACAATAACAGGATCTTAGAAAAAAGAATGTATTTGCACCAAGTAATTGGAACATCAGAGCCAACAAACTGTTTAGATTTGCAAAATGAAAAACATTGCAGAAAAGTTTGCCAAGGAAATATTAACTCTATCCTCCTGTGCAAATGGATTATGATTACAATTGTTAATTACACAGCCATATTCTGGTTTTACACTGCTCCTTTCAGATCCCAGTTTCAACAGCATGCCAGGAACAATCCTGGAGAGGTGCTCACTGAGCAGTGAGGGCTCAGTACCAATTCACCTCCTGCCTCCCAAGATGGTGATCATGCAGGCTGTCCGCCAAGTGGCTAACAGGTACTAAGTATTACAGAGAGAACATTTTTTTATGTTGTTTTTGGTTGGTTGGTTGGTTGATTTGTAAATTATTTTCACAGACTATTCTGAGTTGAAAGGGACCCACAAGGATCATGGAGTCCAACTCTTACATGAATGGCCTATATGGCGATTTAAACCACAACCCTGCCTGTAACAGCACCATGCTCTAACCAACTGAGCTAATCTCAGTGCCATTTATATGATGATGACCTAAAAACTCTCTGCCTTGTTACACTCAGGCTCTTCCCTTTTTCACAGAACAACCTGTAGACCACTGACCAAATGACCAGGAACACCTATAAAGGTTTCTGGAACAGCGCATTGGTTGACACTGGCAGGCACTGATGGTGGGAGCTCATGGTTTAATGTTTGAGCTCTCAAAGTTGAGCCTGAGGGACATATCCAAAGCTGGTAAAGAAAGAAAACTGGAGTGTCCAAAGCTTATGGAGAAATCTCAGAAATTTGCCTTCCAACTTTTCTCAGTTGGATTGATCAGATATAGGTTATCCAAAGCACTGTGCAGGAAGACAGATTGGGAACCCTCAATCCAGCAATTCACAGAGAATTAAGAAAATACACATATGGATACTGCAAACTGTGAATTTATAGGAGTGTTTGTACAAGAAGAAGGCAATATCTCATTAGGGACTAGGAATCTGCACAAGAAAGACTAGGAATAGCTAGAAGGGACAAGTTTAATATGTAATTTCTTTGGGAAGTAACTAGAGTCAGTTCAACAGAAATAATTAAAATGAAGATCAATGGCAAGGATAAACAAGGAAATACCCAGACTAGAGATCAGAAAATTTATTTGTTTTATGAATGAAGCCAGTCGGTGCTTTCCCTCAAAAGTACAGCCAATGCTTGTCCAATGTATAAGTAGTCATCTAGGAAAGCCATTAGCTGGCAAGCAGCAGGAAGAGGCTCTCTCTGCTAAGGCTCCCAGCCAAACAAGTCATCAATAATTGAGGGGCAGTCAGGGATACACACCTGATGCAGATAATAGAATTTTAAACAATTAACCAATGTAGAAGAGCTTTGCAGACAATTTGCACATTTTGGCAGTCCCTCTTAACGTGTCTCTTGAGAATGTAAGTTTCTGCAGAATAATTTCTGCATTTCTATTTGTGCAGGCATGCGAGTTGTGTGTGCATGTGTGTGCACCCAATATTTGGCAGATTAGAGACATGGGCACATAAATAAGCACAGTAAGTTGAATGTTACTAGAAGACAAGTCATAACTGAGAGCCAATAGGGAAAAGTTCTTTGAAAAGAAGTAGTTGAGAAAAAAAAGAGAAAAATCTTCAAGCAAATAGAGATTCGCAGTACTATGAAAACTGCTGAAATCAAGGAAATTTGTAATACAATATGACATGGCAAATTAGACACAGCAGAAAAATCTCCAGCCAGTCGAAGTACTAATATGCAATGCATTTTTGTTGAATGGATTCACTCATTCTTTTGTGCATTTACTTCTCTCCTATAGCCAATGAAAATTACACCCAGGAGAAATTAGACACTAGTATTGCTGCAATAAGATGGTGCAGGCCAAAGCATATTCTCTGTAAATCAGTATTATGACTACTTAAAAGATGTAGAGCAAGAGTTTCCCAACCATTTCATAGAATTGTTTGTCATATAAAACTATCTGCTTCACTAAACCAGGACACTAAAAAGTCATAAACACCTCCTTGGGGCAGCTCAGAGAATGGTCATACAGATGTGTTTTGGTTTTTTTCTCCTTTGGGCCATTAAACGTCACATTTTCTTGTGTCTATGACTCCATACAGACACACATGTGCCTTAGCTGGTGGCTGTGTACTTAAAATTGATGTGCACATATCAGAATACAATTTAGGTGCTTTATAGCCCTTCATCAGGTTCATATGTATGGTCCAAGTGATGTGTCACACCTTCTCAGTAGTTGTTCATATAGGTATTGAAAGTTATTTGTTAATAACAATCACAAATACAGTGAGTGGAAGAACTATTCCTATTTTCACAGAATAGTTAAATGGTTTGGGTTGGAAGGGGCCTTAAAGATCTTCTAGTTCTAAACCTCCTGACATGAGCAACATCACCTTCCATTAGACCAAGTTACTGAAAGACCCATCCAACCTAGTCTTGAACACTGACAGGGATGGGGCATCCACAGCTTCTCTGGGCACTCTCTTCCAGTGCCTCACCACCTGCACAGTAAAAAGCTTCTTCCTCATGTCCAGTCTAAACCTGCCCTCTTTCAGTTTAAAGCCATTAATCATTGTCCTATTGCTACAACTGAAAGAGCTGTCTGGTAAGACTGGCCAGAAGAAGACCTCTTCACACTCAACCAACAAAACGAAATATTAAAACATCTAATAGAAATTAATAACTATGCTTTGGAGTAAAACCACTTGGGAAGCATTAGGAAGTCTAACACTGCTTTCTGCCTGTTTTCCAGAGTGTGATTCATAACAAAACAGTGATGAATACAAGTGGTGTGACCAGCTACCCTATTTATGAATGAGAAAGAAAGAGGAGAGTGAGGAAATGTGTGCTGAGGTTGTGGGAAAGATTTATGTCTCTGTTGTTTTAAAAGGTACCAGAGCTAAGTGAGAGCACTGTTTGCGTGCCTCGTGAAGGTTTCTCAGTGTGTGCAGAGGAACCCATTTGAGCGTGAAAGAGAGGCCAGCAAATGCTGGCCTCGGAGGAATAACTTACTACTTCAATATTAAACATGTGTAAATTATTTAGCCTGCTCTTTACACAGATTTTCAGTTGAGGAGAAAGCAATGAAAAATCACCAGCAAATATCAAGTTTGGAGTCTTTGCCTCAGAAGATGTGAATGTGTTGAACTCTGCTGATGTCCCTCCTTAAATCACTGCATACCAACCCCTTTATATTTCTATTTGTACTTCTTTGACTTCTACCACACTTACATTTTAATAAAGAGAGACACACAAGAACAACAACTATCACCAAAGTGGAGCTCAGAATTGCATGAGCTGTTTTGTACATGGTTTCAAGGGTGTTGTTTTAAAAGGGGATGGTTTATTCCCTTGTATTCTGTAGTAATAACTTGCTCTTCAGTTGTAGAGGGGGGCATTCCTTTCTTCTTCAATGATCCTAACACCATCCATTTATGCCTAATGTGCTGCTGACAATAACACTGTAACATCTACAGGTCTTTTACAGGCCAATATGACCAGAAAGACAATGTTTGTTATAAATTAGCCTTAAAAACTACCTCCAGAAATTTTAAGTTCAGCAGAAATCAATGCATTTCTCTGCACTATAGAAAAAAATCTTGTCTATTATTTTGCTGCTTTCAGTCAGTGGTCTTCAAGCAAACTCTTTCAACCAACTTTTCAAGGCACTGTTAAATATCTCTGCCCATAAAATAGTACAAGTTCATAATTTCAGATCTCCCTTTGGACTTCCGAGCTGTACAACTAGAGAACTTGGCCAAGAGATGTTTCTGGGGTGCTCAAAACAAATTGCATACCAACGTGTGGATATTTAAAAATAAATAAATGATAAATAGAAAAAATCTTGATGTTATAAATAAGTGACCAATGTATACGCAACAGACTAAATCAGAAAAAGAAAGAATGTTGAAGCTTGGTTTTATTTGTTTTGTTCTGTTTTGTTTGTTTTTTGGTTTTTTTTTTTTTTTTGGGATGNAAAAAGAAAAAATGTTGAAGTTTGTTTTTTTTTTTTTTTTTTTTTTTTGTTTGTTTTTTGGTTTTTTTTTTTTTTTTGGGATGTTTTGGGGTGTGGTTTTTTTTTCTCTAATTTAATACTATTTATTTATGAGAGACATTTCAGCAGTGGACAGTGTTGGTCCCTTCCTCCAGCCACCCTGGGAGTCATCAGGAGCCTGCAAGAAATGCTCAGTGACCCTGTGCAACCCAGTGGTGCACGTGGAATACACATCACTTCTCAGGATCTCCCTTGCATGACAGTGCTTCCACAACCTCCCATATGACCTTCCCTGACTAAAGCACCCGTTATTTAAAAAGGGGTTTTATAATGTCTCACTTCAGTGCTTCTGCAATTTTCCCCCATTAACTACTTGTTTTATCCACTTCGGGCATTGAGAACAGACTATTACTTTTTGCAATACCTTTTCATGATTTGAAGACTTACTGTATCTAACCAGACTTTTCTTTCTTAGGGTGAAGAGCCCTGTTCATATCAAAATGACAACAATATTCCATTATAAGGAATGGCTTTTTTCTGCCTTCCCATTTTTTTGCAGAATACAATTTGTGTTATTCCAGCTATTGCAACAATATTTTGGGGTTTTTTTCCTCCTTCTGCCTATTGCACCAATCTTTTGGGGGTCTTTTCCTCCTTCTGCCTACCTCCTTTTTCATTTTACCTTATCTTTCAGTGAAAATTAACCAAACAAAAAAACCCAAAACCACAACAACAAAAGTTAAAAGCTTAAAAGGAGAAGGCTGAAAACTTCTGCCAAAAATAATTAATATTTTTCCCCTTTGAAAATATGAGTATACAATTATTTTCACATTTTTTGGAAAAAAAAACAGGAGTAGTTTCCTGCCACCTTAATACACAGTGGAACATAAGAAGCAGCACCTTAAAAAATTTTTATGAATGTGCTAGTATTTCTACTCAGTGCAAAAATAAGACAAGAAATACTGTTACAATTATGATGACACATCTGTGATTCTGAAAAGGAGATTGTCTAAATGTAAGCAGCCTCCATTATACTTTAGCAAGTTAAGATGAATGAAAGTACTGATGAAATCATCTTGACTATTATATATGTGTGAAAATCAAAGCAGGAGAATCTCTGTTCATACAATGGCACTGAAGTGTTCCTATAATGGTTACAAATGTTCTGGGCAATGTGTCTTGTACCTTGGTAGGAACAAACAGCAAAATATAGGGACTGACTGGAGAATCTGTGTACTGAAATTCAGTGTCCTGATACAGTGAGGAACTTATCACATAGTTCTGTTCTCAAGCTTAAAAGCTATGTGGCTGTTTTAGGTATTTCTACACAGAAGTTCTTCCCCCCAGGTCTCTTTCTTTCTATATTAAAAACCTTCTGATTTCTAAATGTATTAAAATTTCAGGTCTAAATTTCTAAACAACCATATGTTCTCATGCCAACATGGTCCTTTCACTTAAGATTTTCTTTATCCTCACTTGTATCCCCCCATCACAATATTTATGCACAGGATTTTGTAATATGAAACAAGACAAATCTTTTGTTTTATCTTATATATCAGGCTGTTCATCCCCCTGATCATGTTAGTAAACCTTTTTCTACCTCTTTGGGGTGAAGGACACATTCATGCTGGGGAGAAAAAAACAAACCCAGAGAGGACTGGTGAACACTGATCTCCAGCCACCAGCACACATGCTCAGCTGCAACTGCAATGTGCCCTTACGGTATTTGCTAACAGTCCTCAAACAAATTATGGTGAAATGAAATAGATGCACTATAATGAAGAAACCAGCACCAGTCACTAAATGGCCACCCATGTGTATTTATAGGCTACAACTCCTCTGGGCTTTCACTTTGCCAAACTATTGGAGACGTGGGAATTTCACTTCACTTGGTGGCTATAGAGAGTTTCCTCCCTTTCTGCCTGTGTCCCAGATGGAGTTAATCTCGTTGGATTAAGATGAAATTCTACAGGATGTCTTGACAAAGTCTTAAGAGATGGAGCTCATATTCCTCTGCTGAAACAGCCCTTTCTAGTAATCTCTGGGATTGTTTCTGATATTTTCAGGGTCATGTGCCATTGATTATATTAATGGTCATAGGGTAGGAAATATAACCAGATCTTCCCATTTAGGTTTTTCCAGCTGAAAACCTCTTAGCTGGTAGTAAAAATTCCTGTTATTAGTTTCTAAGTGCAGGAACTTGTATTTTTGTACAATTGAATTTCATCCCACTTCTATTACTACAGACTTCAAGGTCATCTGACTCTCTTTGTATGATAACCAAATATCTTCTTTATTGATGCAGCTTTCACACCTGAGATTGTCAGCAAATTTCATTAACAAACTCCCATCAAGGTCAGAAATTAAAATACTAAATAAGATTAGCCGTTAAATCAGTTTTGGAGGGACTGTATTAATATCTTCACCTTAGCCTAACAATTCCCTTTTCAGTGGCACCTGAGCTTGTCTTTCCTCTGGCCAATTCCTCACCAATAATGCAATTTGTATACTAATTCTGTGTTCTCCAGATGAAGCAGCACTTTTCTCAGGTATATTGTATTAGCAATTTAGGGAGTTGGCATCTCTTGTGCCTGTAGACCCTATTGTCTTACCAAAGAGTCAACTGACCCCTTTAAAAGGAAGTGCCAGGAACCAGAACCTGACTCTCATGGATATCCAACTGCACTCCTGTTCCAGAAACACATGGGAAAATATTACCCTGCATTAGTCAGTGTGGAAGCAAGAGGAATAACTTTTCCCAGATGTCAAAGAAAGCAGTCAGCACAGTGCCCCTCGCAGATGGCTGCTCCTTATCCTGCTCCCAGCACAAAGACAAGCACAGGAATGGAGGTCAAAGCTGCTATTTGCTTGGGAGACAGGGCCTTGAGAAGGAGATGGGAATATAACTCCTACCCTCTGCTTGCTGAGCCTAAATGATTCCCTCGGGGATGTTTCTCTGCCCACCCTTGTTAAAGACCCTGATCCCTGGATCCTTCTCTTTTTTTTCTTGCCAGTAAGACAGAGTACCCTTTCATCACACACACGCTCACTCATCCTGGCTCTTTCATCTTTAATTCATGATTATTTTTTTTTTCTGACAGAGAAGATTTATTCAAACAAGAATCTCCTGAGTACTAGCTGATAGCCTTCTTTATACAAGCAACCAGACTAGAGTTTCACAACAATCCCTACATGCTAGCACTAGCTTAACCTAAATGATGCTTCCTCTGAAAGCCCAGAGTGTCTTCACCTTTTATATTACACACTAAAGACCATATGGAAACTCATTTAAAAAGAATGAAGTGCACTGACCTTCTGTCTTATTGCAACATTTCCAAAGATCATCAAAAGCCAGTACAAAGCTATCCTGACAGATATATGGAGCATGGTGTATTCTTTCATTGTTACCAACTGAAAGCAATTTTTATCAATTACACACACATCAAGCACAGATTACACACTGGCTACAAGTTATTGCTGTCCTTATAGTTATTGTCACTATTCTGCTGTGTTGGAGCTGACAACAATTTTGAACAGAAATAAACATTTTCATTTAAGCAGTGAGGGATAACAACTGCAGTTAGTCCATACAAGCAATTAAATGAATTGAGCCTGCATTCTGTAGAGCTGCTCATTCACATTTTTTTTTTTAATTTTACTTATTTCCATGTGAAAGATATAGGTATATATAGATATAGACTCCCATCCTGACCACACTGTACTGCTACTGCAACGTGTGCCAGAACAGCACAAGGGGGTGAAGAGTTTGCTCTGTGATAGCTAATAACCAGAGTGTGGGCTGAGAAATACACAGACCATGAAAAACATCAACAGGACTCAACTTTAATCGACATTTTTGAGGACCACAGAAAGGTATAATTTAGCGCCTATGATTTTTTTTTTTAAATAATAGCTTTTAAGCTATCAACTTACTTTCACAAAATGTTCAGTAGTATATTTACTTCAAAGGAAAACAGAAAATGCCCTCTGATGTGTAACATTTTACTGATGTGAGAGAACGGGAAAGGGAGAACAGGAACACACTTGTGACTGACTAGGATCATGTACTGGAAATTTTAGAGTATTTTGGATTCTCTGCTTCAAGGGGC
The DNA here is from genome assembly GCA_013398175.1 of Climacteris rufus. NCBI lineage: Eukaryota > Metazoa > Chordata > Aves > Passeriformes > Climacteridae > Climacteris > Climacteris rufus. The sequence continues at coordinate 81,085 of VZRZ01000784.1, forward strand.
TATTATATTATTTCCTCAAGGCTGAGTTAATGTAATGGCAAGGGAGTTCTAAACAATGTCAAATTATGCATTTTGAAACAACTCAGTATTTATGCATCACCAAATAGTATAGAAGTTTTGATTTATCTTTTTCTAGTACAGTCGGGATTTACCAGCAAGCCCAGAATTCATCTTTTGCCTCCTCAGTTTAAAATATTTAATGCTTCCTAGTCCAACATGGAGAGCTGGGAGACAAAAATAAATGGAGCACACTACTTGCTGCTCTATTTTTGATAGCTTGGTGATTTTTTTGAGCACTACTGCTTACAGCATGGGAAAGATTTCTCAAGGATAGAAATATTCAAAGTACAGAAATACTGGTTTTGTTGTCAGTAAATTGGTTTCCAGTAATCTCAGAGGAAAGGAAAATGGAAGAGAAACATGCGCCCCAACATGCTCTACGGGAAAACCCAAATACATTATGCCAAATAAATGGTGCATGCCTCTCATGTAATTAAAAGGATGCAGGAAAACATCCGGACTCTTAAAAAAAGGAGTCAGGGCAGCAACTACTGGGGAGCCGAATAAAGAAAAGACATGTGTGCCCAGATTTCCCTCAAAATTAACAATCGCTACACTGACAGCAAGTGCAGTGACAGTGGCTGTGGCTGACAGCTCCCCAGAGCAGACCTGTGCTAGCAGACCAGCCCCTGAGAACAAAAGCTGTAACACTAAGCACTAAAAGTGCCTTGATGGAGGAGAACTCATTTCAATAATACCCCAGTTAAGCCCCCACGTTCTACCTCCAGGCTCTTGTGGATGGATATATGTCTGCACTGCAGCTGGGAGAGGTGGCTGATCTGCATGTCCAGGAGAGATTTAATCTAGCAGTAGTATTGGTGTGATGATTATCCAGCCAGCCTGAGCATATCAATCTGCGTGACAGCCACGTGTCCAATGGTAGCATTGCTGGAATCACAAGCAACGACCTTCTTAAAGTGAAATCCCAGTGTCCTTGACCAAAAATTGGAAGTGAATGCAAAAACAGACATGACCTGATCTTCAAAGATTAACTCTGGAAGAGAGGGAAGGGTGGAATTCAGGACCAGATGAGGCCCCTGGACATAGTTACAACAAAGGACATGTCTTTCTATGAGCTGTGTATACTGCCAACATATCATTGGCAACCTGGAAAACACAGGTGGAGGTGTATAGTGGATTCTCCATGGCAAGAAAACACCAACACATGATCAGCTGAACAGCTGTCTGTACTGTCCCCAGCCTGTGGCCTGTGCCATATATTTTACCTGGTCAGAGGAGATACTTTCTGATGACAGTGCATCCTGATACTTTATACATCAGGATTTACTCTTGCTCTGATCTTTTGAGTGTTGTTGTCTTACACCAGGATTTGAGAGAGCAATATCTGGAGCTGAAACTCTCTCAGTGATGGGCAGACGCTGCCCTGAGCTGTTACATAGAGAGGCAATTCTGCATAAATCTGAACTGAATCAATTTCCTGACTGTGTGAGGGACATCCCAAAATCTCTGGATGGATGAAATCTCATATTTCAAAGAAGCAAGAAGAGGGAGAGCTCCAGGAATAATACAGACACAGGAGGCAGCAGTGTTTTCCTAAAGGTCTTTCCACTTCACCATGGAATAGACCAGGCCCAGGTTTTAGTCAGTGTCTCTATACAGTAAAATAAAAAAGCACCAAGGATCAGACTCAAGGACTGGGTCCTGGATTGTCCTTAAGGATTAGTTCAATGTACTCACTCAACTTTTTGACTATTCCAATGACTTGTCTCCTACACAGTTCTGCTATAGAGGGAGCTGGTACCCAGAAACACATTGCCAGTTCATGCTAATTGACTTCTGACACAGGAATCAGTCCCTGCCTCCATTTTACTCATAGTTCTGTCCAGTTCCCAGACCCCTGCAACTCTTTAGATCTCCAGAGATGCTGACTATACAGTGACCAAACACCAGGGCCTTGGCCACAAGAAGCACATCTGAACAGCTTGTGAGTCTTTAAGAGGTAGTGGTAAACCATGGTGTACATGGTGCTGGGTCTATGACAGTGTTTGCTTTTAAGACAAAGTAAATGTGGCTTAATTATGTTCAAATGCTACATCATCCCTTCATTCACTGTAGTAGATTATCAGCATTTTCTTTCTTCACTGAAAAAAGTGTGGACTTTCACTTTGAATCATAAATTCTCCTATGAAAAGGGAAAGGAATGCATTCCATATACTGTGATATATCACCCAGACTGCTTGTCCTTCTCAATTACAGAGCAGTTTTAAAGACTTGCTAAGACAAAGTAAGAATTATGTATCTGTCAACAACATTCTGAGTTAAATCATGAAGGACATGGAGAATGATTAAGGCTGAATAAACATTTAAAGCTTTCAGGGTTAAATTTTGTCTATTTCACTTTACCTTACAAGTTTACAACCATGAAGTCTTATCAGGGAGGTAGATAGAAATTTTCCTAGCCATGGTCTTATTAGGAATATCTTCTACTTAGCTTACTTATTTGCACAGTAAATAACAGGTGCAGAAGCAAAATACACAGTAGAGACAGGTGACAAGACAGATGCCTAAAGTAATTCATAGAACATCTTTGCAAGTATGAGTGCATAGTTGCCTAATGTCACCTCCAGTATTTTCTCTGAAAGGAAAGAGACCTTTCAAAACAATCCCTGCAGGCTTCTGCTGGAGTATACATTTGTGTAAATACAAATATCCTGGACCAACAGTGTCAGACGTGTCAGCCAGATGCAAAATGGTTATCACAGACACTTCATCTTTCACTATCAAGACATTACCAGCCAATGCAATCAGTGAAGTTTTATTTCTTTGATCTGACTTTGAATAACATAGCTCCAATGCATGGGTCTTTACACAGATACTGGAGTTCAAGATGGGAAAACACTGTTTTGGATAGTGTTTTGTCTCCACCATAGCAGAAGGATCAGCCAAATATGAGAGATTTTTATTCCCAAAGGAGCAAAGCAATTATTCACAGTCAGAAGCCAGTGTAAGCAGTGAGAACAGCCTCCCTGGACAATACTGTGAGAATAAGTGAAGAATCCTTCCTCTTTTCTTTCTGTGCAGTGACAGTTCAAGACCTTTTTGCCAGAACACTCATATTTTCTCATTGAAAGCATTCTCAACAGAGCAAATATACAGCCCTCTATAGACGAGAAACCGGAGCACGGAAATTTTATTTTTACCTCCATACAAAATGATCCACCCACCAGGTGTTTTGTTTCCCAACATATTTGCTACCCAGTGCACCTCGGTGTTCCTCCCTTATCACAAGAAGTATCATCAGGCAATAAAGAGTCCTTCTGTACCAGCAGAAGGAAGGTACCAATATCTATCTGATTGCTGGTCAGATGCAAAGGCCAAGGTCACTTGGTCTGTTCAGCCTGGAGAAGAGGACATTGAGGGGAAAGCTCATTACAGTCTACAACTTCCTTGTGAGGGGAAGAGGAGGGGCAGGCACTGATCTCTTCTCTGTGGTGACCAGTGGCTGGACTTAAGGAAATTACATCAAGCAGTGTCAGAGGAGGTTTAGGTTGGATATCAGGAAAAGGTTCTTCTTCCAGAGGGTGGTTGGGGCCTGGAACAGGCTCCCCAGGGAAGTGGTCACAGCACCAAACCTGACAGAGTTCAAGAAGCATTTGGACAATACCTGCAGGCACATGGTGTGACTCTTGGGGTGTCCTGTGCAGGGCCAGGAGTTGGACTTTGATGACCCTTGTGGGTCCCTTCCAACTTGTCATATTATGACTCAATGATTCCATAAATTTTAAAATTAGCTAATACTGATGTTGGCAGTGAGAAAGGGAAAAAATTAATGGGTTGAACTGCAAACATAGTATTTTTCCTACCAGCACATTGCCACCAGACTACATCTTTTATTAAGACAGAGTTATACAAAATTTAATGCTTAATCATGCACCAAAACTTGCCTTTGAGATTTGGGAGTAATAATAATAATAATAATTGATGTTAATTAGCTCCACTCAACGACTCTTCTACCAAGTTTCAAGTTGGACTCAATTGCAAGATCTCTTTATACCAATGTGAAACTTATTAAGAGCACTCATCCAAGTGCCTGCAGGCTCATTTAACTAAGTAAGGCTTCCTATTGTCACTGTCTTATCTTTGGAATTTATGGCTGTATCTATAACAAAATACAAGAAATTATGTTACTAAATTTGTTGTAACTGGAAGAAGAAGAAGAAGAGATAAAAATATCTATTCACAGATGTTCTCTAATAGCAGACAAGAATGATTCCTGCTTTCAGTTAGCATCCGTTAGTTACTGACTCTGGAAACCAATAGGAGGCTGTACACAGTAGAAACATTTTTCAAACCCCAGCAATATTTCATAAGGATTCTTCTCACAGTGCTTCAATGTTAAAAAAAAAGTTTTGAGTTGTCTGACAAAAAATCAGAAATCATTGCCAAGACCTCTAACAAAGGAGCAAATGGTGAGAGGCTACAGACAGTCATGGATTCATCCTTAGAACAGGAGGTAGAAAGCTTCATTGAGGCCTTTAAAAAATGTTCTGAGCCACAGACTTTGACCACTTCCTTCAAAGACATCTACGTGCTTGTACGTAAGTGACTCTTGGATTTTTTATCTCCTCTGACTGCCTTTATTTTTATTTCTATGATTTTGTTTACTTCGCTTATAGAAGTTATGTATATTTTTGTCTTGTCCTGACACGTTTCATTCTTTTTTCTCATACTTATGGACAATGACCATTGTACTCCTGCCCTTTTTACTTTGTTTTCACATCATTTGACTACATTTTGTTTAATCCACTGATACACTGCAAATTCATCTCTGCAGTCCTAATCTTTTTTCTGTTCATTCCTCTGGATATGAGCTGGTGAGGATGCTGTGAAGAAAGGGCTGGAGGAAACCTGTACAAGGGATGCCCTGCTCCTCTTCGAGCTGTCTTCATGATGAGCTCTCACTGTGGGTGCCCACCTGAGCTACCTCACAACGGCATCACAACCAAGCCCATCCCTGACCACGGACCAGCTGGCTCAGACCAGAACTCTAGCCACCAGGTAACTTGGGGCTTGACCAGATACGCCTCATCATTATGGGCTTGTCTGATGACCACTGAGCTAGGCCTGTCCCTGGTTATGGTGTCCAGACCTGATCCTGACCCTGACTCACTGATCTGTGTTTCTGTCTTAAGTTCAGACTTGCCTCATCACCACAGACTTCGGACTTTCCTAATTACATACACTGCAAAGTAAGAACGGATGGTTGGAAAGACAGATAAGCATTATATTTCAGAATTTTATGAAGTCATGCTTAATATTCGACCTATATCTAGACTGAGTACTTTAAAAGCAAACTAATAGCATTGTTCCTGCATATCTATGAGCTGCTCAACTTTTTCAGCTCTGAAATTAAGCTAATGGTTATAGCACTCCTGTGGTTTCCTACAATCGCTGCAGGAAGTCCAAAAGAACTGTAATATTTTTTTGGAAATTAATCCCTTCAGAAAAAGAATATAAATTAAAATAATTGCAATGACATGGCAGCCTTTCCAAAACAAAGCATTAATTATTAATACCCTGAGATACGACATGCAGAGTTCTTTAATGGGTGCAAACTGTATGTAGGAGGAGGTGGGTGAAAAGGATCCATCTTGGTATTAATTTTGTTTTTCTGTTTCTTTTTTACTCATGTTGAGCTATGGGACATTTTGCAAAGAACAATCTTTGATTGCTTGGCAGGTTGAAGATTCCTCATCTTCTCGTCTTTACAAGCAATGATCCAGACATTGGAGCTTTTGCAACCTTGAGCTGCTCCATCTTTATTAAGACAGATGTATCCAGGTCTAAATACTCTAGCTAGACCATTATGGGTACAAACTACAGCATCTTTTTCTGTCCCATAACACAAAAGTTACTCCATTCGGTTCCAATAGCGGGTGTAATACAATTTACCTAAATAAACCAGGACATACAAATTGTTCAAGTTAAGATTACATCATTTTCAATGGTTTCCCACTATGACAACTACAAGGAAATTAAACCTCTTCTAATTTTCTTTCAGCAGCTAATGTCAGGAAGGAAAGGATTCTTTTTACCATACCTTGCTTTATTGAGAATTTATCTACAATCGCTTTTGAAGAGTCTGTTTATACTTTCATATTAATGTTTGTAGATGAATGTAAAGAGTACCAGGTGATTCTCACAGCAATAATTTTGATTTATAATTGAGAGCATACAAGATACAGAATAATCAGATAGCGTTCTACAATACAAGGAATAATTTAAACTGTAACAGTAGAACAGTTCCACCAAGTGAATACACAAAGAAGGCATGGATGCCAAAGGAGATGTCCAGATAACAAGAGAAAAAGCAGTGGAAAACACTTTGTAGAATTTCCTTACTTCTATCCATTAATAGATGAAAGAAAAAAAAAAAAAGACAGGAATGTAATTAGTTGCTTGCCTCACAAGACATTAAGGAAATTGAAATAATCCTTGCCTTCATATTATTAAAGATAGAACATGATCTTGCTGACATGTAAAACAGGATTTCTAAGATTTACAGCTCCCAAGCATAGACACCTCAGGGATACTGGTTTATTCCTTTCTTTTGTACACATATGCGTACCACAAGTTCCTTCACTTGTCTGGTTAGCGTGAAGTGCTGAGAGATGAAACTGCAGGGTGAGCTCTATGCCTGGAGGATGGAAAGCACACTGGTCCATCTCCCCTTTCCGCAGCACCTGTCAAATGTGCCTGGTCCCATCCTCTGGCTGCAGAAGGTCCTCATACCTGTCTGACTTCCAAAAGACAGGGGCCTGTTTTTGGGGGTGCAACACGTAGAGTGTCACTGGTGGGAAAACTCGTTATGCTCAATTTGTCTGGTAAGAACAACGGATCCTAACTCTTTCCTCTGCAATTTCTCTACTCCTAATGATAAACAAATACCACTCAATTTTAAAAAGGCTCTTCTGACTGTAGCTTCCAAGCAAAAGGCTACAGGTCACAGAATCACAATGACTAAAAGATCAATACACTAATGTTGAGGACTGACAAAAGTGAAGAAAGTGCCAGGAAGAAGGACAATCAAAAAATAAAATAAAATAAATCCTCAGATGCCCCAGAAGGACAATGGATTAGGTGCTAATGATACACATGCCAAAGACAACAATGAAGCATCTGGAGGGCAGAAGACCAAAAGACTTGAAGAATGCATCAGCTTTCAGCCTTTAATGTGCAAGCAGACCAAGACATTGCTGTTCCCCAGCACACACTGTAGAACTCATGGGACAACATTATGCTTCTATTGTTTCTATTTGCCAGTATGCTGGAGCAGTTATTGGGAAGCCTTTTCATCAAAAGAGTTGCTTGGAAGCTATGAGATGCTCTGCTGGGAGCTGCTGACTAGGAAGGAACACTAGAGTTTCCCTTAGATAACAGCTCACAGATTCAAAAACTAGATGTGCCTCAGTCCTAGGATCAAAAAATCCTAACATAAAGCAGCGCTTTCAAAGCCCATCTTTTTCAAGTAGTGTGAATTCCATCATGGATGTACATACACGTCTCCCTTTCATTTTTCAACAGTTTGATCTTATCTTCATTACAAGCAAGGCTTGGTAAGTGTTTAAATTCATTTACTCACTTACTGTTACATCCAAGCACCTTCAGTTCCCGGTGTGGGCACAGATAGAAATGTTGCATATTTAATTTAAACAAGTTGACAAGTGACAGCACTGATAAACCACTCCAAATTATGCCATAATTTGTGGCAGCATATGTGGCAAAAGCCACAGCCCCACAGCCTCAAGACTGGTGGGCACAGCCTGAGGTTGCCACAGTCTGAGGCATACTCCTTGCTCAGGGTGAGCTTTTTGGTTCACCCCCAGTGTCCCTTGTACCTTAGTCTACATGTTTCAGTTTATTGGTTGGTTGCTACATTACCTAATGTTCTATATAAGGTTATGTTCTGGAAACTTCGTTGCAGTTCGGTTCTCTATTGGTTATATGTTAATCCTTGCACCCTCATTGGTTACTTTCCCCTGCTTGTATCCCTATAAATCCCCTGCTGTCCCTAAGACCTAGCTTTTGGTTGTCGAAGCCTTCAGCTCTCTCGGATCCCTGCGCCGCCTCTCCTGGACCCCGGACCCTCTCCTGCCTTCCCTGCTGCTTCTCCCGGGAAATAAAAGAGCTGGAAATCACTCCAAGGCCCTTCTCTCGGGTCTTTGATCTTGCCTGCACCTTCACCATCAGCCCGGGGCTCTCTCTCACCCAGAGGAGCCAGCACTAAAAGAGCTGCCGGAGGATTCCCTGTGTCTGGGGAAACTGCAAGCTGCAGCCCCCAGGAAACCAGGGTCACTCCCAGAATAACGCTGAGTGGCCTCGAGCAGGCCCACGGAGCCAGTGTTTATAATTTATCATAATCAGTTAGACAATTTGAACTTGCTCCAATCAGAAGTGAAAATTTATTTTTAATCTATTAAGACATTGGGGTAATGTCAAACCTTGTTGCAATCTACCCCACAAAACACTTCACAGAGAAGGCTGGGACAGCAATATCAATGCAAATAATTCTACAGCTTTTGTCCTTAAAAGGTGTGAGGCTTTTCACAGTCAAATATTACAAACAAGCACTGATCAATAAACACAAACCCTCCCTTTATTAGGTATTACAGACAGGCTATTACAGATACATAGTAGGGCAGTCTTTCTTTTGCAGGTGCAAAATTTTTAGTCTACAAGCAGAGCAGGTAGCAATATTTCAGACTGTGATGATTTTTTTCATGACTATTAAGAAGTTATTTGCCATTACATTTAAATGGTAGCTTCTTGAACCAGTGGGAGCATGAACTGCGCTGAAGTGGCATATTTCTAAGACAGCATGGAATCATTTGTGGCTAAATCTCAAAAACAGCCCAGTAAACAAATTAAGGTAACTTCCTCAGAGGTGAACATACAGATGAAAAAAAAAAAAAAAAATTACAGTGCTCACTTGCAAAAAACCCCAACAAAGTCTCCACTGCCCCAAAAAGGTAGTTACAACCATCTACAGTATTGGTACTTCTATGGCTTTTGATCAAGAGGCTGGTAGGCAGTGCTTTCTCAAAATTAATCTTTCTGAACTGTGAAATTTTAAAAGATTGCTGGGGACAGGATGCTTTCTTCTGGTTGAACATTTCACTTACAAACATCATACACCCTCGGTAGCAGGGTGACTCAGTTCACTAGTCATTTATTTCTGGCATCTGAGTTTCACAGAACCAAGAAAATAAAGAAACTTATCCTAAAGTGGCTTGCTGAACTCTCTCAAGTTTGGATTGGAAGATTTTTTTCTGGTATGGAACAGCTAGTGCACCTCTGCTCTGACAGTTCCATCTTTAGGAGGCCAAAATTATCTTCTTTTCCATTTTGCACATGCAAGACCTGCCTTTGATAATTTTCATGAGACAATACAAATGCACCCAATAGCACAACAGGTCACACCAACAGCTTTGAAAGCCAGCACAGGACAAATCCACCCATATTAATCTGCCTGTTACGCAATGGCAATTAGCCCGTCCATGCTTCCACACCTCTTCCACATAAAATTATGTCTATCCTCTACCCCTATAGAAGAAGGAAAATAATTTGGCTTTCCAATTCTAAAGTGCTTGTACACCATCTAAAATAACAATATATGTGGAAAGAAAATCATATTTAGCCACTCTTGGATATCCTCAGGCAGTTTTTGGCCCAGTTTCATTTCACAGCACATTAGATAAACTTGTGCTCTCCTAATACTCATTAATCATGACACAAAGACAATAACTAGATGCATGCTAGGCGACAAAATACAAATTCTACAAACACTCTGAAAAGACACAAAGACATCATTGTAAATGAGAGTATCTGGGACGTCTACTAATTGGATTTTCAGCAATGCATGGATATGCCCCATTCATTTACAGAAATAATGGTGAGGACCATCAACACTGTGGTTTTGTCTTTTTAATATTTCTATTGCAGGGTATATATAGAAATCTGTTCTTTGTTTTGCAATACATCTTTTCTCACTTTACACTGTAAAATACAGTCGTCTAAGCAAAAAAAGATAATTGAAGACACAAATAACTCCGATGGTTAAACATAGACAGAGAAGAAGAAGTAAAATTTCTGTCAAAACACATTATCTGCAATAAAGCTGGCAGAGCTCTATGAAGGCACAAAATTACTAAGCCATACATTTGCTTAGTTTTACTGGAGTCTATTGGGAAAGTCCCCCATGGAAGTTTGCAATTGTATGTGGAAATGCAAGAGTTTTGAAAAAGAGAAAAGAAGTGATAAGGAAGAGTAAATAATTTTCTTGCCAAGGTGAAGATGTAAGTGCTCTCAATATCTCTTCAATTCAACAACTCTTGTTATATTCTTGAGAAGGAAGCAGTGTGTAAGGTGGTGAATTTGCTGAGGAAACAGAATTATTTAAGTTGCACCAAATGACTGAGAACCGAGAGGAATTCCAGGAGGATCTAATCAAAGTGGATGATTGGGCAACACGACGGTAGATAAATTTTAATGAAGGTAGGCACAAGGCAATGCTTAGTAAGTAAAACTGTTCACTTCAACTTTATATTTACTGATTAGACAGCATATTTGGGGGGAAATATGCTGGCAATGATGATAATATTGTCTACCTTCCTCTCAGTGTGATAAGAAAAGGTCATTGAAGAAAAAGGTTTTCTGTGTGAGTATTGTTTATTTTTCCCGCCTCTCAGTGTCTGCTGTCACTTTTCTCAGTGTCTCTGATACACATGAACCAGTAGTTCACTTTTCAGAAGGAGAGAGGGAATAATAAAACTCCTGAGACTGTAAAAAATTTAAGAGATGTCTTTTTTTTTTCATCTTTCTGGAATGTGACAAAGGAACAAGTTTGTGGAGAGTAGAGCATTAGCTGATGGCAATTAGGTGATTCCAAACTGAAGTGAAAGAAAAAAATCTTGTCAGAATTGGAGCTAATACAGTTTGGTGCCTTGTGTCTTCTGGTTGGACCCTCTGTTGTCTAAGAGAGAAAGTGTTTTTAACGAAGGTTTCTGCAGATTGGGACACTTCCTCTGCCATTCTCCCGGGAGAGTTTCCTGCTATTAAAGATGATAAGGTCATTTTTCAGTCTTTCCCTCAGTAAGAGCATCAGTAAAATCTTGCCTCTTACTTGCAGCTGTTTATGTTTGAAATTTCTGTGTGTCTGATGGATTTGATTGGTTCTGGGCAACAGTAGTGCCATCGGTTTTGGAAATAAAACACACAGGGGCAAAATGAGACAGACAACATAGTCAGAACTGACCCTTCCCAGACCTGAGGAATTCAGGTTCCTCAAGACAGGTTCAGAATACATTACTTACCAAAAGGCTGGTCAGACTTGCCAGCCAGCAATAGCCCCTTTATTTGGGGAAACTGGCCACCCTTGTCTCCCCAGTGCTGCTTGTAGTACCAAGATTGACTGATCTACCTGAACAGCAATTAACAACAGTGTCACCCTTGCTGGGGCCAGACATGGGCAACAGCAAATCAGGGAATGCACGATTGCCATGGAGTAGGTAGTCCCATAGACTGTCCTGCTGGCAAAGGTTATAAATACCGGAAAACTGACTGGAGCTCATCCTGCTTTCCCTTGCCAAACCCAACAATTTAGTCCCTGGTATAAATTGATTTCAGCTGTACAGGGCACATGCTCCTGCTTCAGCTGGATGCACTGCAGTTAATGTATGAAAGAGAAATCCCCACGTGAAGAAATTGGAAGCGGCCTTTGGATGTGTATCGTTAACTGTGTCACAGGCAAAGCAGCAAGAGCCATGCTCTGCAGAGGACAGACAGCAGCTGCAGCGAGCGACAACACCTGAGAGTGTCTGCACTTTGTGTAAAGAGCAGGGTATGTGGTAAGGCCATTGCTTGCTCTGTGGAGAAGTGGAAAAAAAGCTGCCCACTGGGAACATCCCAAAATCTCAAGGTATCATCATTCTAAAGAAAGCAAGGAGGAAACTGCTGTGGTTCTGCCTGCCCCACAGGTGCCCTTTTGCTGGGGTGAGATTCACAGAGCATGACAAGAGGTGCAGATACGAATTCAATGTGTCTGATACCCTTCCCAGTAGATTCTCCTCCAAGGACAACTGAGCAATTATCAGTCCCTATATACAAGGGGCCTTGCTGGGGTCCAGCACGTTCAGTGAGAAGTTCCTCATTTTTAGAAGTGCAACTTGAAAATGTGTGTTTGTGTGTTTACTTCAAACTAGTCTGGTGATTTATATGGCTCTGTGAGTAGTAGGCTGAAGCTCACCATGTACTGAAAAGGGTTTCTGCCCTTATGTCTTGTAGCATAGAAGAAAAGATCCAGAAATAAAATAGGAAAGGGATACAAGAAAAAGTATATTACCAATTACTAAGTGTTTGAATTGACCAGAACTTAGGCACATTAAAAAGGCAAAAAAAACCCCAAACCTAAAGTACTCAAAACTCAAAATGATGGGGTCTTAATGTAACATTCTTCCTCAAACCTATTTCAACAGCAAGATTAACCTGAGGATAGTCTTTGCCTGATTTCCTCTTGCCTCATGATATGCACCTTAGAGAAGCTCTATGGACTAGGAAGCTGTAATCAGTATAATCACAATTTTATACAGAAATAGTATGAACGGGAAATGAGAGGATCAGTAATCACTTTGCTTAGAGACCATGGTAACTCCTCAGTAGAGGAAGCTGTACTTGAAGGCATCCATATGGAAAGGGTTACACAAAGAGGAGAAATACAATGGCACTAGAGCCAATAGGATTTTTCCCAAGAGATATTGGAGGGAAATAGTAAAGCTTTAAGAAAAATCTATTTCATAACAAATACTAACATTACTTACTTTTCCCGAGATGAAATTTCTTTCTGCCTGTGCAAACATTTTCGGCCATTAACAGAAGTAAGGACACCACATGAAATACAGCAAATATCAGAATCTCAAGGATTTCATGCATAAAAAATCCATCCTGGGAAGCAGCAGTTATCATTATTTTAGTCTCTTATTTACTGTTTCCTAACTCAAAAAACACCATGCTGCTATCTAGCACCTCCGTACTCCGTGTTGCCATACTCACTCCTGTTAAATATGCAGCTGGGAGGTAATCTGCTTAGCAACCAGCACAAACATATCACACAAGTAGAAAAGGAAGGTTCCTTGACAAGCAAACTTGGCTAGAAGCCAGCTAAAAGACCCAAAGGCACCTCAGTCAAATGTCTGTGTTTTTTGAATAACCTATAAATTAATAAGAGGAACAGCAGGGACAGACTAAGTCAACAGTGATTTCAGGGCATACCCAAGCAGGTGAACCACTGCTCGTGCACACTGTTACTATGGCAGATAGACAAAGTAAATGAGAAATAGTTAGTTCTTAGTGCTGGTTTTCCACTGGGTAATCTATGTAGCTGAAACAAACACTTTGGTCTCCTGGTGCCCCCAAGTCACTGTGGCACTGTCCCTGCAGCAGCAGGGGTGGACCCTCACCAAGAAGGTACCAGGTTGCCCTGGTATGGCCAGATGTAAATGAGATGGATCGTTCTTGGCTTTAGAAAACATTTCCACGGCTGTGTGAGCAATCAAATGCCATTGCACTCAGGGCATTCTTGATACAAGCACCTCAGCAGACGTGAAGGTCTAAGTTTAGGCATCTTTTACAGAGTCAGACAGGAAAAGGAGCAGCAGAAACTGATGTTACCGATAGCTACTCAGACTCTGAGGATGTGGCTTCAAACCCTTCCAAAGCCATCCAGCAATACCTCAGCATGGGACTCACATTGTGCTTGCAGCCTGTGCACAGAGGATATGTTGTGAGATAGGCAAAAAAGCAAACAAAACAAGCAGCTGCTCTAGTCAAGCATATTCCACCAAAGCATGTTGTTGAATTCAGCAAGAAATCATGTCCCTGTTCATGTTTTCCCACCAGATCCATGCCCAGGACCTGTGAAGACTTGGGCATTTTCTGCTGCCTGTCTTATAGGGAAGGAGGCAGCGAAACAAAACATATAAGACTCCTTCACTGCAACAGGGAGGACTGTAAGAACATCCTCCAGCTGCTCTACTGGCTGGTCACTGGCAACATACTCTCAGGATTTTATTCACACCATGTCAGAAGACCCAAGAGCTTCAGTGGCATGATTTTGGGGCACAAATGCATGAAAACTCTACTGAGAACTGACAAGATTCACACTCACTCTGCAACATATGCCTGAAAATTTAAAAGAGGCTGGGACAACTCTGATTCAAAAATTACTGTTAATGATGCAGCATTCTCAGACTGAAAAAAAAAAGTCTTTTGGTTTCCATTCTGACAAAAGACCAAGACAATAATGACTGTAATGAGGCAGAAACATCTAGGAATGCATCTTGGCCACTTAAAATAGTATGTAAGGCAGACCAAAGACAGACCATATGTTCTGCTAGAATAAAAACATATGCTTTAAAGGACAAATGATTCATGAAGAGTTGGTTAAATGGGATACATCATGTGCAGGTATAGAAGTTCAGGACGCTGCTACTATGAGCAACTGTCTGTGGAGAAATCACAGCCCAGTACATTATCTGTATGTGGGGGTAAAAGGGAGGACAAAAAATAGCAGTGTTGGGGGTGGCAGTATTGCAATCCAGTTTCTGAATATATTAACATGGAAAATACCACATTACAGGAACTCTTGATATTCACAGAAATAATCTTTCCATTAATCTTCACTTGATTACAGTGCCTGTTTCCATAACAAGAATAGCTGTATCTCTGATGTGCCATGTAGCACAAGAAATAATAGATTCAGCCTTAAAGCATACACAGTTAAAGATGAAGGACAAATTTTGGAGAGAACTATGCATCGTCTATGATGACAAACAGAAAGCTAACAGTGTCAGAGTGGAAAGCAGGCAGGTCAAAAGTAACCAATGTCCATAACTCACCTTTAAAGATAAGCCATGTCATCAGAATTTAAGGCATTAATGGATCATAGCTGACTCAATACAGAGTAACAGTTCAATAAATATATACCTGCACTATTCGCTTGCTTTCTTTGTGCAAGATAAAACAAAAAAGTGCTCTGGGAGTTTAGGGAGGCTGGGAAGCCCAAAATCAGCAGGTCCTTCAGGAGGAAGCACATAGTTCTGCAGGCTTCTCTGACTGTACTGACCCAGGTCTTGGTTTGCTAGAGCCACAAGCAGCTCACATGTAGGGAGCATTGCAAGTGCCAGAGTCTGCATATCTGAATTTATCTCCTTGAGGTGAGATTCATCCATGCAATCACAGGTGTCTAAATACCATTTTTAGACCTCTTAAGGCTCCTGAGACATCTGCATGACATTGCAGACACCATACAGTCACACAAGGAGGAGGGGATCTTCTGGGCTTTCCAAGTCAGCAAGAGAAACCTACAGTCACACAAATGAATCCCCCCTCTCAGAATCTTCCTTGGGCATTTACCCAGGCATTATCCTTTATTATGTGCTCAATACAGCTAATCTATCTCATTTGTAATAGGAATCTTTCTTCTGATAAAAAACCAAACCTGCAAAATCTTTCACAATGAAAATATGTTTATTCCTACAGGGTAATAAACTGTTCCTCAGTCAAGGCCACCCTATCCAAGCAAGTCCTTTCCCAACCAGGCTGTCTCAGACAATACTTAGCCAGACCTGAGCAAGGGGCTGGAGAGCTGAACCTTTCAAGCTCATTTTATAGGATAAACATGTCATTTTAATGCCTCTGACATGGCGATGCTTTGTCCCATGCATCAGTAGTTTCCTGTCTCTGGCATTCAGCGGCAGACCTCCAAGGCACCATAGGTTCACAGCCCTGATTTTTGTCTATTCTACTTTTAAGGACAGAGCTTTGCAGCACAGAAGCCCTGTTTATATTAGCTGTTTTAGAGGGCAAGATGTGACATGGAGGTTTTTAATGCCCCTTGTGCAGGAACAAGCTGTCCAAGTCTCTTGCAAGGGAAGGGGCTGCACTTGCATTTATTCTGACCACACTGTGACTGACTTCAGAGAGTGTTGGAAGGAGGTGACTTTCTTTGAGCAAAGAAAAGCCCACGATCAAACTGAGCTGGTCCAATTAATAGAGTACCCTGCCCTACCTGTGGTTTTTGAATTAGACCCTAGGAAAAACTGATAGTTTATCTATATGTAAATATGCTCACAGTTTCACTCCCCTTTTTTCTCATAAGAATTCCCTATCCTGTAGAGCAGTTATTTGCAGACTAGCTTAAAGGGTTCATTTAGTGCCAGAGCCTACTTATGTCAGAAGAAAGAAGGTTTATTTGCTCTTGACAGAAGAAATACATTTAAGTCTGAATGACAAGGCATGACTTGTGCTGTGCAAGGTGACTCAGTGCCCTCTGAGAAAGCTTTCAGCTCCAGATGGTGCAAGAGCTACATGACAGCGAGATCTGTTGGTCTGACCTGTAGCCAAAGAAGAACCTCAAGTGACATAATTGCAGTGGGACAGGAGGAGGATATGATCTGTCTTCAGAGGAGGAAGTACCGGAGGGCAATATTCAGGGCAGGTGTACCCTTATTACAGGTGTACCCAACAGCAGCTCACAATAGGCAAGCACACATCATGGTGGGCTTTCCAAAGACTACCTGAAGTGCCACAACCCAGTCCAGCATGGTCAGCTGCATTGGGGACCTGGTAGAAAACCATTTTGCTTCTCTAGAAATCATTCTTGTCCACCATACAAAGTCGTCACTATATGATAATTAGCAGCTGTCACCTGTTATGCATCTTCTAGAAAGGCCCACCTTCCATCTGCTCTTGAGGATGGGCTGATGAGGTGAGCCTAAAATGCCTATCACCTCTAAAGCCAATGTTTCTTCAGCTGTTTAGGTGACCAGTATCACACCACTGCCAAGGCTGCTCCATTCATCTCCCCCAGCAGCAGCTTGGGATGCTTGCTTGGCATGAAAATGTCAGTGCTAAGAGGACCCAGGGACAGGGGTGAGTGACATGTTTGGTCTCAAAGTGCAACCAGCAGGTAAATGGGGTAGTGGTGCAGGAAATTGAACAGCTTTTTAAGCAGACAGCAATGGGTTGGAGGATGGACAGAAACCCTTACAGTGCTGCTGCTGTGCAGGGCATCTCTCAGATATGCCCTAATAGGACATTTGAAATTAAATTGCTTAGATGGCAACTAATCAATCCAGATGGTGGGATTGTAAGCTAAACCAAACAGTAAGTTCAACTTCTATTCTTATTGCATTCTTTCATTTTAACTACCAAAGGTATCATTTGAAACACAGAGAAGGAACATTTAACTTGACAGTATCTCTCTAAGCACAGCTAGTTATGAGGCTAGACATTAAAATATTGACAACTGCTAATAAATATATACACGTTATTACCAGCAACAAATAGTTTTTAACAGCTTCATACAGTGGGGTTTATGAGGACTAAGATTGGTGCATTCACACCAGTAAATACACTTCTATTGCTTCAGGAGAGATGTATACTAGGCATTATACTATTTCATGCATAATAATTTTTTCCTCTCTCCCTGGAACAGAAATAATTCATAGGTAAGGGGTCATACAAAGGGATTGTAGCTAGTTTTACTAATAAAGCATTCAGAGACTGCAACTACCCTGAAAGGCAGTTTATATCACCTTAAGACCACCACTATACCTCAAAGGAAGGAAAAGCATTTACTTTCTTCTGTGCTATAAAGATTTAGATTTTAAAAAAACCTATTATTTTGTTCAAAACTTTCAGGTAATCTCCAGTCTGTTTCCTTGTCACAGTATCTGACATCACTGCAAGTTTCAACACACACATTCCCTAGCAACTACACTACATTTAAAAGATTTTTAAGGGCACAGCTCACCACAACAGTGAGTAATGTGGGCCGTACACCCGTCACTGAGCTTCTGGCTGGAGAACACCATTTGCTCAGCTTGAAAGCAATGCTCATTAGTACTTGCAAAGTCCTGAGTATGTTCACAGGGTTCAAAAATTATTTGGATTAATAAAATCCAAATCACCCCCCACACATGGCAGTGCAGAGCACAAATAGGTCACTAGATCGCCAGTGTGTGGATTCTTAAGTCATTTCAAGTGCATGTTTAAGAGATTAAGTAGCACTATCCAAGGATTCGGAAGGATTTTAAATGCTGAGATATTTGTCAGGTCAAATATATATAACTCTCGATTGTTTTCAGTGATGGATTAAACACATACAAAATCTTTCCCTAATGTAGCCTCAGCTACAGTTCAAAATGAGGTAGCCTAACAAATGTATTTAGGACAATGAAAAAAATCCATGTGTGGAAACAGGACTAAAGGCTTTATTTGGAATCCTTTGAAGAAAAGTCTCCTGTGTTTTTTCATCAGCAGTGTGCTGGTGCAAGTGCTGCATATTCATAAAGCTGTATTAGTACACCCTTTCTTCCACTGGGGTCCCTCTAGCATTGGGTAGGTTAAGCAATTGTTGGTATCAAATTAGTTCATAGATTTCCACTGGTAACAAAGTTACTGCATCTTAAATGACAGATAAACTATTCCAATAGAGCAGAGGAGAAAATGAATAAATGTACTCTTATTAAAAAAAAAAAAAGCAAACAAAACCAAACCACAAGAGACCCCCAAACAATAAAAAAGTAAACATGCCTGAGCAATTGCAAGGATAAGATGTATAGATCAGTTGAATAATGATTAGAATATTTTAGTATTTTTAAACCAGATAGATAAGTATGTGTTTACTCTATGTGGAGGAGCTGTGCTGTGTTTCAGCAAACATCATGTAGCTAAGGAGAAGGCTGAACATTTTAATGTACTCACTACTGCACAATAATTGAGAAGAAATATATTTTCTGAAATTGCAGCTCATGCTGGGAAACTTCTCCTACAACTTCTTTTTAGGGATTCTTGTAGTTCTACTTTATTGGGTTGGTAAAGTGAACTTTAGCTGGAGCAAGCAGAATGTACCAGCTCTTCTTTTTTAAAATGCACTGGTGTTCTTCTCGAATCCATCACTAAAAGGCACAAATTTACTCTGAATAGAACTTAAACTTGGATGCCCACCTCCATTTATGGAAAGTTTTGAAGGCAACAGAGAAGAGGATAAAGCACATCTTAAAGGGCTGTGCCTTCAACCTGCAAGAGACTGGAGCCTGTAGGAGTTCAGCCTGTAGGAGTTCAGCTGGTGTGAACCCCACACGAAGAACAGTGAGCACGTAAATACAAGAGGCATTGCTACTTTGCAAGGAAAAAGATCACTTCCTGGGGGCACTCCAGACCTTCTAGTGATTCCACGTGGTACATTTCACCAAGGAAAGGCTTGCAGGTAGTGTGTTTGCCAAGGATGACAAGTCCTCACAAAAACTGGCCAGGGAATTGGGTTCTTGGGTCATCTTCCTGGCTCTGCCTGTTCTCTGGTATCCTTGGGCAATCATATCAGCTCTGACAGATTTAATTTCTCTGATCTTGTAGAGGATCGGTGATTCACTTCCATTATGAAAAGTTCTACAAAGTGGGATTTATATTCACTTTCTATAGCTAGTTCAGGTCTGGGAACCATACTCAGACAAAACAGAAGTCCAAAGATAAGGAATAGAAAATTATCAGAGATCTTTGAAAGGATGGCATGGGAAAAAGCTGAAGCACTTGGATTGATTCATTTATACAGAAGGGAAATGAGATGAGACATGACAGCAGTCTTCAAATATGTATTAGGCAGAAACAATTCTCTGCATGTGTATTGGGCAGAAACAATTCTCTGCATCCTGTGAAGATAGAACAAGACAAGTAGGTGTAAACTCTTGCAAGAGAAATATAGGTTAGACATCATGAATTATTTTCAAATAATACAAACCAAACAAACTTCCTAGTCAAGGTCCATCCTTTAAACGTGATAAACAACAGTAGAGAAAATCTGCCCCAAATCATGCTTAGTATTGTTGATCATCCATCAAGAGCAAGGACTTCTCACCATGTTGCCCTGTTTTCAGTGACCCTATGTCTCTGATCTCCCCGAGAAATCTTTGTGAAATGTCTTACATATATTCATTGCCATTTCTTAATGGAAAAACTGTCTGTAATAAAATATGGTCTTTTCTGGCTGCATTCTGGCTATACTTTTACTTGTGCACTAGAGTATAATACACATTAGGACCGTGTTTCTAGACCCATGTTTTGTGGTCTATATGAAAGTGCCTTTAATGTCTAACTTCACTCTTTGCTATTCTTTGACTAGGTTGTTCTAATTTCTCCACAGTTCACATGACTCTGTTCTCTGTCTTCCCTATGCAGTGTTAACAGGGAGGCAGCTCAGCTGCTGGTTCTGTAAAAAAAGTCATCCATGGGACTAACTGAGCTCCAAGAAGCTGCTTCATAAATTTGAATACTTTGATATGATAAATGCCAAAGCTAGCTTTATGGAGATGAAGGGCTATATATACTTCACTGCTGAAACACACCCATGGAAGTCCTCCCTCAACTTAGGATGTCTGGAGGAGACATCAGTGCATCACACAAAAGCATAAATGTTCCTAAAACCTTCCTCAAGGAAGCAGAGCTTTGTTCCATATGAGATGAGAGCAAGTGGCCAAAGTGTCAGAACACTTTAAACATGGTCTTGAAGCATTATCACGCTCCCCTGGACATGGCATTGGTAAACATCTCTTCCACCTCATTGTTCTCACAACTGGTGGTAATTTTCCCTGTTGTGATTCCTGAAAGCTCATCTCTGGGTCTCAGACCAACCATCCTGGGACAGAGAAGGCTCAGAGAACTGGAGGTATGTGGGCTTCAAATATCCTACATAAACCTTCCAATATGCCCCAAGATGGCTCATGTGAGAGCTCCTCCTTTCCAGAAGGCAGTGATAACATTTGCCTGCTTCCCAACAGTTTTCTGAAAGAAAACCAGTAATTATTTACCAACAGCTTTCAACAGAAATTTGTTTTGAAGTATCAATGTATTAAAATGTACTTAGAGCCAACAAATTGACTGAACAGTTTTGTCTACTGAAAATAAAAGTTTCTGTGTCCAGCCATATCATGCAACACAGAAGTGCTGCAATCTGTCACCACACTGCATCCCTTCAGCCAACAGGAAAGTGCAGGCAATTTCTACAGAATCGGTGGAGCTGGCACTAACACCACCACGCGGACAAGCTCTCCATATTTCAGCTAGCTGAAGCTCTTTATGCAGCTGTAAATAGATTAGCCTTCAAGTGTCTAACAATCTATTGTGGGGGCTTTTTTAAACAAAAGCAAGATAGGTTGTTTATTATCTGCTAATGTTGGAGTTCCCAGTCACAGTGGAAACACCCTGTTCCCAAGTCCCCTGAATGATTTGAATTCCCAGCTGGTTCTGCAGCAGTCTGCTGGAGACCTCTCCTTCCAAGGTATATGGCACTAACTAGACCTCATGAAGCCAATGAAAACAATTATTCAAATTAGTATGAGTGCAAGTGATCCTTCAGCCCTTAACTATTCTCTGTACTTGTACTGCTTAATTCCCATGCATCACTCTGAGGTCTTGGAGAGTTTGTCTTAAATCCCTGTGCTGAAAACCCCCATGGCTCATGGACAGTTTAGGACTCCTGATGCGGGGTGGGTGCTGGGGCCACCCCCAGGTAAGCCATCCCTTCCCATCTCTCAGCACTTGCAGATTGCTCTTAAAATTTTTATACCTTTGTCTATTTCCTTTGAATCACTACCAGAAAAGCTGCCCCATCTCCAGCCTAAAACTGCAAAAATAGAAGGAAAGTGTAAAACCTAAATCCCCTCACCCTTACCAGATGAACAGTCATTTATGTAAGGTGATTTGTTATTCTATCTTTGCTAAAATCTTGCCAGAACTGAATAGTTATAAATCTGCTAAGCAAAGGAAGTCCAGTGTCAACTGTAGGTTATTTATCTCCAGGTCTGCACGCTAAAGCTAAAGAGAAGTTAAATTTAAATAAATTTATTCTAAGTGCAACCAAAAGGCTGTAAATAACATATCACTTGATAAGCAGGAATATACACTACATATTGGGGGATATAAAACACCCTAAGTGCTGTACCAGCCTAGTTTATTTTACTGCAAGAGGCTTCTACATCTCATGTCTCACTCTCAAGGCATATTTGTATCAATATGGTCAGGTCCAATACCAAGCCAAGGAGAGGGATCAAGAAAATTGAGAATGTTTGGTTCTTAGCTGCGCTCCTGTTTGCAGCAGGGCCCCCAGATTCAGAGCATTGCAGCTGCGTGAGGCAAAACATCAGAAGGTACCAGAAGCTGGCTCCTTGTCACCACAGCCACAGGCAGAAGCAGCACATCAGCATCAGCAGAGGTGGCATCAGCATCTTGTTAGCCATGGGCAGAATTAGTGCACGCTCAGAGACTGCATGGCTAATGTGACTGAGCACATTATCCGCTGCAACTGGTCCAGCCTAGCTGCCAGTGTGAGATGCCAGCACACCTAGCCTGGCTCCAATGACAGGGCATTACGTCAAGCAGTGGAGAACATTGCAAAGGAGATGCAAGCTGCAAAAAATTCAGAAAGCCAAGTCTGGGGAAAACCCTGACCTCTTTACAATCCACCCAGTGGAAAACATCTAAAAGCTCCAGCGGAGCTTCCTTCCCCAAAAAACTTCCCTCTAAAATATCTATACAGTGAGGTAAACTTTCAAGCAAGCATGAAGTAGTTTCCTGGAAGCAATATCAGAGCTAATTACATATACATTTCATTAGGTAATTACAAACTGCAAAAAAGCAGGGTGAAGATGTGTGTCTTCTATAGTAGAGAGAAATGTTATCACAATTCTTATTTAGCAACAGGCTTCCAGATCATCACCAGGTGCCATGCAAGTGATGGACAGCACCAATAAGAGAAGCAGTCCCTTGTCTAAAGGCATGAGAGAAGACAGCAAAACAGAGATAGTGCACAGGCACATTGGAATCAAACACTAACAGAATGACCACATTTTAAAATCTGTTTAAATAGGGAATAAAATGTGTATTAGCCGGACGATCACCCCAAATATCTGACCATATGGGAAGGGGAGAAGTAAATGGATCTTCCTGCTTTGCTTCAACCCTGCCAAGATGCTTCCCACCACCCTGCCTAAGGGCAGAAACCATCTTACGACAGCTACGGAGATACCACTTACAGAAAGGTTTGTTATCTATCCAATCCAACTGAAAACAAAAAAAAAGTCAAAAATTAACATGGTTATGAAACCATGAGCTCCATGAAAAAGCCAGTCTGATTTAAAATGTACCAATCTTTGATGTTTTAGGCTAGTTTTACTAATTGGGCTTTCTTTTTAACATGATAGCTAGCATGCTCGAAACTAGGGAACACCAAACAAATTGTAGCTGCAAATTGTTTACCATGACAGTCCACAGTTTAATCTTCCAGCTGTGACTGATAGCAAGCTTCTATCACTTAGTGAGCTGCTTGGAGGCTTTTTTCAATTAATCTGAATTTTTATCTGCGGGTACTTTTGATTCTCACAATAGGTAGACAGATGACAGTTCAGGAGTGCACACATTCCCTGAAGCCATCACAACAGAGCTCCAGAGCAGGACTGTGGGTAAGCCATGCATAATTCAGTACATTTCTTAGAGCAACTATCGCTTTGCCAAAGAAGTGGGACTGACTCCTGCGCACAAGAGAGAGTTTATTAGCATCAGCTTTTTTCTTTTACATTTTCTTGCATCTTACTTTCATGTTTAAGCTTTTTTAAACTACACGTTTTTAAATTACATCTTAGACATTTTTGGAATAATTCCAAATAATTCCCAATAATTTTTTGGAAGGCATACAGAGACTATGACGCTACCTCTTATTCTTCTTACTTTCCCACACAGCTTGACAGTGTACAGGCCTGTTCTGTATCTAAATTTACAAGCTGTGACAAGTGATAAATATCCTAATTCTAAAAAGCTATTGTGTACCTCTGAGACAATTAAAATTCCTTAGATACCTAGATGTAGTACATAATACATTTAGTCAACATTAGAACATGTCAGAGAAAGAATGTTTTATCCCAGGACACATTCAAGCATCTAAAAATAGGCCTTCAGTTTAAATAAAAGTACTGTAATAACATTCATTGGGAAATCCCCTTGCCTCAGACTAGAAAAGTAATATTAATTCATAGATTGTCTCATGATGTGTGGTAATAACTGAGCGGAAGAGTTTATAAAAAGTCTCAAATATATTAGATATTCTGTTTTTAGGAGAAAAATTCTCGTTAAAATTGATGCATTTTTAATTCTTTCATTTAAACACAAAAAATCACACCTTGCACTTCAGGGCATAGACTGAGCTCCAATCTGCACTATTCCATACAATTTAGCAGCAGGGGAAGAAAACACAACGGTTTCCCGGATTTGGCCATAAGATGTTTTGATCAAGACATGCCATTTTATTCAAAACACATCACTCCTCACTCAGTTTTGCTTAGTTTCTCTGGAGGTTGTGCATACCTTTCCAGGAATGGCTGGCAGGAGCACGGTTTAACTGCAACATGTGATAGAAAGGAAATTAACCACGGACTAAACATCAATATTACACTATCACGGCACCAGAAATGTACACTGTTTCTGAGATGCATGGCAGTGGCAGGAGACAACTCACTCCTTCATTTACTATATTGCTTCTCTGCTTTTAGTGGTGAGGTAGAACCATCCTTTGCCAATTAGAAGCTATTTTCTTTCTTTGTGGTAGTGTAATTCAGGACTATAATGCAATTTGTCTTCTTTGGGAGGCTTACTTTAAATATGAAAACAAATAGAAAAGACTGATGTCATGTTTAGCTGGAGAAAGTTTTGTGACATACAAAACCGAACCGATCCGACCTCGTCTTGTGTCACCAAAGCCCACTGTGCAAGATTAGAATTGCTGGTGGTTGCTGCTGGCATCAGTCTGCCAGCTGGCCAGTGGATGCAGATTCTCCATTGTATTCCGGTTAGCAGTTTTTACCATTTTACACAGAAACACGCACTGCTCAATGCCTAATATCCCAATTCAGAGGAACTGCACTAAAATAACACAGTAACCTTATGACTGCTTGGTGAATCAGCACACAGTGAGTGATGTGCCCCGTTCTGAGATGAACCTCCTGACGCACGATCAGATGTCGAGGTTTATATGGGAACACTGCCAGATATTCTGACAAGGTTCAGTACCTGTCTCTGAATCACAGCACTTTATTCTCTCATCTTAAATGTACATATTTCTGCATAAGGATTTCTGACTGTGTAGCCTTCTATGGAAGCAGTGATGGTAACTTACCCCATGTCAAACCAGATCAGCAGATCATGAAGTTGCGAAGAGCATACATTAAAGATTTACACCATGTAGCCCAGCTTAATTGACTCCTTGCCATAAGGAACACAGAGTCAAAGGCTTGTTTGTAAACCACAGTTCACCCCAAATGGCAGTAGCTTTCTTCTCCAACCACATTGATGCCACAGGTAGACCCTTAAAGCAGCCACATGGGAAGCATGCTACCAGTTCTCAGGCTCATTCCAAGGGACCGAACATTTGCTACTGCTGAGGGTGGTATCACTGATGTCTAGCATGCCAACAGCCTACACCACCCTGAAGGAAAATACCGTGCAATTATTCCCATTTTATTCAGCCTAGTGTTCTTGGTTGGAGGGTCTCAGTCTGTCATTTTTCTGCCAGTGGTGGTTTTACCTATTTCAGACCTCAGCCAGTTTTCTTCTAACATTTAAACTTTGAAAAACACATGCTGAAAGCCTGTGGTCTCACACCTGTCACAAGACAAAGAACCACAACATTTTGAGCTGTTTACAGCCTCATGTAATCTTGTCCAGGCCTCTAGAGACTGTCAAGCAGCAAGCCGGAAGGAAAGGCTGTTTAAACGGCAATTTTCAAGTTCTTGGATCACAACTAACAGACTTGTAGCAATCCTGAAAGCTGCAAAATATGCAGTTCCTTCTTTTATTTCAGATATTCTCAAGAGCACCTGGAAGACTTACATAAATGACCTCAATTTTAACCTGTTTGGACTAGTTTAGTGTGATGGAAAAAATGTCATGGGTGATATTCCAGCCCAACCTCTACATGGAAAAAGTCTTTCTTCTATTAATAGTGCTGCACTCTTTTAGCTATAACACTTCTCACTCTACTAAATTAGAATTCACAAGTCTTCTGCAGGATTCCTAATGGGATCAAAGATTAGAAACATCTTTGAAGTTTGTCTTCTTTTGCTCCACTGTTAATACATACCTGCACTAATCCACCATGGTTCTCGTCAACTGATCAGTCACTCTCCCTCCCAAAAGGGACAGTTTACAGGGTTTTTCCAAGTCCCCATTTATTTGTGTTCATTATTCACACTTCATTTTGCAAAGGCATACCATTTTGTTAATTGATTTTTCATGTACTGTAAACAGGACAGCTCTGTTTCCTGAAACCTTTCCGTCTAAATGCGATTTGCCAGTAATATTTACAGTACTTGTAACTTTCATCCCATTTATTGCTGGTAAGGCAATTGGATTGAACTGTGTGTGTGACAAATTCACAACATTTTAATTTTGACTACATCTAGTAATAATATGATTGCAATGAGATCATCTCAGTCTCACTTTTTAAATCTGGTCCTTGTTGAAAGAGATCAAAGAAACACTAAACCTCAAGTTTATTTGCTTCTTGTTTAGGAAAACAAGCTAACAGCCTTACTCACCCTAAGTAAAAAACACACAAGGGAAAACATAATTTTAAAAATCCTTTCAAAATTTACATAATTCAAAAATGTGACACAGGTATTTTTCTTTGTCTCACTGTGACTCAAAGTTGGCTCACAACTACCATATCAAACTTCTTGTGTCTTTAAATTGCAACTGATTTACTTAGATTTCAAAGACAGAGTGCCTCACTGTACTCACTGGCTTCAACCTGACAGACAATACAAAACACAGAATTGAACCAGAAACAATATGTGGTGCCTTTTCAAAATGTATCTTTATGGAGTTGAATGCATCTAGATTACGACAGGCTTGAATTTGAGAAAGTACAAAAACTGCAGACGAAGTCAATGAAATACCCTACTGATGAGCCCCATAGACATTCAGAATTACCCCTTTTAAAATATTGATTTATACACTGAAATAAAATGCATGAGACGGACATGGTGAAGTAGAAAGTTTCTTAAAAGTCCTGCAAGGTCATATTTCATTGTAGGAGTCTATGAAGACTTTAACTGTGACTCCACTAGAAGGCAGGAAAAAAACAGAAGAAGAAATTAGAAAAAAGAAGAAGAAAAAAAGAAAAAGAGAAATGGATGAGCTCTCATTTCTTCAAAGCTTTATTCCTTAATTTTTCTTTGGGCTAAATTAAAAGATTAATCCGTTTCAATGAATACCCACAGGGTTCACTTCTAAACGAGCATTTCCCCCCTCAACAGATAGAATTGGAAGATTAGAGTATGAAAAGGAGACAATTTATAGTGAGCTTTCTGGTCTTCAGAGGGGTTTTAATTTGGATGTGACAGACATGTTCCAGCTGCTGCTTGTCTTCATATTTTCAAAAGGACATTTTAAGTGCCACTGTTCCAAGTGCTGAGTGTCCCCAGAAAGATGTGTGTTGTGCTTGTGCCTGTTGCTGGCTCTGGACTGACCGAGGCTTTTCCCCAGACTGTATAATTCACATGCCACCAGCAGCTCTCTTCTTCCCCATGCCTCACTCACATCCCTATCAGAGGCAATACCCTTCAGGATCACTGAAGACTAGATGTCTTAGAAAAATGTGATTTACAGATCGAAAAAAATAGTTACTTTAGAAATGGCTTCATTGATTTCTTTGTACCCCTCTAAGACATGAATGAAGTTCATTATACTGCAATAAAGTACTCATGATCTCCTATTGACCAGAGCAGCACAAAATCAGCCACAGGACACCTTTAAAATAAAGAAGGGACTGATGAAACTGTCCAGTATAGGGGTACCTAAGCAGGCTGCTACAGTAGCTACCTTCACGACACTGATCACTGAATCAACATCTCCCCACAGAGTTTAAGGACAGAGATGCTTTGGGTGTCTGCAAAGCGAATAATCTAATCATAGGGCAATGCACTGCCTTCTTCAGTGAAATTGGTGTCTAGCAGCCTGGTGTGTGAGTGGTTTGAACTGCTTTTTACCCTCTGCAGATTAAACACTAAGAGTCGCCATGACTAAATTAGGTGCACATAATCAGTCAAATAATCCTGTGTGGAAATGGGCCAGGAAAGAGGATTTGTCACTATCTGTTTCTTCCTTGTCGTCCCATTACCCGATACATGCGCAAACATTTGTACTCTCCCACCCCATTTTATGGACAGGAAAGTGAGGTGGATAATTTAAGCCACTTTTAAAAAACCAGACAGAAATAAGTGCCAAAAACTGGAACTGGAGCTGCCAGGTCTGAGCCAGGACAATTTTAGAACATAGACACAGAATCTTCCAGACCGGACTTCTTACACCTAAAAATACAGAGTTTATATGGCACTTTATAACAATAACAAACATGATGATTAAGCACTCAAGTGGAGCTGGCATGAGAGCTTGGCAAAATTCTTTCAACAGTTTTTCACTCATAAAAAGCAAGCTTTGCAGAATTCAGAGTTTTGTGGATTTTCTCAGTTTTGACAAACTGAAACTCAGCAAATTTGAAACCCCTTTAAATATTTCAGGTTGGCGTCTTCATGTAAAAGTGGTTTTGCATTTCCAAACCAGCTTGATCTTCCTGCCTCTACTTATTAATTACAAGCGATGGTGAAGATCCTCCCAGTGTGGAACTGTTCCCCTCTGCTCTGTGTTCTCATGGGCAGGGGAAGAGGTAACAATGGAGATAGCAAAAACATTACCTAAACTATAAAATATTATCACATTTAAAATACTATCACAAGCACCATATCGAAAATCCCATGAAATTCATAGACAACTTATACTTCAGCATTGTTGTTTCAGTCTCGGCAAACAGAGAGAAACCTCTGTGCCTATACCCCCAAATCATTCTTTGAATGTTTTCTTTCTCCACCATTAGCAATTAGAGTATGACAAGTAAATATTGCCAAGTAAAGGCCACTAAAATGTTTTATAGCCCTTGCTCTTCATGACTGGCATACTGCACTTTTCCAGATGCTTCACCCCACAAAGCTGAGAATCTTAACTCAATACTGTTCTATTTTAGTCCTATTCACAGTGAAATGATGGCATAAAGTGATTCTTCCATCAGGACATTAATATTAGAGCAAGATCAGAAGGGAAAAAAATTTGAATTTGTTATGTAGAAAACTGAACAGAGAATCAGTCATAGAAATATGACTGGAATTCATTTTCAGGCAGGAAATTCTTTGTGTTTGCATAATACTTATGTATTTAAGAAAAATTGGTATACCTGTCTATCACATGACCATTTTGAACATTCTACCCATTTCAGAGGCAATTAGGCATCTATTCAAGGCTTCTGTGCTCACTTTAATTTCCTCATTTCTCTGCCCACCTGAATCTGACACTTTGATATTTTTGCTTATTAGAATGGAAAGTCAACATTTAGCAAGGCCAGGCAATGCAAGGTCAAAAACCAGTGAGAAATACATATTGAAGAAAGGATCACGGAAATTTACATAAAACATGTGGGTTCATATTTCAATAATTTTTAACAAAACAATAGTTCTCATGAGATCCTAAAAGAAGTTTTGTAATATTCATCACCACTTTCTTGTTCAGTCACAAAATAAATTACTTCAGCACTCAGAGCTGTGGGGAGATATTGAATAGCATTATGTCTTTTAGTCTAGCACGTTGCTGGAGAAGAATTGCTTCTTACACCGTGCTATTGTTCTATTTAAAGAATCTTAAGCAACAGGGATTTCATCACTTGAGTTGGAAGATTATTTAACAGACTAGTAGACCTTACGACTGTGCAGTATTTCCCAGTATTATACCTACATTATTCCATTTCCTAAACTGATAGCAGTTATCATACCTCAATCCATTCTAAAAAATCCATCCTTCCAATCCTCTACACACCAAATTTTTCCACAGTGCTTAAAAAACTCTTTCCCACGTGGTACTTACAGCACATTAGAGTCTGTTGTGAAGAAGTACATAAAGCTAATTACGTGAGCAGGACATTGAGCTGATCACTGAAAATGCAGATACAAGCAAGTGAGAGAACTCTAAACTCCTCAAACCAGTAAAACAGAACATACAGTCTGAGCATCATGTTACCTCACTGCGGAAGCACAAGACAATACTGGGAATCACATCCCACAACGGGGGTGGGCCTTTGTTGTATGATGTGAACATCTTAGGCAAATTTTATTGGGGCAGACACAGGAAAAGCTTCAATATAGTGCGTTTAAAATTCCAAGGGAAAACACACAAAGTTAGGTATTTTGTTATAAGTTAGCTAATTGGGAGGTTTTCTTCATGTTTGCACAACAGTTTCTTTCCATTCCAAATCATAGTGGTTTCAACCTACTTTCTAGTCATTCACTTTTTCTCATATTTTGCAGAATACATTCACACTCCTCTTAGATTGAAGTATCTCAATTTTTCAATTCTAGTCAATTTGGACTGAAAACAAACAAGAAGTCTTTTGAAATGCAAAAAACACTTTTGTCTAAATAAAGAATAATGGATTAAAATAACATGCTTTTTGAAAAGCTCAAAAGTGGTATGCCAGAGCTGTGGGTAGACTTGATTTTTTCAGGTAATCTTGAACAAAAATATTAGTGAACAAACCCATCCATGGCATGGAACAAATCTAGGGAGGGCTGAGAGCAGGATGCAGAGCTGAGCCTCAGCCTGGGGTTTCACAGGTGTCCCATAGGTGTCAGGCCGTGTGGTTCTGCCCAACCAGAAAACCTCACCTGGGCCTTGCTGCACTGGGGTATAGAGCTGCCTTGATGTGGGAAACCATGGGATGAGAGGCGTGAAAGTGGCGGGGGAACTGCAGGTTCCACACTGAGAGGAGAGGAACATTAGTAGCAAAAAAGGATGGACACATCACCCACCCTCACCTCCACTGGTACAGAGAGCTTTCACTGCCTTCATTTCTCTGAATTGCATTCAAACAGAACCGCCCTTGTCCTCCATACTGAATGAAGAGCTCACCACCTTGAACCATGTGAACTATTTAATTTTGAACAGAGCAGGACAGCCAGTGGTGATCTGTTCTGAGCTCCCCTAATCCATCCTACAGTCCAGCTTTGAAATGGAGTGGTCTTTGGCCTCTGACATAATATCACACCTCCTTCAACAAGGTGAGAAGCTGCCTTACGTGCCAGCACCACTATGAATGAGCTTCACAAACCCTACCTAGGCACAGAAGAGCACATTTTACATGGCCAAAACAGACAAGTGACCCTGGCTTGCAGGTCAGTTCCCTACGGCAGAAGCTCGAGAGATGCTGAGCAATTTGGATACCAGAGCTGTCCTTTCAGCCCCAACACAAATTTGGGCAGGACCTCATAAGAGCAGAGCCCCGTTATGACTGATCCTGATTAGCAGCTGGCAGCACAACTGTCACAGTTGGCATGTTATCAGCAAATGGCAGCCTAGCTTATATCCACAGTCCTGGGATGGAACTCCAGGAGAGACCCAAGGACAAGCAGGTAAGTGCTGAACAGTCTGTCCTGGCTCACCGTGGGAAAAGAGCACAGTCCCACTGCTTCAAATCCACTTAATTGAGTCAGACTGAATATGAGAGGTATTGCCAGAAAGTCAACCGAGAAGCACAGCACAGGCTCTGTGCACATCCAGGCTTACTGTTTTTAGAGGGATCACAAGAAGGGGAGAAATCTGGTAAAGAACAAAGCTGCTGCATTGCAGCTCCATTAACAAACTTCCCCTCAACAAAAACATCACGTCTCCTTACTCTAAACAAGTGGGGTTTTACTCCCTAGACAGAGTTACTAGTTGGGACTTCTAAAAAGAGATGTGTTTGTGAAGAATTAGCACCACAAGACATCTGGCAGAGAAGAGAAAAGCAAGAACAGGATCTCACCAGAATCAGTGTTTACCCTAAAACGCTCTGCCTCTAAAATAAACTCTAAAATAAATGTTTTACTCTCAACTAGCCATAGTTTTTGGCTTTTTAGTAACTTACAGTATGTCATGATTTTGAGGTGAGCCCCTGGATTTACAACAGGAACAGCTCCTCTATTTATAACATATACACACTTGTAAGATGTTATCAACTATTTTTGTCTCCCTGACACACAGAGATGCTGCTTCAATAGGAAATTGTGTTATGTATGTTTGAAGACTTCTAAGCTAGATAATTTTGCCTTTTCTACCCTACTGAGCTACGAAATTAACAGTGAAACTTTATCCTGCCCTCTAGGAAACCTGATTTAGTCAAAGACATGATCTCAGGTAGTAGCTACAGAATCAGCTATTTATTTAATTTAAATAAAATTGTTCTTCCAGCAGACAGTGAAGGGAAGAAATAATATGCCATGCTAAGATTCCTGAGCCAATACTCCTCCCTTACATCCCTTCTGTGCATGTTGAAGTGCACTGCTGCTCTGTGTTAAATAATAAGCTGCGGTAGAATGGAAAGTAACTGATTTGTTCTCCCTGGGTGCTGGGCAAATATTTTAACTCTTGCTGGCACATAGACTATAAATAGAAAAAGAGGGTACAGTTTCACACTGATAACATTTCTACAAAATCTAATAAATTAACAGTACGGAAACAATTTTTTCTTCCTACCTATCTGCCCCATGGACAGGAGCTGTGTTGCCTTTAATCCAAAGCAAGCAGGTGATGTCAGGTGTCATCTCATGTGACAACTTACCTAAGGGCTGGCACCCTAAACACAAGAGGTACCCTCACCTGCTTGGCAACACACCTTCTCTTTCTCTCACCCTTGTCCAGGAGGAAGCACTATCCATTTGGAACTAGAGAAAAATAAAAGACTTCTGGACTGGACAGCTGTGCGTGTCACAGGAACTACAAGGGAGAAATGACCCTTGGGAGGGGCTCATTCTCTTTCTCTCGCATGGAGGTGAAGGGAAACTAGATAACAGCTTAGATGAGTTATCTAACTTGGCAGCAGGAGCAGAGTTACAGGTGGTATTTTTCATCAGGTGACAGGCTGACCTCATTTCTACATGAATTTGTACAAGCAGAACATTTCCCCTGGGTAATTTTCATACCCATTGAAATCAGTCTTGTAATATGCACAAGTTGGTCACAATATCCTGATCCCAACATTAAAGACGGCTACCATCTTCAGCTGAGTCAGCTGAAACCAAATGCTTCCACATTCCTCAGGTGATTGGAATGTTTCTAGGTTTTTTGGGTTTTATGTACAAATATCATCTAAAATTACAGCAGAATATATAAATGAAATCAGCTTTTTTAAGAGACTGAAGAGTCAAATGCAAATTTCCGTGCCTGAGATTACTCATGCTTCTTCCACAGTATTTTTAATAGAAGTCAATTTACTTAAATTCGACAGTTTGGAGTATTTTCCTTTTAGAGCATTCTCAGTTGTATGAACCTGTATATATGCACTGTGTTCAAGGATAGTAATGTACCTACAGATACAATTTTTTTCAGATTTCCACCTGAAATTGCTAAACAATCACATTTCTTGCAGAGATGTAGCTTAGATCTAATCAGAAATCAGGTAATTCTGTCACAGGTTTTAATTCTAAGACAGCTTTTATGTAACCAAAGACTAAAAGATTACAAAACCAGATAAAAAGAAAAGTTTTACAAGGGCATAAATGTAGGGTAAAAGCACAAAACAAAAGAGGTTGACCACCCTCAAAGTAAAGTTTATTAGGAAATAAACAAAAATGAGTGATCAGTCCAACAGTAAAACAAGATACAAGGACATTTGGGGGCACTGGAAAAGTTAAAAGTCTCTGCTGGGACCAGCACTTCAATCACTCCATATAAACGGGAAAGAACAAATCCTTAGGGTTTTTAACTATATTCATTGTATTTATTTTAATTAATTTCAAATTAATACAAACAGTGGGAATTTAGGAGCCTGCAGCATCTTGTCTCTTCTGCTGCTTCATATCACCTGGTGGCCCTGTCTGCACCCCTCCTGGGCTGATACCACTTGCTTTGATATTGACACAGTTCAGGCTCAATCCAGTCTTCAAAGAAAAACGGGCATGAAAATCCCTCAATCCCCCTTTCTGCTCTGAGCCCAGGGCATGCACAAACTCCCAAAGGACTGCACAATCCAGTGGGTATTATTTTGTATTTAATAAAATTAACAGCCTTTACAGAAAACAGGATTTGGAATGACTTCTGTGCCATGGGAACATCCAAAGTCTGGTAGATATACTATGATATCAGTCCTGATCCCTTTCATAGTACCAGCATTATTTGTTCAATTTTTTAAACTAAGTTTATTATACTGAATACTAAGAAGCAGAAGAAAAGTAGATGAAAAAGACTGCACTGCCTATTTTAGATAATTTGTCCTAAACTGTTCACCATTGGCTGTCATTTACTTACCAAACACAGTTCACTCTGTTTCTTTACTATTTCAGCTTGTAAGAAGGGATGCTCCAGGTAAAAACAAAACACAAGAAAGAATGCCTCAGGTTCACTCTTAATGGGATTTTCTCTGTATCAGGGAAACCAGGCCCTTCTTTATGCAATGTACATTCAGCCCCTAGTCATCTCTTATTATTAACATTTTAAATACTTGATAGTATTTAATAATTGTTTATCAATATTTAATAATTTTACTAATAATTTTAAAAAATTTCACTGGGAAATCAAGATACCAAACCAAAGTGGCACAAAAGAGATTAGTGATAGTGTACAGATGTCATTAGTCCTAAATTAGATAGAAACTCCAGTCTAGACAGTCCTGGAATACATCTGTTTAATATCCCTCCTGAAAGAAGGGTGCTCTTTGGACTTACGGTTAGTTGTCCTGCTTTGGTCACTCTGAGCACTGTCGTTTGACTGGTTGCTGGACACAGAGGACACACTTGAGCTCCTGACAAAACCAAATGCGGCCAGCTTAGCTGCTGGCAACCGTGAGTAACCTGGAGGACGAAGTCCAGACGGGCAGGGCTTGGGGAGATTTGACTTTGCAGCACTTGGACATGATCCTTTCTTAAGATCAGCTGGAAGAAGGAAAAAGAAAGAAATTTTTATTTAACAAACTAAACTGGGAGATACTGACCACTATTTGTACCACCCAGCTACATAAACCCTGTATGAAGACTGAATACAAGTTCTAATGGCTGATCAAACTGCAGTGAGGTCTTATCCTTTGCTGCACTGAAAAGATATTTGGTGGAAAAATTACAGGTCACAATCCTTTTTAAAGGTGAAATGTGCCAAGTACCATGAGACATAACTCAAACTTCCAGCAAAGTAAAATAGTTCAACGCTGCTAAGAATTTCTTTTAATGTCATCTTCTTTAATGCTGTATCACTTTCTAATTTTACATTTTTTATGTGCCAATTAAATAAAAGACCTCATACATAGAGACAAACACATTACGCATAACCTCCAATTTTGGAAACTATTGTAGACCACCAACAATCCTCTTCAAGGACACAGGACTTCTTTGTATTTCATCAAAGAAAACACTTCTTTGAAGTTTTTCTTTCAAATTTCACTAAAAGAAAATGCCCTTTCCTTGTGCCAAGCCTGGGAACAAGGACATGACCTGGGAAGTTGCACTTTTTTAACATGCCACTGGCCATTTCCACTGGTGGGCTTCTCCTCACTAAGCCATCAGTCTATGTGAGTGACATCAACCAAGTCTCAGACCAATGCCAGTAGCAGGTTTATAGCACCTGAAGTTAGGCCACAACAGTAGTTCAGCTATGGAGTCTGCCTGTTGCAGTTCCTAACCCATCATCTGTCTTCAGCTTCTGTCCTAACCTGTGTTCTGCTGTTCTGCTCTTGCTTAGGCAAACTTCTCTAGGCAAAGCCAGAACACATGTTCACAGATGTTTCTCTTTGTCTACTCAGGCCATGCATGTGGCAGTATTGTCTTCAAGGTCAAGGACCAAAGATTAGAGTTTGCTTTTGATTGGAAGGTCTGGATACCAAGAGACTCCAGACCTCAACTGCACAGTTGACAGAGCTTTGGACAGAGCTATTCTTTCTAGGTTTGACAATACCAGATTCCTGTTCCTTGTGGAATCTGCAGCAGCAAAAATACATTTTTTTTTTAAATATTAACCATGATCTCCAAAAACTGATGCTAGGGTGTTTAATCAGGACCAGTGGGATAGAAGACAAGGCAGCATTAAAAACTATCAGCATATTCTGCCAGAAAGGGCCACAAAGTCACCCTTTTTCCATTCTTATCCAGTGAACACTAGTTGTATGCTAGCCCAAAAAAAACTTCAAAGGAAGAAGTGAACATTCATAATATAAAGAAAAATACAAATTAACTGCACAGTAAGAATATGGTCATATTATTACAGTATTTAATTCTTTTGTAAACTATGTAGGTCACAGCCTCATTAATTTTAATGAAGCATTTCACTTTGAGGAGACTTTAGAGAAAACAAGACTAACTCCTTTGAGCAGAAAAATGTTATGGGGATTTTGAAAGATAGCTGTGTACCTCATGACAATACTAATGCCAAGCTATGTTTAACGTACCTAAGCCTTTTCTTTTGAAATCAAAATACATGTAACACCCAGCTAAAAAGAGTTTTGTTCTCCTAGACAACACATTCCTATAAAGACAAAAAAAATGCTCCTTGCTCAACAAATAAAACAATTTATGTACTCTAGGCTCTTAAAAATGCATTTTTGTACCCACTTTTCCCAAGGTGAGCCCTTTAATAAGACTCAAGGAGATGGATGTCTGACTGCAGCACCTTTACCACAGAGGAGTACATGCTGTGCAGAGTAACCCAAATGAATCTAAGAAATACCTATAGCGAGTAATGAAAGACTGCTAAAAACCCTATTCACTTTTCTGGCACCAACAGGGGCAATTTTGGACCATGATCCTGAATCTGGCTTTATTTGGGTGTTGTGAAGGTGGGCCCAGAGGTAGCCATGGGTTCCAGGTGCAGGTGATGGGCAGAGCAGGCTCATTAGCACAGAGAAGAGATAAGCAGTGATGGTCACCATCAGTTTTCTGCCAGGTTCTGCCTTGCTTTGACAGTGGTCTATTACAGCTGGTTTATTGCTACCTGCAAAGCACCCTCAAGCCAAACTTCTTCCCTCCCTACTGCAAAAAATTCCATGTGATATAGCAGTGACAGGACCAAGCCCAGGCACTGCCCAGATCTGAAGCCGAGACAAGTACTCGTGGCAAGCAGCTGCAGGTGCAGGGAGCCTGCCCAGGTCAGTGGCAGCAGGGAGAAGGTGTGGGACTGTCTCTTGGGGGTTTTACAGATTTTCAAAAAATACACCTGGACTACATAAGCTGAGATTCCTTTTTCTTAAGAATCTCTGAAAATTGAGGTGGAGGAAGAGATATTTCCATTTTACAGCAAAAAATCACAGACTTACGGCAACAAAATAGGGGAAATTCCATTGTGGCAGTGGGGTAAAGTGGTTAGAAATGGCTTTATTGAAAAAGCGTTTCAAATGTGCTTGCCCTAGGACAGTGAGGTTCACCTGAGACTCCCACATCCCCAGCTCATCCACAGGGATGTTCACATCAAGTCCCCAGACTGTCTGTTCTCTGCAGTCCACAACACACCAAACACCATAAGTGTCACTGAAGAATAAAACCAAAAGGTTTTTGATGACAAACTACCCAGCCACCTCTACCTTTTCTTCAAAGTCACACTCTCAGACTTGGGCAGAGGATTCAGTGTTTTTTCTCACACTTTCATGTGTGTTTCTAGTTTATGACTTCAATTCAAATTCCCCCTGAACTAACAATATTTTGCATCTTGAACTCATCATCATCCTTAAATTATTTTTCACTTCTCTTCTTTGTAATCCAGTTCTTCTGTACCATGAGGACCTGGGGGCAGGACATTATCCTCATTAGGGATGCATTCAAATCCTTAAAGCTAAGTAATTTTGTGTCTTCTTTCTCATTAAAATACATGAGGCATCAGCCTATTGTATGTATTTTCTGTTCTAACTATCATCAAGTTTTCTCATGCATGTTCGTTATTTCTGTTTCTTAAAAGTGTAGAAGTACTCCTGCAAACAAGGTCTGGAGTTCAAAACCAAAGTTATTTTAATGAGTAGCTTTTATTTTAATAAAATCCTGCCAAAATAAGCATAAAAATCTTTCCAGTTGTCTCACTGCCAGAAGCTAATTATAGAATTAAGTATTGTTGTCTGTATGCACACAAGTGATTTTCTGTGACACTTCAAGCTGTTCCCATCCAGAAACATGAAAACATTTTGAGGTAGGGACTGATTGACACAAAGTAGATGTGCCTGGGGAAACTCAATAAAAGTCTGAACTACACTTCTTACGCATCCCCACTGCACAAGAATCGCATCTTCATGCTCATGTAAAAGCAACTTTCATGTGACTTCTCTGTTAAATTTGAAAAATGTTTTAGCTGAAATTAATGAAAAATTAAAGAAAGGAGCTATACAGAAATGTTCTTATGAAAAAGAGTATCAGTTAAAGACTTCAAAACTCTGCAGTTCAGGGATCCTTGGCAAGTCTTTGTTACTTGGTGGTAGGGTTTTTGGGTTTTCTTTGCTTTGCCTTTTTAAAATTTTTTATTTTTTTTAACAGCACTTCTCTTAAAACTTTAATCATTAGATGTCATTTTCTCTCACTTTCTGATGATCTTAATATCACTATTCTCATTTCATTTTGGGGAATCTGTGGCAAAGAACTTACCTGCAAAGTCACTGCATTAGTCAAAGATAATACAAGCAGAGTTAACCCACCTCAGAGCTAACTCAATCATTGGTATCTTTGCAGATTAAAAACCAATCACACAAGTGAGAAACCTATTTCATTGCCAGAACCTTTGTGGTTTCCCTGTATAGACCTAAAGATTTCTCTCTGAGCAAGAACTGAGGAAAGGTGCTTTAAAACAGAGGCTTTAATGATTTGCGCCTAAACAGCAGTGAGCAGCTTGTGCCCGGCTGCCCTGATGGTCTCTCATCCAAATACTGTAGTACCTGGGACAGTTCAGTTCCAAAGGTCAAACAGTTGTCACTGCTCAACATTGATTAATTTCTGATGGGCCAGTCCATGATTATATGGTAGCAAATGCTCATCTTCTCACGACTCAGATCTAAAAGCACCAAAAAGCTGCTCTGTGCCTTCCCAGGCACACAAAGGCTAGTTAGCACATTCTCAACACTCCAAGAACTTGTCATCTCACAATTCATTCAAACTGCAAATGTCCAGGTTCACTTTGCAGCTATTGTGAAAAGCAGCATCATTTCTCAGAAACTTCCAGCACAGGAATCATCTGTGCTTGAATCTCACCCACTGCATTTTCCACTGACAGCCCAGGGCAGCCCAGCAGCAGAACACTTTACTGCACCAGAGCTGCATCTCATCTGTCCAGATGCTGCTTATCAGCTGCTCAGAAGTGCTGTGGATGCCCAGCCAGAGACAATGCTTGGCTCTCATCTGAGAGCAGGTAAGGTATGAAGTATTTGCCTGCTACTACACCCAGATTGGTACATGTACTGTTCTTATGAATGACAGTTTGGTACAACAGTCACCAAGACAACCCTTCTTGCATGATGGGTTTTAGTTCTTTGAAGACAGTCATTGCTGAGAGCAGAGAGGTGGCAGATGGCTATGTCTCAAGTAAGATGACAATGACCTTAAGAAAACTCCTGAGGAAGTATGTGTGTCCCTTTTAAACACTTAATTTTTTTTTTAATAGGATCAGATTGCTCTCTCAAAGAGAACAAAATGTGCCAACTGAAAACTCTGCAGATTAGTGGAGTACAGAGAATATTTTCCTCTCTGAATTATTCCCTCGGCCCCTCTTCCCTTAAACAGTTAAGAAGCTTGACAGTTCAAATCCAAGTACCTCAGACTGCAAAATTATAATGTCAGTACATGGTTGGAGAAGCAGTAAGGCAACATTTCAGGAAGTAACCTCAAACCCCATTTCTATCATGAAATATCATTTACATGTTCAATTATTAGGTATCCCTGAGAATAAACATGAAAATAAAGCTTTTCTACTGGGAGAACGCTGTAGATATATTGAGGCATTTGAGATTAAATACATTATACATATGCAAAGACATAAATAAATGTACATATCTGTGTCTGTCTGAGTAATGAGAAATATTGCTGTCCTGATTTATGTGTAAATTCTATCTTTAACAAAAGTTGGCTTGCTTAGAAATGAGAGGAGCAGCTAGACCCTCAGGACTGACAAATTTAATACACAGAGAGGTGATAAGGAAATAACATCTCATTAACTCACTCTTTGAGAAAAAAATACCCTAAACACTACTGAAAAATGTAGAATTAAGTTAAATTAATGAGCATAATTAAAGTGAAGTTTTAACGATGAGATCTCTGTTATACTTTTCAAAATCAGACAGTAATTCCATCAAAATAATCAGCTAATGAATGCAAATACTAACACCCTTGCTTCAAGAAGTCTTTATAATTAAGGAAAACATATTAATATTTTACATGTTATAGACACAGTATCCTTCCATGCTTGTTTTGAATTACAAGTTTCCCACAGAAAGAGCAGAGTCTATTTACATAAAACAAACAAATGTTTTCAGAGAATCTGTGGCACCTGTAAGTATATCACAATTCAATGACTTTCTACTTTACCTACTTTGCAGAATGCTTTTTCTTACAGTCAGGCAGCTTGTCTGACTCATCTGAGGCAAAGCACTCAGAGCAGCACTGCTTAATAAGGAATTTGTAGCCAATGCCATTGCGTGTCCTATATCCTACTGATGCAGAAGGATCCCTGCTCCAATCACATTTCAGGCATCACATTAAGAGATCATACTTGAGGGAACACTCATCATTATTGTATTTTCTACTTGGCATAACTTAAAACTAACAAAACCCTTAATGTACTTGTAGTACTTGCAGTCCATCACAGCAGTTCAGGGATTTATCAATTACTTCAGAGTCAGTTTTATGAGGATTAGTATTATACATGGGCCAAACCACTCAGCTTATCAGACTGCTACTTTATGAATGGTATGGCAAAGGGGAATAAAATCCTCATTATGAGGTACTGCTGCTGTCCTCGATACTGTGCCAGGGTGATTTCAGTTTAAAAGCCTCCATGCTAACTCACACTTTGTCATGGGATAGCAACTGGCTAGATCCTTCTGTTTCCATTACCTCAGGGCAGGACTAATATCACTAGGATTGGAAACTGGATTAAAAGCTCAGGATCAAGCTGCAAGAGACGCTGATCAGCAATCTTGAAGGCAGGCCTGGTATTCTTGAGAGAAGAATGCCCCTTAGTCCATAGCTGCTTTGGCTGCCGTTACCCAAGCTCTCACACCCCAAAACACCCAGGAGCAAGTTCTTACTGGCTCTGCTTCCAGCATGCTGACCATATGTTCATGCATATAATTTGCTCATGTTTGCAAATATGACTCCATCAAAGCTGTGTCTAATCCTATTTTTCAAATAGTGCAGTAAAACCAATGATGCAGATCAAAAATACTACAAATAATAGTACAACTAACTTTAAATTAAGGGAAGGTGGTTGAAAATGGTGTGGGGTGCCTTAACACAAACGACTCAGTGGTGCCTCACCCTACCCAGAGCCCCTCCAGTTTGCAATCCAACAGCTCTGGCATGCCAGTGGTTGCAGTCCTATCCATCCCCTCCATGGCAACCAGTGACCCATCTTCAATCTGCATTTGTGCACTGCTGTGGATACAGGCACAGGAATCAGTTCTCTGATGCCTTTGGACTCCTATAACAGTCTTGTCCTGT
Organism: Climacteris rufus; assembly: GCA_013398175.1. NCBI lineage: Eukaryota > Metazoa > Chordata > Aves > Passeriformes > Climacteridae > Climacteris > Climacteris rufus. The sequence continues at coordinate 122,949 of VZRZ01000784.1, forward strand.
CGTCTGTCACTTCAGCTTCTTTCATGAGCAATTCATCCTTTTTAAAAGGAAGTATTAAAGACAAAAAGACTGGTAAGCTGACCTATGAAGTTATACGTTGCTGAGGGAAAGATAATGTCATTTGAGGCATACAAGAAAAAAGGCTTTGGTCAAGGAAAAGGTGATTATAAGCCCATTTGGAGTAGGCAGCTGGGAAATAACATGCCAAAAATAAATGAAGATAAAGAAACCAAAATTAGATATCAGAAATAAAGGAAAAGTAAATAAGGGGAGGTATTGAACCAAAAGAGAGGATTAAGAAGTACTTTGCAACAGAATAAGAAGTTGCAGAAAAATTAAATACATTCTTCGTCTTGCAAAGAAAATGAAAGGTGAGATGCCAGAAGTGAAAACAATGTGTTCTGGGTTGGACAGTGAAAAACTAGAGATATTAGCAATCTCTCCAGAACAAGCCTCATGTAATTTAAAATCCATAAGAATAGTCAGTGCCCCAAGACCAGATGAGACACACTTTGGGACCCTGAAAGAGATGACGGATAGATTATTGGACTACCGTGAGTTATCTTTAATAGCAGTTTTGATACAGCCATGTATCAATAGACTAGAGAGAAACAAGCAGTTGTAGGCAGGAAATTATGAATAGGTCAGAATTAAATTTGACCTCCAAAGCAAACAAGGGACAAAAACTAATCAGTGATAAAAATCAAACTACGAAAACAAAACAAACAAACACAAACCCCCAAAACAAACAAACAAACAAAACCAACAAAAAACCAAACAACAAAAAAGCCCCAAAACCAACCAACCAATCAACAAAATTCAACAAAAAAAATTTTGAGAAATATGAAAACTTTAAGAAATACAATTTTAGTGGAATAGATTCACAGTAACAGCTAGTGCAATTTACTTACCTATACTTCTCATGTACTAGCATTTTTAAAGGTAGTATTACAGAAAATAAATAGGACTGATAGGCTGATCCTGTTTAGATTTTAGAATGTCTAATAATATAGAAAGACAGTAAATGAATACATACAAGAAAAGTTCATATACGGATTAAAAGTGGCTAAGGAAAAGTCATGTTTGCTGTCATCAGTGATGCAGGATAATGTGGATAATGGTGGGATGATGGATGAATAAAAATGAAGGCAATGTTCATTTCTGAGGATCAGAAAAAAACAGTTGATTTGGTAATAAATAGGTTTGTATTTTCTCTCATACGTGTCTCCCAAACTGGTTCCTCTTATACAACAGCTTACTCTACTGATATCCTGAACTCACAGCCTGTTGCAGTTTCATTTAAATGAAAATTATGATCCAATTGCTCTCTGCAACTGTATTCCCATGTTCAGTGAGGACTGAACTCAAGTCACAGGGCTGAAATGGTATTTACTACCCAGCCTGCAATCTTGTGATGTCTCAGAAGTCACAGTCTCATAAAACTGAGTTTGGTCAGCTTCTGCTAATGGTATCAATGTAGATAAACTCCAGATGCAGGGTCAGATAGGAAAGGATACTGGCAATGTGTTGCAGAGAACCTTGATTTACTGATAAACCCCAAATCCTGTCAACCTGTGTTACTGACTGAGACTGTCCACTCAGGGAAAAGTCAAGACACTCTGGCGCATTTCCATTCTAAATTTTTCTAAATTTTTCTAAATTTCTTTGCATTTCTCCTACTTCTTTATATGAAGAAATGGACAGTAATAGTTTCAAATACATGTAAAGAGGAAAATACTCCACAATCAGTCCAGATGAGAGAGGAAGCAAATTGCAACAAAGGGGATCAGGTAAAACAGTAGGGAAAACTTTTAACTTGAATAAAGGTAGTGCATTGGAGCAGTCCTGCTTTCAGAGGCTCCAGGATCTCATATTGAAGGTTTTTATAAATAGTTTTTCATTAACAGGTTAAATAAGCATGTATCAGAAGGAATTCCCTCCTGAGGCAAGGGGAGGGAGCATATGATCTTAAGTCATTATTCAACTTTAGCCCTTATGACTATTTTTAAAAATCTCTGCAGGCTTCTAGCCTGTTAAACAGCTGCTATGTTTTACTCTAGCAATGACTGATTTTCAGTTGTCTCTGAACTTGCTGCTGTTTAAATGTGCATTGTTAAAACCTCCAAGCTTTTCCAGGATACCAAGGAGTGTTCTGTAGACTTAATTAATGTTTGTTTCTTGTGGCATTGTACATTTCTCCTTCTGACTCTTCTTTGCTTTTCCCTCCCCTGTAATTCTGCCCAGGGGAAAACTGGGGAGTAACTATGAAGAAAAAGGTATTAGAAATGTTGTCTCTCCAAAGAGGTGTATACCAGGGCTTCAGAGAATCAAGATCTCTGCCGGCACATTTGAACATTGCCCAGATTTTCAGAGCACAACATGATGGGGAATGTCAAATCCAAATTGCACGATGGGGTCTTCATGATGGAAGAAAATGTCCCATTATCTCCAAAAGGACAAAACCAAAGGTCTTTCAGGCATTTACAAGGTGGAAGAAGATTAAAAGGTGAAAAATTAGAATTATTTTTGAAAATTATTCTCCTTCTTTGGCAATGACCTGCTAACAACAAACAACCCTTGCACAAGTTCCAGACTCCCTAGTCAGCCTTGCTGTAGGATAAAAAGACACATCTCAAAGAGTGCTATTGGAGCTTTGTAGTATCAGGTCAAAATGTTGCTCATTTTGTGATTTTTCTGTCTGAAAAAAACATATCTTATTGGTGACTACAGTAAAAGGAAAGGAAAGAAAGTTCATACTTTACCTGAAGCATCAGGATGGTAGAGGCTGGGAGCACTTGTTATTTCTCCTTGCTGATGGAGACAACTACCTGAGGACCTTTGACTCGCAATGAGAATCCTGCTCTTTGCAGATGGTAACCTTGTCACTGCTCCCAGTCCTAACTGTGGCTTCAGTATCATGGCAGACCGATAAAAGCTTGGTGGGACCTCATAGTGAGTATATGGTGGAGGGCAAAATTCATCTTTTGCAGGTCTTTCCCCAACCTACAGAAAAATCATTAACAGATATTATGCAATAAATCAATAAACCCAGACAATATGAAGCTCTAAATTGCTTACAGAGGCTAAATTTCCCTCCTTGTGAATCTGGTCTTTCAAGCACTCCAAACTTTCAAAAAGTGATGGTCTTACTATATGAATCGCACTTCAAAAACATGTGTATTACGCTCTCAATACTAAACCCAAACAAAGAACTGATGTCTTCCCCAAAAGGAAGCAGACAAATGGAAGACCTTCAATTAGTGAAAATGAAAGTACTGTTAAGTCACAAAAAGTTATATTACTTACAGAGGTAAGTAATACACACCAAGTAATAAAACACACCAAGAGAGTGTGTAAGTGGAATTTTTATTAGGAGTTATTTAAAATATTCTTACCAGGGCACAATTCTGGGAGAAGCTGGTTTTAACTGAGATAGATAAGAACAAAGCTGGATGTATTTTAAGTTCTTTTTATTAGAGAAATTGTACTGAATAATTTCTGTAAAAAAAAAAAAAAGAACCCCCAGCATGTTCTTACTGTAAAATGTTTATTGTAATCTGTGACCCTCAGGTTCCTGAAAGGAGACCTGGTTGTGGAGGTGGGCACAATTCTGTACCTTACATTTTCAGGGGCCTGTTTAATATTCCAAATCAGAGCTATAAAATCCATCTGCCCATGTGAACTGGCAGATGAAAAAAAATCAGATTTGCAGATGTGAAACATTTACAGTTTATCACAAATAGATGCTGCTTTGTTAAAATCAGTGACAAATCTCTCAGTATTTTAATGGGCATTAACTGTGAGGATGGCAGAATAAGTCCCAAGCTGGAAGTATTTTCAGCAAACTGGCTCATAGCAGTGAACTTGCGGGTCGAGAAATGACCTGGTTTGGTGATTCAGCTCTTGCGTCTTTGCGCACTCAAGCTGGGCTCTGACTCCCACCTTTCTGTGCTGCTTCGTGACTTGGGATGAGAGTGCAGAGTTTTCAACTCTCACATTTGCAAAGAACCGTTTGCTCTTCTGAGTAGAGTCCAACTCCTTTGCCATTTTCTTATAAAATGCAATATCATAATGTAGAAAGGACCCATGAATATTTTTTCAGTCATCACATTTAGGCCATGGGGGGGGGGGAAGCATAGGAAATAGGAAATCTGAACTACATTTGTTTAAAAATTAATCAAAAAGTGCCACAGGCTACCTAGGAAGAAATGTAACTGCCAATTAATTAACTCTGCTGTAAGTTATGATGCATATAATATGCCAAATCAATTTCTATTTAGCAATTATAAGCATTAGAAAATGCGCTTCAACATTGGCTATAAAAGCTTTGATCCTAGCTCCTTCAAGAGCTTTAATCCTAATTTAGCAAATCTTTAATATGCTAAGAGACAAGATTGGCCTTAAACTATGAAATATAGAATCTTTGAGGCCTTTGCACAGGAACTAGGACGGCAGATGCAACAAACACTGAGCTTTATATTCTTGCTTCGTATTTTTTGTCCATTTGCAGTCCTATTTCCTGCCATTAGATCTTCCTATTTCCTTTTTTATTATACTTCCATGACCTACTTCTACAAGTTAGGGTACAGTTTTTCGCTGTATATATGATTCTCTAGGCTTGGACTGCAGATGTTTGGCTTCTTACTTTCAACCTCTAGATATGAGATTGTTTTTCTAGATAAACCTCAGTTATCTTCTCTCTCTCTGATAAATTTATTTCTATCAGATTGCACTGTGCATACTATCATTTCATGTTTAACTGAAAGTGAAATACCAGTGCCAACTATTTCAGTATAAGGAATTGAGAAAATCTTTAAATATAAAAATATGCATTTTTTATAAACTGGGTCAGTTTATTCAAATTTCGTCACCCCATTTTGTTTTTTTTTATTGACAGTATGCTAGAAGTAAGAGAGAAGGGCAACAAACATGCACACAAAAACAATCACAAGCATAAAACGTCTTCTCAATCTGAGAGAAGTGAGAAGGACTTAGAATAGAATCATTTAGGTTGGAAAAGACCCTTAAGATAATCAGGTCCAATAGAATTTACCCAAATATCTCTCAAGAATTAGATGTTATTTTTTGAATAACCCAGTTTTGCAGGACATAAACTTCCTATGAAGACACATTATCTTTTTCGTTCTATTTAACTGTGAATTTATGAAGTGTAAAATTCAACTTGTCTCAATAGAATTGCATACAATTATTGCCATTTTAAAGCTCTTCAGAAAGATATGTATTAACATGATCCCTGTTAGCAATCTGTCCTAGATTTTTGTATGAGGAACTTCTAGAGAAAAGATCTGTTGCAGCCTGTCCACTAAGAAGAAGTTCAGCCCAGACTTGTCTTCTGTGTGGCTGTCTGCTCATTCCCCACGCACCCATTTAATGAATTGGTTAGAATGAGCTAAAATGTCTGCAACAAATACCTAGAGCATACAGGAATTTCCACAGGCTGGGTAATCCTGAGCAGAGCCGGCAGCATGGCCAGCAGGTACGGATGCCCAACACTTTCCTTCATGTTACTTTGTTTATAACATCATCAAACATTAATGCCTTGAGGAAGAATTTGCTTGTCAAGTGCCTGCTTCAAGCAACTCTTTGGGAAAAAAGTTGGCAGCATCAGTTCAGGCAGTTCAGATAACAAGATTAAAGTGGGAAATTTTTGGTTTGACTATATATAAAACAACTCCCCTACACCTTTTTGCTCAGCAGGATTTTTGTTTCAACAGAATTTAGTCCGTCCTCTCAGGAGCACAAAGATGTCTGTGCTGGGGAACAGACCCAAAGAGGCAGTTGAATGGGGCAGGCATAGCCTTGGTGAGACAGGCAGGACAGCTGATGATCAACAGAACTCCTTACAGACCCCCACCAGATCAGGGCTATTGGCAGCAGCCATAAAATAGTGAATAAAGTGAGCCAGAGATCACTGTCTGACAGGGGACAGATTGTATCCATAAGGGTAAACTCTCACCCGGCAGACCGGGTTGATCCATGCTGGTCCTTGGGAGCAGTCTCTGGGTGAGCACACGCTGGCAGAGCTGGATCCTGAGCTGGGGAGCACTCTCCCAGTCCAGCAGTGTGGAGAACCTTCCACAAGCCTTGGAGGCCATGTCATTCCACTGTTCAGTACACTAGCATAGCTACAGTCTTTGGGTCCCTGTTACTTCCCACAGAGACAACCGGGAACACAAAGTGCCCACAAATATCCTATCTAGGTGCTGACTAGAAGAGGGTGAGGGCCACGGTGAGATGGAGAGCCCAGGTTGTGATGAAGCCTGTGGGTAGCAGTGATCTGCCCTGGACAAGAACTGGTTTTCTTAAGCATTTTGCATTTCACCTTGAAAGATTTTGGTTGGTTGGTTAGGTTTGGTGGTTTTTTGGTTGGTTTTTCTATTTTTTTTTTTTGGGTTGTTTTTGTGTTTGTTTGTTTGTTTGGGGTTTTTTTGTTGTTGGAGTTTATTTTGGTTTTTTGGGTTTTTTTTGTTTGTTTTTTGTGGTTTTGTTTTTTAATGAAGACAGGCATGAAAGATCTATCTACACACCATGCCAAGGTTCTACAGAAAAGCACTGGAGGAGCTGCCAATTCCACAGGCAAGGCTGCCCATTTAACCTTAACTCAGTTCTGCTCTGGACCCAGCCCCTCAGCACAGCTGGACTGCCTTCATGCCTGAGTTGGGATTTTTGTCTGAGCTGCCCTTTGGCACAGCCAGATCAAGGAACCCTGCAGCTTCCCCACTGTACAGAGGCAGCCCTTGAGTCTTTCTCATAGAGCTCTCCAGGCCTTTTCTTTGTGTCTCCTGTCCGAGACAGCACCTTCCTGTTTTCTTCTAGCTCCTGGCACATAGAGGGATATTCAATTGTTCCTACCATTTAGCTGAATGATGCTTAGAGATTGCAGGTTTGACTATTAAAGCTGTTAACCCTATCCTAGCTATATAAAGAGCTACAAAATGCTAATCAAAGCTCTCCAAAGCCTAAACTGGATGTGTGAAATAGGTCAGTCTGGGATTTTTTTCTCTCACCAAGACAGCAGTGTTGTGCTAGAGTGTCTTTGTCTCTGAGTCTCCAACCTCTGAGTCTCCAACACTCTCCCTTCAGCACAGTGATTTTGATCTATCTCAGTGCATCCTAACTGGTTTCTTTTGGATTACACATTGCTCATCTGCTATGAACTCATACTGTGCACAGCTGCTCTTCTAAGCATCTGTTCACTTCCATGGATTGATCATTTTCCTTACTCTTAATCCATACTGAGCCAAATAAGGCTCCTTTTTATTCCTCTAACTGGCAGGACAGCAAAGTTATTGCTTTTAGGGTGACAGTCCAAGAAAGAAAATTCCACCTTCTGCTATCAACTCCTGACTCCTGGGCTTGTAAACTTGTAACACAAACTGCAGTTTGACTTTTCCTTCCTCAGCCTCTTCTCCCATCAATCCAGCTTCTCTGAAGAAGCAGCTTGATTGGGTTGAGATTTTCTCTCACCAAAATACCCACAAAATGTCATATTTCATGGAGGAATAGGGGAAGATGCTTTGGATCTTCTCCAGACCATGAGTGCCCTACTTCTAACCCCAGTCTAGAGAAAAACATGCTGCAGGGTTGCCACAACCCGAGTCCTTCTCATGCTCAGCAGTGCACAGAAATCTGTCCTCTGTTCACAGATGTGTCTGCTGATCCTGCCTGATTATCTGAACCCCAATTGTCATGGATACCTGTGGTCTTCAGAGGCTGGTGTCACCCTGTAAAGAGCCAAAATGCTGCACAGTCTGGATCATTTTGGCTTTGATTTCCACTGTCATGAATTAAAGAGTAGTAACCTAGTAATTTCCCCTCTCCTTACAAGGCAGTTGTGAAGATATACTAGTAATGGCTGGTATAGATAAGCTCCCAACGACTTTAGCAATTTGTCCTCCAGACACAAAATCTAAGGGACAGAGATGGAAACTGCAGTTTGAGTGGAAAGGACAGTGGGCACTGTTCTTTCTGTGTTTGTGATGAAAAATAACTATAATCCTTGCTCACTTCAGTAGGGTTTTGGTTCATATGCCATAAGGGTCAATCTACACTCACACACAGTATCTTAGTTTACCTATTTGCTGGCTTTTAACTGCCAACGCTGTCACTAAATTTGCTATTTCCTTGGATCAATACTGTGTGTTGAATGAGGGAGGCAATAAAACTGCCTTAATAACACTTCAAGACACAGAGCAAAAAAATAGCCTTTTTTAATAGATTCATTCAAATAAAACCACTTGTGTTATCTTCAGTATTTATATGAAAAGCTTGGTAGTTGAGCTACCAAGGTCCCAGGCAGTGGATGCAAGAGCACATGACAGACCCAAATGCAGCCTCTCTGTCCTTTCTCCACCTACCGAGCAAGATCATCCTTCCTCCATTATGCCCACCTTCCAGCAGGGATTTCAGGAAACCAAGACTCCTGCCCAGCTTAGCAAGGCAGAAACACAATAAGAAATCAGGAGCCAAAAGCAATCACAGTGATTTCCATCACCTTTTGCCTGCTCAGGATGGCTTTCCAGGGAAAGGAGAAATCTTATATGAGGTGCAGGTCAATGTAAGAAAGAGAATTAAAATTAGGCAAAAGTAAATCTTTTCCTGTATTATATGTATAATCCAACAAGAGCTCTGATAGTCTCTGGGTTTCAGAACAGCTAAACAGAAGGGAATTAGTTTAGACCTCTTGTGCTCTGTCTACAAAAACCTGGCTACTTTCCCATTAAGAAGGAAAAGTCCCTGTGGGCAAATTACAATCATTTCCCAAAGACATTCTTTGGGAAAAACTAACAAAGAAACAAAAAAAAAACCAACCCCAAGTAATTCCATTTACACAATTCAGTGTGTCTTTTTCTTTCTAAACATGCCTATTTTTATAATACTAGCAGGTGAACAATTTGCTGAAAAATTCTGGAAGAACACAGTGACAACTTCCAGTCTCAGCTAAAACATCACAACAGGGTTAGTGCCAGAAACAGTTAAGTAAGTTTATTTCTAATGATCTCATATTGCCTTAGGATTTATTTCTTTTCTGAGATTTGAGAACTAACTTTTGGCAGCAACAAGTAAGCAAATGATCACCACTTGGCATACAAAAGCAGCTGTCAAAGCTGCAGAAACTTACCTCCTGCAGAAACTTCTCGCTCATCGGACTGAAGTGATGACCCGGGGGCCTAATTCCTGACACCACTAGCCCAGAACCAAAGAGTCTGGGCTTCTGGAGGTCAGGTTTAAATTTGTCGTATAGGATGCTGGCAGGCTTTGCCTCCCCTCCGTTGGGCGCCTTCTGTTCCGCAGAGATGGGCATGCTGCATGCGGGGCTGTCGAAGGGCAGCCCTGCCGGCGCGAACAAAGGGTCGAGCTGCTCTATTGAACGAGGGTTCCTCCTAATGTAGGTGATGATTTTAGGTCTCACGGGTTTGGGCCGGGGGATGGCAGGTTTTATCTCAATGCTTTCTTCCAGCTTTTCGCTGCAGTCACTGTCTACGCCGGCCTTATCTGTGAGGGAGCCCTTGGGGTGGACCAGGATAGGTTTTGGGATGGCGCTGCTGCAAGCAGCCTTGATAGGCACTTTAGGGGATATGTTTAACAACTGTGTGCTGTCAATGGGAGGTAGGACTGAGGAGGGTGACAGTTTGTCATCATGAAGTGCATAAAGGTCCTTCAAATTACTGTTCGATAGCGTGGGCTGACCATTAACATCTGGCATTGCCACCGGGCGCACAGGAGTTGGGGCACATAAAAAGACTTCAGCCTTTGCTGGAACGTTACAGCTCTCTGGTGCTTCCTCGGGAGGATGTTTCTGTACATTAGCTGTTTCTTTACCTGGAATTGAAACTCTTGAAGTTTCCACATCACTGCTGTGGCTGTCAGGTTGTTGGTTTGATGCTGTCTCTGCACTGCGCGCTCTGTGATCATCTGAGAGATTGGAAGCAGGTCCAGAAGCATCCTCAGTGCTTTCTTTGACTAGCATCAGCTTATTCTCATTAACTTTCAAGGGTTTGCTCTCAGGTGGATTAATATTATGTATAGGAGATATCTGTTCACCAACTGTTTCAGTACAACCTGTGTCTACTTCATGCAAATTTTTGCTTTTTCTAGGTGTCACTTTGATGTTGGATTTACTACTGCAGGTGAGCGGGAATATTGTTTCCATTTCTTCATCAGTAAAATATTCCTCACCTGCCTGACTAGTTGCTCTGTTGTCACTGTCATTGCTTCCTCTGCCTTCCCCACTGATGGTGATGTTATCACTTTGCAATTTATCATCAGCATAAGTTACCACCTGGCTTGACAATGGGTCCTCTACCTTATTACAGGTGTCTTGGAAATGGGATACTTGAAATTTTGATGTGTCAGACCCAGAGTTTTGCTGTTCCTGCACTGCTGTATTTTCAGCTCTCTGACACCCCAGGAACTCTACTAGCATAATTCTCTCTATCTTTTGTGGACATGTATTTTTATATTGTAGAGATGGTGCAGTCTTAAGCTCCAGTTTTTTACTTTTATCACCCTGACTTAATTGTGCTTCTGATTTACTAGCAATCTCATTGAGCTTAACAGCTGAATGTTGAGAATGAGAAGTATGCAGTGTGCTTTCAACGTTAACATTTGGTACATTTTCTGGTTTACTTATTTTCTTGTTCCCTGAGGTAGATGGTTTGGAATAAAATACAGTATTTTCCTCTGAGGTATTGTCAAGTGGACGAAACACCATCCCAAGAAAATGATCCGAAGACGTTTTTTGTGATTTCTCTGTACTTCCTATCAAATGGTGAGACCTGTCGATGGAGTCCAATGATGCAGAAAGCAGACGTTTACACGACACGCGGCCAACACCATCTTTTGCAAATGTTTCGGGCTGAGGAGAGAATTTACTTGGTCTTCCCAAAGAAAGCCTTTTTATTCTCTCCACCTCCACAGTCCTGGACATTTTTCCCTTAGAAAAGTTCTGGGTGAAGTCAACATCACCTTTGGAAACAACTTCCAGGTTGGCATCATTTGTGCTACTTTTTAAATTGGAGAGACTTTGTCCTCGGCTAATCCTGATATGCCTTGATATATCTTTAGCTTCACTGGTCCTACAGTCTTTCCCCATTTCCCTGCTTGTGGTGGAGGGCAGCTTACTTTCCTGTACACTGGTGTGACAGGTTCGAGAGTCTTTGAAGGCCAGAAGTTTATTCTGCTCTATATGCAGATGAGTAACTTTCTCTGTTCCTCCAGAGTAGATATTCCCACTCTCATCTGTCAAATCATGCTTCTTAACATCCTCGTCAGTGGTTCTAACTTTTGTTACAATTTGATTGGCATTGGTATCCCCCACACTCACTATGCTTTCATTATTATTTTTTATTTCACTGCGGTTGTCCTGAAGCTGGGCATAACATGACTTGTTTGGAATTAATGGAGCACTCATTTTGAAGCTTCGGGTCACTGCTTTTTTTTGGCAGTTCTTATTAACAAGAAAGGTTTTTTGCCCTATCAGGTTAACTTTTATGCATGCTTCAGTTATATATTTAAATTAGAACCGATCAGTAGAAAATTCATCATCAGAAGGCTTGAAGTCTCTTGTCAGAGTCACATTTTTCTGCTGCTCAGTTGTCTTTTGTACAGTTTCTGGACCTAGGAAATCTTTATGATGTGCTGTAGAGAGGTTCAACAAAAGCAAAATAAATCTGCCAAGTTCCCTCTGAATGAGACCCAGTTAATCCAGCCAACCTATAGGGAAAAAAAAACCAAACACAAATAAAACTAAAAAAACCAAACAGACAATATTACACTGATATCAGGAATCATGCTAACTAAATCAAAGTTAAAATCAACAGCACTCCCAGGTACATCCCGAGGACAGAGTGTTTTCAAACACTTTAGATGGTGTTTCAATCACAGTTTTGCTCCCAGGAAAAATTCTTAGTGTAGCAGAGATCTCTGACTTGAGAAGTTACACAGCAAAAACTGTCCTGGTTAGAAAAATGGTTGCTGCTGTTTTTAAGACACATAAATTTACAATGGGAAACAGGCATAAGTGGCCACATGAACATGGGACCCAATCTAGAGGGTCTAAACATTTTCATATTGCTTCAACAATTATTACACCAAGAGTGGCTACTGAAGCATTTAAAGCACCACTGTATAGATTAGTCATAAATAATAAAATTCCAAGTCCAGAAGATATTTATGGGGTTCTCTCTTTGTTTTGTAGAAATCAGTGCCATACTTGGGCTGACACCCCATCACCTTTGATATTTCTTAGCCAGATTTATAGATTTCAAGAAAGAAAAAATATGGCTGGGGGCCTGCAAAGAAAAAATGTTTTTTTCTGAGACAGATGAATGTATTTATACACTAGTCCCATACAGTGCATCTCCTTTTGGCTCCCTCCCACATGTGACTTTGGGAGCCCAGGTTTTGTCCTCTACCGCCTCCAACCAGATTAAGGTGAAATTTCTGTCTATTACATGCCTAAATTCACTCTGAGATATTTCTTGTACCCTGCATGTTCATGCCCTTCATCATAAAGAAATACAAACACTGGAAATTGAAACATGCTCAAGAGTTCCTCAAAGGTAGAATTCAAAGCACCTGTGATACTCAGAGATGTGCTGGGTTTCTAACCAGGAGCTCACAGGGGCACTAATTAGAAGTGCTGATTAAGTCCACTGCTCTATCTACAATATCTGGGTGCAGGTCTGAGTCCCTGTATTCATTGAAAGCATCTTCACACACAGTGTGTAAGACAGACCATGCTGATATGCTTCAGAGACCAGACCAAGTAATTTGACTGAATGTTGCTAGCAAAAATTTATTCGTATGAGGGTAAGGAAAGACCTGTCCCCTCTCAAATACAGGGCACTGCACAACCTCAGTATGCTGCCAGTTGAGACTAATCTCTTAAAGCCACCAATGTTGGCCAGAGACACAGAATTTAAGACAAGGGACAATAAAATACTGTCTAGGCAGAGATTAATCTCAGGCAGCTAACATTGCTCCTGTGCTTCCTCCAGAGCCAGTGAGAAGGGATAGGCAGTCTGGAAAGGTGGTTCATGCTAACACCTTTCATGATGGGCTCTGTGCACCTAATGTTCCAACTTTATCTCTTTTTGTGACATCCAGTCTCAGATTAAGGATGTTACAGACCTGAAGAAACCAATACATTCTTAAAATTAACATCCATACACATACCCCTCCAACATTTTTTTTGCAGAATATTGACTGCTTACACTTTTAACCTGTTTTACAGTTGCCATTACAATGACTACACAGATTAATGATGCTATGATTGTAAGCAATACAAGGCTTCATTCTGCTATAGAACATCCTGATAGCACAGAACTCCTGCTAAATTAATACAAAAATATAATCAACCATTTATTTCAATTAATATCTTGTTAATCCACTTTTCCTGTCAACGAATACAAACTTTGTGGCTCAGTTCAGTCAATTGTGTTAAAGACTTACATATTGTGATAGGTACATTTGTAAGCAAGATACGTGGTTTTGTGTTACATTTGGGACCTTAGACTTGATCATGCTTCTGTAAATAACTGCTATTTAAGAAGCTTTGGCTTGGATTTTCTGCAGGATAGTTTATTTTAAATGGCACTGTCCAGGCGTAGTTTCACTATGCTCTTTGGAGTCAGTGAGATGAAAAGACTCAGCTGTGTCTGTGTTCTGCTGGCTCTTCCTCTATTTTTTATTACTCACCTCTCTTGACTGATGTTGGCTGACATACACAGATCTCAAGTCACTCCCTGCTGTGCAGGAATGCTCTGAAATGAGAGGGATGTGAACCCCCTAACACTTCAGATGCCCTCCTCAGCACAGGAGAAGGGGGTAAGAGAAGATGCAAGCCCAGCAAAGACAACACTACATCGCTTAGCAGCATGTCACTGGGGACTCTGGGCAAGAAACATGTCTGTAGTTTTACAGACTGGACTTGGTATATGTAAACATTTATATGGATAAAAATTTCTTGATACTCTATAATGTAAAAATATCCCCTCTGAATCACTGAGAGTAGAAAATGAAGTCATAGCTCTCCATGTCACAGTATCTTGGCAGGATGCAATAACTATATATGTGAAACAAACCCTTTACAAAGTGATGTGAACATGCTAGAAAGCAGAACAAAATTATATCCACTAGACTATGATTAGCTATGAATCCCACAGGGAAAAGAAAAGTTCAAGGAGCCAGAAACAGAATTAAATATTTCTGTTTAACTCCAGCAGTATCAGTTTCCTTCTAAGATGTCTATCTCTTATGAGACTCTATTTTAAACCTGAGCCCATTTAAAGAGGATCTAGGAAAGAAGTCTACAAGAGTTTCTTCCCATCTGATATTGCAGTTCCTCCTCTACACTCCAAGTTGCATTTGGCCAGCAGGTCTCACCCTAACCTCTGGAGACATCAGGAAGAAGGAGAAGCTGAGCTGGATGATTTTTGCCCCAGGACACACAGCAGGAACTGTATCAGCAGAGCTCAGGTTTGTAAAATATAACTGGCTGGGAAAAGAAAGCAGCAGCCTGCTTCTAAATAGTAACAGCAGCACTTTTTTTGGTTAAATAAGCAGTGTAGAAACATTGCTATACTCAGCAGGCAATGAATAAAAAATGGTGAAGAATTCCACGCTATTGGTTATTTGTTTTGTTTTCAATTTGCCAAAAAAATAGAACACTAATAATTACGAGATATGCAAAGAAATTATGAAAACACACAGACAAACATGGAAATAAAGAAATAAAACCTGAAATGTGTTGAGAATTTTGCCTCCTCTATCAACATTTCCTAATGCCAGCTGTAACAGCTGCTTACCCAACCCAGTACTGAAAGTCTGAAACCAGAATATTCCCAGCAAGATACACTACAAATATCTGGGTGTTCTAATAGCCCTATGCACAGTTTAGGCTGGTTGCTCTTTTAATACAATGTGTATGAGAAGCACCTGAACACTTCATTAACCATCTGCCACACCCAGCTGATGCCTCTTGCTGATGCCTTTTACTACCATAAAACAAAGAAAAACCAATGGGTTTGTAAATGGCTGGGGTAGAGCCAGTAGCCTGCAAAAGGTCAGCCACGGGCCAGCATCCCCCATAGGCTGCCTGCTCCTGCAAGGTAAGTGCTCTCAACCCATTGGGGTACTGGGTTGTGCTGCCCAAGAAATAGGATTACACAGGTTCTTCTGACTGGAGAAGAGAAAGTTCAAGGTAGATCTCATTGTGGCCTTTCAGTACTTAAAGGAAGCTTGTTAAAAAGAGGGAGAATGACTTCTTATATGAGCAGATAGAGACAGGAAAAGGGGAAATAGTTTTAAACTAAAAGAAGAGATATTTAGATTAGATATTAGGAATAAATTCTTTACTGTGAGGATACTGAGGCACTGGCACAGGTTGCACAGAGAAGTTGTGGATGCTCCATCCCTGGAAGTGTTCAAGGCCAGGCTGGATGGGGCTTTGAACAATTTGGTTCAGTGGAAAGTGTTCCCGCCCATGGCAGGGGAGTTGGAATTGGATGATCTCTAAGGGCCCAAAACATTCTACAATTCTGTGATACAAGTGGGGGCTTGCACACCAGCCCACTTTGCACTGACTGAGAGAGGAGTCAGGAGGTGTGATGGGGTGTTTGCCCTCCCAGAAGGCAGCTACGACTGCTTGATCACAACTGGGTTTAAAGCACAAAGTGAGAAGACTCCAGTTGTTTCCCTCAGAGGCTGCCCTGAACAACAGCTCCAGGTTCTGAAACTCCTGGAGCATCCTGGACAAGGGCTGAGCACAAAGTCCAGGTCTTCTGTCCTCTACAAAGGCAGCACACATTCAAAAGATAAAAGTCTTTGTCTGCATTACAACACTCACAAACTCCTGCAAAAACAGGCCCAAAAAAGAAGTCTGGGCCCACGGGAAAGACACTCCCATTGTCTGACCAGTACAATGATGCAGGAAGACAGACTAAAGTGCATGAGGGATATATCTGTACGAGGTGGGAAACAGATGTGGTTTTTACAGTTACTACAGGAAACTGGCACGAACAGACACCTTCTGATCTGCACAGTCGTCCCAAGAAATGCCACTGGGGAGAACTGGCAAACCAGTCAGAGCCTCACTGAGGCCTTCTCTGGGAGACAAGATGCCACTGCATCTAATGCCAGGGCTGCATGCTGCCAAGAGCTGAGCCCACAGATGAAACACAGTGCTGGATGGAAGGGAGGTGGAAATATCTCCTTGAGAAGCCCACATTGTCATGAAGAACTGCTTCTAATGGTGACAGAAGCTGAAAGCTGATACTAGGATATTAAATTTTAAAAAAAAGGCCAATAAACCTGTTGGACTGGGTAACATACAATTGGAATTAATTAAAAGTGGTGGAAAAGTGCTCACCCAGGCATGTGATAATCTTGTTACCATGATTTGGAAGGGCGAGAACTAAGATTTGGATACAGTCCCCGACAGCTTCTATTCACAATGAAGCAGACACAGCTGTTTGGGGAAATTACAGCATAATCTCATCTTTGGCAGATCCTATGGAAATGCTGCTGTCTGTCATGAAGAGGACAGTACTTCAGAGAGACAACTTTCTGCCTGACAAGCAATTAAGACATAAGCAGAGATGACAGAGCACATGTTAAATTTTTACACACTGGAAAGTGGCAGGAAGGCAGTTCTGATTCAAAAGTAAAACTGAAATGATTTGAAGAATATTAAAAAATTTTGTAGAGTATGGTTCTGTAGCATTTCCAGAATGTCAATGTTTTAGTGGTTTTAATGTCTCTATAGTCCATAAATTTTGTTATTTCATTATTTACATGAGTACCTATTTTATACATTTATAAGTATCGTTATAAAAACTAAAGATAGAACAGCCTATGGTTTCATAGGCCAAGGCATTTTTTTCTGATAAATTTTAATTTTTATTCAATAATAAAACATTTTATTTTATCCAATTTATTAATGAATTTATGTTGGTTTATCAAATCGATTTTATAAAAATTATTACAAACAAACCAGACTTTAAATATTTGCCACATTTAGCTTCAACATTTTCTAAATGAAACATTTTCATTTTCAGTTCCAAACAATATGTCAGGATCTAATTTACTCCAGGTTGACAAACTTTTTAAATGGCAAGTCAGGTGACAGAGAAAAGATACTTCCTCCACCCAAATTAGTATTTTATTTTCCTAAATAATAGGGTGATAACAAGCCCATTGGAGAACTCTTGGGTCTTGCTTTCAGTAGACTTAAAATGAGCTGTTTCTCTTTGGCTCTCTTTGCTATATTTCCAGAGGGATATTCAGGTCAAGCCTGCAATAATGCAATTTCCTTATACAACACACCTGAGATCCCTTGGCAGCAGCACAACTTCCAGTTTGCTGGAAATCACTGCCACATGCAACACTCCTGAAAGCACAGCCAAAAGGAAAGGTGCTAAAGCAAGGCTGTCCCCTGACCTTCCCAAGGGAGGGGAGGTGGCAGCACCTCTCTCCACAACCTGAAGCAACAGGACAGAAAAATAAGGTGCCAACATGAGACCCCAGCCTCAGAAATTGCTGTAGCAGCTGGCAGTATCACGATGTGTACTTGGCTTGCAAGCCCAAGTTCCTTTCAGAATAAAAGGAAAAAAAACCAAGAAAGATTCTCTATGTTAGAAGCATTACATATATCCTTAATTGCCTCTGTATGCAACTGGTGGACATCAATAATGACAGCGGACAGAGCAAAGGGAACACATTGCTTTTCCTTTGGCTGAATACCCCTTTTCAGCACTGGAGTGTTTTATCTCACAGGCCCTACTGTAGGTGGGAAACAGCCACAACCATGTGCTGTTGGCTATAGAAACCTGCATCTGCTTGGTCTCCCTGGGGAACAGATCCACCATTTTTCCTGCCATGGTAGTGGTAATGCAAAGAGTAGAAAATTTTATACAGCTTTGTAATTTATCTCCAATTATATCAGACCAGTATTTCCTCAATGCAAACACATCAAAAATCTGTCAAATAATGTATATAATTTCATTTTCATAGAAACTTGTATTTATATACAAATGTATGGGTTTGGGATTGGTGGTTTTTTGGGTTTTTTTTGGTCAAAACTGCATTTTGTAATAAAAATCTGAAGTGCTACTCTAATAATTTATTACCTGTGAGGACTGAATTCCCCAAGTACATTATATGGAAAGCATCCTGCTGACTGCTATTTCAAAGCAGTACAAGATTTGGGATTAAAGATTCTTATTATCAAAACTGACAAACTGTTTTAATTATTAACATCAATCAAGTCTCCACAAGGCATAAGCCTGAATAGTTGTTTTTCATTACTTCTTTATTTTTACATTTCTGTTTGCTTTCTAATATTCACTGTTGGATAAGACAACATACGCTGATATAAGCAATCCTATTAATCAGTTCTCTCCCAAAAGGCAGAAGTCTCTGATTGTCTTAGCAATGGCAACCAGGAGGCTGATAGATAACCACAGCAACTTATCCTGAACAAATGTCTGGTTTTATTTTCATTCCAGGTAAGTACACCTGGTTAAAGGTACAGGAACAGCTCATACTTTCTGAGGCATTTGAGGACTTGAAAGTAAAACATACAGCAGAACCTCAGGGAAAGCCACTGTGAAGAAAAACGGTATCAGATAAAGGCATCCTGGCTGTTTAAGTAGTGAGAGCTGGTAAATCGAGAAAGGTAAGACCTCAGTCCAATCCATGTGTAACTTTAATGTCACAACCAGGAGCACAACACAGGAAGTACAAGAAAAGCTTGAACCAAAAGCCCAAAGGACGGAAAGCTATCACTTATTACCCCAAGGCACCATAGAGCAAATGAAAATGGCAAGAATGCAAGCAGTAAAGAAGTTTTCTTGGAGACAAATATAGTCGGGGCAAAAACTGATTCCTCCCAAACAAGTGTAAACAAATGGAAGAAAAAATATGTACCAAACCAAGTCCATGCTGCCACAACTCAGCCCATCTGTTACATACTGAGATGTTACCCCAGGGTCAACCCCAAACACATGGCATGGGGACAGCCCTCTGCACTCTTTCTGTTGCCCAGATGCCAGCAGGAACACCACACATGCACTGCTGCACCACTGAGCATTCTTGGGCACAGTGCCACTAATGTAAACAGGAGACCACAGCGAAGGTGTGAGAGGCACCATCAGCTCCTGCTGTTCTCTTTCAGAAGGGAGGGAGCAGCAAAGGGATGCCGCCCATCCATTCTGAGCATCTTCACCTCGTGGAGCCTAGCCAGCGACTTACTACGTCCCTCTCTATCCAAAAACATGAACTGCAGTTCATCATAAAATCTGCAACAGCTGGACAGTGGATGCGTGGGGCCCCAAAACACCACTTAATTTATTTCTGTACAGCACAAAGTCTTGATGCAGAAAGGGGAGCATGAAATGTTTCCAAAATGATCATTGTTTTTTTTTTTTTTTTTTTTTTTTTTTTTTTTTTTTTTTTTTTTTTTGCTAAGACTGCTTAAATCTTTCCTGGCTTCCAAAAAACATCTGGGAGACAGAAATAAATAGATTTAGTTATAACACTCAAACATGAAAAAAAGTTCATAAATTTGCTTCCTATTGAGCAAAAAGCCCAAAAACTCAGAAGCTTTGTCTACTCCAGCAAATTTACCCACTGCTGATGAAGCAGTTACAGCTGGTGCTGAACTCAGTTTAACTTCAAGTGTAGCCAAGGGTAAACTGTCTTTCCACGTACTTTTTTGAATTCTATTGAATTCAATGGCAGGTAAATGTGTCAGTTCTTAACTGAATACCTAAATACGAATTTAGAACCCTAATTTTAGATTGCTATGTTTGCACATTTCAGTTTGAACCATGACCAGTTCTGTAATGCTGTCAAATTTCAGAAACACTACTGCAGTCAGACTTTCTAAACAGTACTGCAATCCATCAGTAAGAACTGAAGCAAATGTGAAGCATTATCAGAAATTGTGCTCATTTGCTTGAAACTCAGTAAAAAATACCTTCCATAATTTGATCTATATTTCCAAAATGCCACTACATTTCCAAAATGTAGATCAAATATTGAAGATTTGGAAATCTGCATTTCCAAAATACAGAACAAATTATGACTTGTGACTTGTTACTTCAGACCAAAGGAAGAAAAAACACTGTTAATTTGCTTTAAAAAACAGCGGAGGGATGATTAAAATCCAGACTGGGCTCTGGACTAGAGGAGTCTGGTTACATCAGCTACTACAACCAACTAAAGGGAATAAAACAGTGGTTTTATTCACAGTTTTATTTTCCTACCAGGCTCTGTAAAGTACATGAAGTAGGTTTCCAGGTGTAATTCCAGCTGCTAGGAAGGTAGAAAGAACGTATGCAATTATTCCACTCAGGCCACTCTGACTGAGAAGCTGGAAGTTCAGATGCCACGCTGCCCACCCGCACCGCAGGTCTGTGGAGGCCAAGGGCTCAGCAAGGGAGAACTGGCAAGATAGTTCTTATTTAAGAGCACAGAAGCCAGAATGCAAAATCTTAATATTCAGAAAGGTGAAGCACAACTAATGCATTACCCGCCTGCTGCTGTTGATCCTGAAAGTGTACTACAAGTACTCCACAGCAAACAGTGCTCTGTAAACAATTACATTTGTTCCACTTAAAAAATTTGTATATGTTGCTCAAAAACACTTGCAACAACTTGTCTGTCAAAAGATTGCATCCCCATTTTCATAAATTAACTGAAATTTGATTCAGCTACAGCACTCCATCACTATGCATTCCTTACATGCATAAATAAAATAAGAAAGACTCATCGTGAACTTCAGGATTGTTTTCCCTATTGTATTTTTAACATCAAATTTACATACAATAAATTACAGGATTTAATAGCTTTTTGTTTGTTTTTTTTTTTAATGTTGTTGCTTAGCACCCACAGCTGTGCCTCAGGCATCTTCTGCACATATCAGATACAGATCAGCTGAAAACTAGCAAGCCCCCACCTCCTCAGCCCAAAGAGAAAGGGAGGTTTCAAGCTGAATGTGTTAACTTACAGTAATCCCACTCTCTACTTACCCCAACCATACAGTTGTTTTCCCTCCCTCCTTCTGAAGCTGGGAAGAGGTTCAGGCTTTGAAGCATGTGCCAAATACCATTTGGGGTTTCAAGGCAAAACACTGACATCAGGTTAAAAAAACCTGGGGTGCTGTAAAGGAAGCACCTGCAAGTTCCCTTCCTTCTTCCTCCAGTTTGACTGCATCTGCAAGCTGAAGGAAGAAGGATGTAGTCTCCCAAGGAACTGCTCAAGACTTTCCAGCTTTGCTGGTGGAGCTGGTTGGGGGATGAGCGCTGGTGGAGGACAAGCTGAATGTGAGTCAGCTGTGTGTCCTTGCAGCAGCCAAGGCTAACCATGCACTGGGCTGCATTAGCCAGAGAGTGGCCAGCAGGTCAAGGAAGTGACCCTCCCCTCTGCCTGGCCTGCCTGATTTTTATGCATGTGCAGCAGCATGTCCAAGTGTGGGACCTCAGGCTGCTGATACTGGAGAGGATCCAGAGAAGGACCACCAAGAGGCTAACAGATCTGGAACATAAAAAGTCTGAAGATAGGCTGAGGGATCAGGGTTGTGTTAGCCTGAGAGACTGGAGCATGGGGGTGACCTAATAGCTGTTCTCAACTGTCTAAAGAGGGCAATAATAGAAAAGATGGAGCCAGACTCACCTCCCGGCTGTTCAGCCAAAGAAGCAAAAAGAAAATCAAGCTGCAATAAGCAATGTAAGAGGAATTTAAGGACTGTAAGAGGGGAAAAAAAATGTCATAATGACAGAGGTGAATGACTGGTACCGATCACCCAGGGGGATTATACAGACTTCATCCTTGGAGGACTCAAAAGGGCCCTGAGAAGCCCAACCTAATGGGAAAATTGGCCCAGATGTGAGCAGGGCTTGGAGTAGGTGAAGTCTGACAGAAGTCCTTTCTCATCAATTTAGTGCATGATTCTAACAGCAGCAACTTCAAAGGGAGAGAAATGAAGGACACACTGCTGGAAACACTACTGAACAAGACACAGTGCACCCTGAAATGATTATTTCTATTTCCAACACAGTGAATTTTGCCCAAAAACAGTATCTGGAAAATGTAGCAGTCATCATTTGCTCAGCATTCCAGGAATGGAGGAAGGATCAGCTGTAATGTGAAGCTACTTTGCAGGTAAAATTTTCATTTTTGAGTTAGGAGCAGTAATAATGCTGGAACCACCACGGATGTGGCAGACATATGGTACCTAACATTTACCAGTGAGTTATGGTAAAACTGGCAGGCACATGTCCTCAGCATACAGGAGAATACAACTCTTCTTCATGCCATAATATTTATTTTTTAATCTATTGCGACCGAATTTATTGTGGTCATATTGCATCTATGTCTCCTGATCAAGGCATTTCATAGTGTGGCGATGGTTAGATGACATAAAGGAAGGACATCAAAGGACTGTGGCCCCTATATAAATCTACTAAGTGCAGGTAAATCCATGCCACTTTGTTAGTGAGTGCATTTGCCAAAACTCAGAAGATCATTCAAAACACATGCCTTATATATCTAAACATTAAACTATTAATTGTAAAAGCATTTAGCAATGGCTAGCTGTCCCAGGATTCTGCTAATTCCAGTGGGGAAAAAACTGAAGGGAAAAATGGTGCCTTAATCTAAATACCAGCTCTGCTGAATCTGGTATGTGAGTGCTACACTGAGATCCTCCTTCACTTAAAAGTGTCAGAGAAACAGGACAAGAAATTCCCTCTGTTTGACATCTGTGACATCTTTGTCAGTGTATTATTACTGAGAGACAATTATAGTGTCTATTTCCTCCAATACATTAAATAATCATTCTCCCAGTGACTTCCAGACAAGAATAGACTCAGTTGCTCAAATTCACCTTTGTGAAGCAAGTAAAAGTTTTAGGCTATTTGCTGGCATGATGGTGTGAGAGAGAGACAAAAGGTCTTGTCTCATGCAAGTGCTGCTCAGCAATAAAGAAAGCATCTCTGAATTATAAACACTGTTTTCAGCACAAATCCAAAACATAGTCCCATATCATCTGCTGTAAAGAAATTAACTCCATCCAAGCCAAAACCACCACACAAGATTATGTTAGAAATTCTTTTATTCTACCTGATTCAACAGCATATTCCTTCAATTAAACTCTATATTCTATTAGTCACAAATTCCAAGTTATAAGGGAAATTACATATGTTACTGAAACAGAAATACTTCCTGTCAGGAAAATAAGCAGAAAATTAGAAAGAACTGAAGAAATAAGGCAGACTATTTCAATCTGTAAGGAGAAAAATTTATGCTACAACCAGCTCTACCCCTTACAAAATGTGTTTCTGAATCTGAATAAATATGTAATGATGACTAATGACTAATACAGTAAGAATGCATAGCTGGACACGGCCAAGCTTTGGTCTAACCTGCAGCAGGGCAGTCATCCCACCTGCCCCTATCCCCTTCATTTATACTGATACTATTATAACTACAGGACTGACTTTCAAAACAGAGAACTTTTCTACCACACTAACACAAAATCTATTTTCAGGAGGTCTGTGGGACTGTTCCTTTCATTTTCCCAAAGTAAGTAAGTCTTAATGATCCAGAGTTGCAACTTTTTATTTTTTTAGTTACTTCAGCAACTAGAAAAAAAAATAAATCTATAAACAAAAAGTCTACTGTTAGTTGGCTTCCTTCAACCTCGTAATCCACAGTGCACCAGTAGCCAAATAGTCAGCAATACTCACTCATTGTGTCCTTAATTGGAAAGATATTGTAGATGTTTGGAAACAGTTCTAAAAGAAGACAGCACTGGAAAACAGAGGACATCAATTTACCTACCTGCTCTTGAAGAACTACAGAAGGAATGTATATGGAATAACTACTGTATTTTTAAATACATTATGAGTACTTTTAATATACATAAAAGTTGTTCTGAGTGTTAGGCAGATCACAATACAACTCTCGGAAATAGAAATATTACATTAATGGGAAGACTAAACATTGCTTTTGTTTGAAACTGGTGAGATCTGCACCTCACATGCAGGTCTGAGCATGCCAATGTTTTGGTAAGAAATTAGAGGGCACCAACTAATAATGCAAGATAAATGCTTAAAAGGATAGCAATACTCCATAATTAACCTCTGCATACCAGTAAGGTAGTTCATCAAACATTTATCTTAAATTTCATAAGGAGACATGGAACTATCATTAGATAGTTTTTAAGAATATTTTAGACAAATATTAGAAATTATGTGATTCTAGATTATCTTGCCTTGAAAAAGAGGAGTGGATAATGTGACCTCCCCCCCAACCTTATTCTGTAACTCATCTATGAAACTTTGGGAAAAAGCAATAAAAGAAACTAATATATGCAACATGGATAAATAATGACTATGGGAACTATAAACTCCTGTCCAGAAAATGCTTCCATACAGGCTGAACTTTATTATCTTAAGTCATCTTACAGATGTCAAGGGGATGACTCAGAGCAGTAAAATTATGGACATGCCAAAGTGTTTGCACTATGAGTACAATAACTCACACTTCTGTACAGCATGAGGAAAGACGACTGTTCACACTTCTATGCTGCCTGTATGAGAGCTTCCAAATAAAAATAATTAATGTCTGGAAACGTCTGGCTGGAGAAGAGCTTTGGTAGTTTGAACAAGAAACAGTCGTAGCATTTTGGACACAGAAAAAGTGACAGGGCAATGAACCAGTAAGCTTTGCAATGCTTTCAAACATTCATTTGGAGGGTATGGAGGTGGAATAAGGATGATTTAGCGTCAGAAGCTCCCACTTTTGAAGTCAGGATGTCTTGACACCAAATGTTTTAGGATAGTGGCACATTCTTACCATGATCTATAAAGAGACCTTAATGTTGTCAGTCTCAAAGCGAAGGTATTTTTGTTCAATATAACAGAATACATTTAAATAGTTAAAAAGTGGATGAGTCAATGATGATTTGGGGATATAAATCTAATAATTTACCAACGTTTTGAGGGGGATTATTCCTCAGGATGAGATCTCTGAGAGCTGTTATGGCTCTGGCCAAAAATAGTAGGCTTGTTCCCTAGACAGAGTGCTGGGGATCTTCTTGGAATGCTAACACAAAAGGAGTGATAAAGACTGTTAAGTCACACCTGGTTTGTCTTTACTAGACTAATATGCATTGTGTCAGATAACCACTTTAATAACTTGGATGTAATTGCTTAGAGGATTGGATTTGAAAAAGAAATAGCAGTTAAGCTGGCCTGTCTAACACATGATACTTTTAAAGTAACACCATTAGTGGTAACAGAAAGAAAATGGGAAAAGGAAAATTAAAGTTCTCCTACTGTGACTCAGTTCTGCACCATGAGCTTTACTAGGGGCATTTTTACTGCCTTGGATGGTGCAGGACCAAGCCTATTGCTGTAATCATTAAAAACTGATTTAAAAAGAGCTCTGAAAAATAAACATAATGAAACTATTGCCCTCATGCTACAAAATGGATTATATATGGAAAAATTAGGGGCTTGTTCATTTAGTCTCATTGTTTATTTACAGTAACTTACATGAGGCAATAAGGGAATATAAATACCCAAAAGCACAATGGAGGAATGAAAATATCCCCTTGCCAAAATTAAAGAAGCAGAGTGCCTCTTGAGTATTCCACCCTTCTGAAAGTGAATTAACTTTCAAGAAAGTTTCCACTGGTTAACTGACAATGATGGCAGTAAATACAATGCAGAAACTGCAAAAGTGCCTTTTTAATAATTGTGGTTTGTCTTTTTTTATTTGGCAAAGTGTCTAAATACCATTGTGGCATTATATTAAACTATCACACAAAATACTCAATCAGCTAATGTATCATTGCTGGGCTTGAAAAAACATAAAGAAGACCTATTTATAAATAGCTTCTCTGTATTCTGTGTAATTTTTTTTTATTCTTTCAAGGAAGGAAGGCTATTGCCAAAAACTACATGTATCATTTGGCAAACTTTCTGTAGCGTTATCTGATCTGCGGAGATATTAAATCTGTACTGCAAATACATATTCAACAACTTATTAGAAAGTGGAATTTGTGGTCTATTACACAAATACTTATACAGTTGATAAGATATAATAGAACAGCTGTTGTGGAGATATTTCCCCATCATTCACTCAATGCAAGGAACATATATGCAGTTGACATCTCACTGAAAAATGTTGGAAAGCCTGCTGACAGGAGTGAGTGCACACAATCATTAGCTATGCTGCCATTTTCGTATACCTTTTTCCCCCTTTGCCTTTTTTACACTCAAAGCTGCATGTTACACTAACTATAGTCTGCATTTTAAAAAGGGACTGCTTATGTAGCAACTTTAGCATCTGAATCACTATACAGCACGTAATTTTAGTAGTAGGGAATAGCCATGTGAAAGGTTTCCTTCTCTTGTTGGTACATAATGTTAAGTTTAAATAACTAAAATACATTTTCAGCAATGATACGCTATATGGTAAATCTCAGTCTAGACTTACATTTTTTAAATGAATGAATACAAACTACTTACAAAAGGGTTTTTTTAAGACAGAAGGTTTTTTTGAAAAACAAACCGTGGTAGACTCTTCACCATGCAATAGCAGTGGGCACTGCCTTAGTTAAAAAGCAGGATGTTACAAGCTGTGGGGACAATTCTGCAGGTCTTAAATCCACGCAAAACCTACCCAATACCTTAATTGCTTCCTCTGTAATACATGTATACATAATCATGTTTCAACTTTCATCTTCTCTCCTTCCTCTCCCATAGTCCTGACAACTAACATTCTGTTCAAAGTACAAGCATGCAGAAAATTCTTTTATCTTATCCTTGGGGAAAGTACAAAGCATCAACCAGAGGTAACAAAGTCTCTACAACATCTATCTTCATTATCAAATTAAAAATACCAGTTTCATACATTGCAGGAGTAGGCAAACGATCTAGAGGTGTGAGTGCATAAGGAATCAGATGGTGTCTCTGATCCAATTTCTGATAAGTGATATGAAGTCTGTGCCTCTGTCATAGACATGAAAGCAAAGACATACAACTGCACTGGCAGCAGCTGAAATGCAATCAAACTTTCCTGCACTGTGGTCTTGTAGCACATACATACATTTTTAGGATGTTGTTTGAAGTTATATGATTTAGCAAGAACATTTTCTGTTCAAACGTAAGGCTTGCAAAAGCAATGACAAGCCACAAGAAACAGATTTCAGAATTGACAGGTTACACGTGTTAGGGCATTATTGATTTTGATTCCGTGAATTGATTTTTAGGATGAAGGGAATATTAGATCACAGAGACCATAGTATTTGATCATACAGTTGAATCTCAGATATACGAAGGCATTATGTGTTGACACCAAGAATGTGGATAAATTAAAGGATTTCAGTCCCAGGCAAACCAGGCAGAGACATGTGAGTATGAGGTATGAGAAGGCCTGAGGTCCACACGCAGCAGGGAGCTGATGTGCTGCCGGCACAGGCAATGGTTTGGGCCAGCAATGATGCCCCCTTCACACAGTGGAAAAATGATGAATTCTGTTGTCTTCACTAATTTCTTCCCAGTATAAAATCTGTCCAGGATTTGGAAGCTGAGCATCTTAACCAAGGCTCATCATCCAAGTAATTAAGAAATTATTGATCGTACTTCTTATGTCTGTTACTCAGAGACATGTCCACCAGTGTTTCACTCCCAATTGTTTAGAGAATCCAAAAAATCCCAGAAGCTAAAGCAAACCTACATTCCTACCTCCCCATCCCCCATCAAATACAAATAAATCCAGAAAACATTTGGCAAATTGCATGTTAGAATAAAGATATCACCAGATCCAAAAAGTCCACTAGCAGAAGTCCTGTATCATAATTGTATCAAAAGATTTTATATTTCAAGCTATTACACTCGTGCTTGTATACGGCTATGTGGGAATGGCTCAACACCTCAGTGCTCAGAGAACACTTGGAAATTACTTAATTTTATCTTGCTCTTACTTTAAATGTTGCAGCAAGGATGGTGGAAGAAGCCATGTGTGAGCAGCCTTGACTCTAACATAGCAGCTAAAAGCCCTGAGTAAGGCAGGACCCACATGAAGTTCAAACTGACTTGTTCAAACCCTGTGTATTGAAGGGAATTTAATGAGTAGTTCAGTAAGGATCTGCAGACAAAAATGCACCCAAATCAACCACTGAAATAATTTCCAGTGACACCAATTCATACAAAGTGAAATTTCTTAAGACGAACTTTGGGAAGAAAATGCCTATGTTTATTAACAAGATTACTTGTTGGATATAAACTGTCCAAGCTTTAGCTGAAATACTACACTGTGCTCTTACACGAAGCATATGTGAGTTCTTCTGTACAATAGCTCTTATCACCAAAAAGAGTATCTTTGAATCAGGTTTTGCATATAAAAAGAAATTATCAGTGAAAATGATCCTATGTGAACTGTTACTTTGTTTACACAGAATGTCCCCTTTAATTTTTTTTATAATGAATGGTATTTCAAATTCACCACGTCAGGTGAAGATACAACAATTACACCTTTCAGTCGCAATTACTGCTATTTGTACAAAAACTTTCCACCCATTTGGTTTAGCTCTATTGTTGTATGTGTTACATTGGCAAGAATATTTCCAAACAACAAAAATGCCCCCTTGACACCTAATTTTTTCATAAAATACAATTATTTATGTTCTCATAGCACAGCTTCCTTGGTGAAATTGCATACTTATAATCAAAAAGCATATCAAGCCTTAAAAAAATAAGGAAAGAAAGTGGTATGGTAGCACTTTCAGCCCACACCTAGTCTAAAAGTAAACATGGCTAGAAATGTCCCTGGGCAGTGGGGACAGCTGGCCTGAAATGGCCCATCAGCCCATCTTTATCCTTCCAAACCTTATTATCCTCAAAAGAGGATGAATACTTGCCATGCATCCTTGAATGTTCAAACTTGGAGATATTCTAAGGAAGTGTTTGGGAGAATATTAACCCTTGTGGGCCAAAGTTATGTTGGCTGCCACTCCAGCAGTTTAACCAGGTGGAGATCAATGACTGTTCAGGAAGGCCCCCTGTTTAGTTTACCTGCATAGATGTGACTGGGGGAAATACAAGAAAATGTAGCTAATAAAACAGTAACTCTATGGAATCCTATGGATAACCTCACTGTACTCCCGGGCTCCAAATCCCAATGAAAAAAGCCTGAAAGGCAGGAATCAACCACTGAATAGTAATGGCCAACTACTAGTGAAATCTGAAGTGTTTTTTCTCTGTCTTTTGGATCCAACCACCCTCTGGGTGAAAACCCTTTTTCTAATATTCACCCTAAACCTCCCCAGAAGCAGCTTCATACCATTACCTAAGGTTCTGTCTCTGAACCTGAGTGACAGGTTCTCTCTGAACCTGCCGGAGAGAAGAGATCAGTGCATGGAGGTTCACAGCAAAACATCTGCTGCCTTTAGAGAACAGATTTTCACCCCTTTGGGGTTACTAATGCAGGTTAATTTTTTCAGATGAAATAACCCTGTTACTCCATTAAAATTCTATACATTTTTGATGGGAAAGTTTCTAGCTTTGTTTTTTTTTTTTTTTTGAGTAGAGATGAGAATAAGGGAATTATGACAATGATAACTAACTGTAAGTTTTAACAGTTAATTCCGAAAAGCATTTTCAAAACAGATTCAAAGATCTAATTTTTTAAAATTTTTTTTATTTTTCCCCCATAATCCAGACAATATTTTTTGACCAGCTTTTTTTATTTGACATTTCAGGAGAAAAAGGTCCAAGTCAGTTGGCATGAAGCCACACCATGACCCACAAAGAAAGTGCAAAGCTTATATTAATTAGCCTCATACCACAATGGATGTGAGGACAGCATCAGAGTTCTGAAGAATATTTGCAGAGACAGCAGAAGAAAAGCTGAGAGAAAGCAGGAAGGCAGGAAACAGTTCATCAATCTCAATGGGTAATGAGACTATTTTAAAAAGATAAAAGAGAAGAAGTGTTGAGAAATCCATTATTTGCAATGAAAGGAAAAATAAAAGTAAAAGAAACTGGAATAGGCTGATAACCACGAAGATGACAGAGAAGTACAATCATAGCAGAGAAGTAAATTGCACTCACTTCCAAATAACAACTCTGGTCTTTCTCAGAAAGAGCTGTCACTCCTAGAAAACCCTTTAAACTTTGGAGAAGTTGAAAAAAATGAAAGAAAACCACAAGGTATGAAATCAAGATTTAAGAAGTGAATGAAGTGAGGCTAAATAACTCCCTGATACACCTTGTTTCCTAGTGTTTTGCTAAAAAAGGACACTCTCGAGTGACTGTATCCTTTTCTCATCTGATCTAGATACTAGAATTTTTTCTCTCTCTTTGCTCTCTCGCAGACTTCTCTTGCTTTAATTAATTTCGTTTGCAATGAGGCCCAAACTATGACCCTTGCACCTACCTGGAAACCTAAGGAGAGAGCTGCTCCGCTCAGAGAGATTCCCGGTGGGCTGAGGAGCATCTACCTGCCCTGACACACAATCAACCAACCTTTGTTGTTTCCTGCACCAGCTCCCAGCCAGCCTGGCCTAGGCCTGACCTCTTTGGCAAGAGGAGTGTTACAGTCAGCCAAGTCCTGGCTTAGCCCAATCCCTGTTTGATCAGCGGAAGATTATGTGAAGAGCTAAGAGCTTTGCTATGTGAATTCAGCATGTGAGCATTCAGGCTGGCTTCTGCCTTCCTGTTGTAATTACTTGATAATCATCATCAGCACACACATCTTCCACAGAGACCTCCCCATGCAAAGGGTCCAAAGCTCTCCTGTCATCAGCCTTTTCCCTGGCCTTGGGAAAGGGATTGCTGGGTGAGAAATTGTGGCATGAAGCCACTATCCTTATCATATACTGTGGGATGTTTTTTTTGAAAAACACAAAAGAAAAGTGATTAGCCATGGCTGTGCCCTACAGCAATAAAACTGCTTCCTTCTGATAAGCAAAGTAACTGTTTTGAATGTGACTTCACCTTATTTTGTGCTGCTGCACAAATCAGGGATGTTATCTTGGAGACAAGGACAATAATGAAAATAATGTATTTCCATGACTTCTATAGTATCAAAGTTATCTTGCTTAAAACCAAAAAGTTTTGCAAGTCTGATGTCACTTCTGGCACTGGTGGCATCAGGCTGTGTCCAGGTCTGTCCTTGTTCCAGCACTTCCTTTCTTTGGCAGCCAGTAAGCTCATAAAACTTTTGTCTTGCCCTTATAGATTGATGACACAAGTCACAGTTAAAACATGAACACTCATCAGCTGCAATTGCTGGAATCATCTGATGTTAAAGCAAATGTGAGTTTCTGATGTGATGTAGCCAAAACAAAGGCAAATACAGTATTGTGGAAACCTTTTCAACACAGACTCACAAATTCAAGTGTCTCTGTGTAAAGTGTTGCTGAAATATCGAGACCCAACTGGCAAACCCTGTTCAATGTAATATGCAGGTAATGACATTTAAGGTAACTGAGAGAGACAAAAACCTTTTCTTGTGAGAGGAGTAAAGAAAATGTGGCTTGTTTACTCTGGTCAAACAAAAGCAGAGACAGACTGATCTCTCTCTAGGATAGCATAAGGGAGTTAATCTAAGAAAATATAGTATGAGAATGGTACATGAGAGAAGGTATTTAAATTTGGGTCACAAAAACAAGTGAGTACAACACAGCACTCAATATGTCTGGGTAGAAAATAGAAGACAATTCCCAACCTTTACTGCAGAGAGCTTTTTGCTATCCAGGAATTTCTAAAATGAAAGAGGGGAAAATTCTGAAGGGATTATATGATGTGAAACTTGTGGCAGTAGGGCAGGACTCACGGACTAGAAAGTGCCCTCCAGGTTAAAAATTGGAGTCATAGTGAAGCTCTACTAAGAAAGAGGTAATTTGACCCTGTTATTGGGAGCCCTTGCCTATCAACAATCACAAACCTGCACACGGAGCTCTGACGGGAGCAGGGCTCTCGGCATAGCTGCATCCATTTGGGAACTCTTGTACAGCCAGTACACAGATCCCTTGAACAGCTAAGCAAGGCTCACATTTGTTTTCCCTGTCCACACAGAGTCAATCTGCAGCTAAGCAAGCACATTGGTATGATCCTTCTCCATTATCAGAAACAATTATTTGGTGCAAGAAGTCATTCAGTTTTCTTTTTGGTCCTGTTTGGCATACAAAAAAAAAAAAAAAAAAAACCTAACACATTTAAGTGAAGAAAATTTGGAAAGACATCTAACCTCATTAATCTGGAGAGACCTCAGAGAGCAACCCTGAGACAATCAATCTGAGACAGAAGAATGTAATAACATACATTACAGATATTTCACTGAGAAGTATAGATTAATGAGAAGGTATTATTTGAAATGTTGCAGCACAATGTTAGAGTTTGAGGAAACAGGGAGAGATTTTCTTAATCATCAGTGATACAGGCCTTGTTCATTCCTGGCTCCACCTCAGTCTTTGTTAAAAGGCATAAATCAAAGTGTGCCAAGTAATTTATAAGACCAGATCCTTTATTGCTTTAGCACCTTTGAATTCATTGTTGGGGGTTGACTCACATGCTGCAGGTGTCTTTCACCTGCTTGATTAGCATGGGCCACTAAGAGCATCCAAGAAAAAACTGAATGAAGCATAAAATTAAATTACAAAAGAAAATAGAGATATATACTCCATCTCTTTTTGATAGGTGGAGAGCTCCCCACGGACTTTTCTCTCCTATTTTCCCCCTTACTTGCTCTGTGTGTTTAGTTTACATGCTTTTTTTTAGTCAAAGGTTGTTCAAGACTCAGCAAAAGACAGTGATATTTGGTCATAGACTGTAAAAAACTGTACACTCCTTGTACTTCACACAGCAAGGTCCTGTTCTCAGCTGGATGCTCTGTGAGGTAATGCAATATAAATAGCGTCTGGAAAGTTAAGACAGAGCACTGAAACCTCACATCCAGCCGGCTCCCCTCGCACAGACATAGCTCAAGCACACATGACACCATCACGCTGTGAGGGAGCAACAGATTTAAATCATCTGTGTTGCTCAGGTTTATCCTGTCTAATGCTCCGTCATTCAGCTATTCAGTGGGAAGACATTTTACACTACACAGCTCAGGGTTATTTCAATTTTTCCACCCTTACCTGTTGCTTAAGCCAACCCAAGTTGCTGTGAAAATAGGTTGGTCCTGTACTGAAAGGAAAAAAGCTTAGAGAATCTGGAACAAGGAACACATGGGAAAAAGGGCCTTGGTCCTGTAATCCAGAGAAGGGGCACCAGATAGATGTTTGTGTGAGAAAAAGAGTCTCCAGAACACTGAGCAAGAAGAAGTGAGATGGTGAAAAAAACTGTTGAAAACAGTGTGGATGGAGAACTTAAATTTAAATCACCATTGGTATTAAAGCTGATTCTTACTAGATCATGTCCTATCTGCAATAACGTGCAACAACCTATCCTTTGTTTTTATACTGGTAAAAGTGACTTTAATCAAGATTTAGGATTTGATTTACTTGTGATCCATCACTTACAACACATAGCAGCAGGTTGTCTTAGTTGTGTTTAAGACTGGAATGTCAATTGGCAATCTCCCAACCAGTCCAGTCTATTCCCTATACCAGTGCACAGATCCAACAGGAGCTGCAATTCACTGTAGCCTGCTGTTATTAAAAGCCAGCATTTGTAGAGTAAAGGCTATGATGAGAGGCTGGACTCATCTCACCTTTCTGCAAGCCTCTACAGCTGAACTAGTCACCTCAGGTTCTTTTTACAAACAATAGAGAAAATTAAGTCTTTGCAGGGCGTGAATCATTCAGCTCATTCTATGTACCTAGCTCAGATTGAGATGAGTTGATTTTCTCTCCTGAGCTAAATGTTGCCTGAAGGGTGGTTCAGACATAAACATATACAGTGTAATCTCTGTATCTTGACAGAGTCACAAGCTTGAAGGTCTGAACTCTGGTCTCTGGACTCCAGACAGTTTTAGTGGTGGGCAAATCACTTCCTCTCTGTAGAGCAGAGCTTATTTTCAACAAACTTTTGCTGCCCAAGAGGTAAGCACTGAGTTTAAGCAAGTCATGCAGTCATACTCCACAACCTGCCGAGAGAAAAGGGCTCTTCTCAAAGGAAATTCAAGTTAGACTTGTGGCCTGATTCATCCTGACTCTTTCATATGGTTAAACTCAGGTAAATCTTGGCTCCCTGCCTTGCAATAGTATTTCCTATAGTTAGAATGTTGAATCCTATGGGCAGGGCTCTGGAAAAGCCTTTGAAAAACAGGTTTGACTCCTTCAAGGAAAACCACCACCCACGCTTCTGTTATGGTATGTAAATTAGGCAATCAAATAGTCTATTTCGTAAAAGCACTTGTCTTCTTGCAGTTCAAGAGTTTGTCTTCTGTTGCAGTAGTGACTCAGCTTGTATGTTACTCCAGACTTACAACCACACAGAGCAACAGATTCTCTGAGAAGCCACACACAGCCAGCAGAGAGTTGCTGCACAAGAGCAGATCTAACTCTCTGGATCATCACTAATAGTCATGCCAGCATCATTCTGGCTCTATAGCACAGGTCCTCTCACTGGGGTAGGAAGCACCTCTTCAGTCAGAGTTAGGCAGACACTGAGTTAAGAGCAAACTCTTGAATTACGCTGTGCTAGAGCTCTAAGAGGTTCATGCAAATAAGGAAAACCTTTGCCAAATGCAAAGGTAACAAAAGAGGAAGAATACAGGTTTTATTTGGGCATTCTTAAGAGGTTTCTAGGTTGACTTCAGTAGTCCTTGTGATAAGAAACAGTGACTGTAACCCTGAAGCAGTTTAATAATCTAAGATACTGAGTTGTGTAGTCTCATCTTACCTATTCCTTTTTCAATAATCAGCAACATTTTGTTGTTTTTTTTTTTTTTTTTACTGAGAAGCTATGTACTAGCTTTGGGGTTTGGGTTGGGTGATATTTCTGAGCACAGCGTGCAAAACCCAGAGGTTTCTCCCAAGCAAGAACACTCTTCATCCTCAGGACAGCAACACTGCTCCATTAACAAGGTGCTTCTTGCTACCCTGTCATGAATCTTACCTTTTCCATTTTATCCCTCTCCAACCGTCTTTACACAAACTCCACTACTTCCCCCTGTTTCCACTCTAAGAGTCTAAAAAGACTTTTATTTTTCCACACAGTCATTCCAAAACCATTTTTATTATATATAAACTCTCCAGTGTTCTTTAAGCTCTTTGATTCCATTTTTTTCCTCTCTGAAGGGATAACATGATACTTCTTTCCTCTCTGAGGTTCCACCAGAGATTTTCTTTTTATCAGTGAATATAGGTCAGTGAATTTAGACCATATGTGTTGCTCCACTGGATGATTGTTCCATTTTTCAGTAAATAAGGCAGGACATCTGTCTTAAAAACAGAAAAACCTAGAGGAGTTTGTCATATCAGACTGGTTTTGTACACCTTAAGTGGTAAAAGACCTTGAAGACATAGCAAGCAAGACAAAAGGTCAAACTAGGGGCATTTTAATCTGAATTTACTCTTAATAAGAGCTCTATAGATAAATCAATTTAAAAGCAACAGTTCTTTGATTAGATGTGGAATTGCACCAGAATTCTATGTTGGGAAGATAAAAAATTCATCATCACTCAGAATCCAGAGAAGTCATGAAAGAAAAAACAGTTTAGACTTTAGTATTTTTAATATTTTGAAACCAGGAATACTTCTATTATTATCTTAACATTTCTAATTGTTACATTGATTACATTGATATCTTTGATCAAATTATTAATGTCTCCATGTGCAGAATAAATATTTTTGACATGGATAACCAATGTTGTATTTTTCATATGCTCATTACAGCATAATAAATATTATACCTTAGTTACAAGGTATATAAAAGTAACTACGTCACAGCAGCTGCTCCTAAAAAAAATGCATGGAGAAGTTAATCAATGCATAAGAGTCTTAAACTCCATTTAAACTGCAGTGCCTGAGAGCAGTTAGACTAAGAGTACAATCCACATATCGTTATCGTTATCCATATCATTAGTCAGCAGACTCTCATAAGTTTCAAGAGGAAAACTGTGTTAAAAAAAAATATATTGTTTTAACGCCTTTTATTAACATTTACTTAATCCAGGCTCTTAAATCTGAAAATAGAAAAATCTCCAGAAAATTCTGAAATAAATACTACAGTATACACAGATGGTGATGTTGGGGCAGAATGCCAGCATACAGAATCGCAATGTTCGGCGAATCACAGGCAAAATAATTAATGGCATTTCTAGCAGCACAACACCCTGCAAACATACACACTAACTCGTGGAGTACTTGTCAGCAGTATTAATCTAGGAAATAATTAGTCCCTGTAAAGTTCTTTCACACTCTTTCACCAGATGGTCAGGCAAAATCGTCAGCTAAAATCCTGCTGTTTCAGCACTGGAGAAAATGCCAAGGAGTTATGCTTTATACTATCCTGTGCAAGGTCTGGGCACACTACACTGTGCTCATGGTTTTGTCCTCCCAGGTACTGCATACCAGCACAACATACTTCACAAATCCCACCAGATCATTCTCCAAGCATCACTCCCAAGCGTGCTTCACACTCCAACATTTGCAAGCCGCTCTGCAGAAAGTTTTGCCATCTGCCAAAACACAGAACCTCGCCAAATGGAATTAGATCAGAATTCATATATTTAGAAACAAAATTAATTCCAGAAAAGACAGCATAAAAAAAGAAATATGTTAATAGTAGCTTACAATTACAGCGGCCATCCAATTGTGCAGAAGCTCCAGCTTGACAGTCAACTAACCCTCACTTTATCCGATTTCACTTTGTTATTGAGCAAACATTTAAGGAACTTCCCAGTGACATATTAACTCTTCCCACAAATTTCCAGTACTACTCTACACATGCTGTATGACCAGCTACTGATTCAATGGCAGCCTGGTAACACAGAAGCATACAACTCGGGTAGGGCTATCCAGCAGAAATGCATACACTGGCCTAGAATCACATGCAAACACTGGACTACGAAAACATACCTTTTATTTTGTTTGGGGTCCCTGTATCCTAGAGCTAGCTCCAAGACTCTGGAAGTCAGAGAAGAATAGTCTTTTCTTAGAAACTCAAGACCTGCTCTAAGACATGGAATACTGGATACGACATTTGACAATGTCTGTAAGACTCATAAGCAGCAGCACAGGGAATTCTGGAAAGTTAACACTTCTCCTTTGAACAAGGAGCGGTGAGACTGATTTGGCTGACGATGGGAAAAAGAAAACAAAATAGGGCTCTGAGCAGCACTGCTGTGGCTGTAGCTGAGGCAGAATTTCCATTTCAAAGCCTGGTTTTCCATGGCCTACTTCTCCCTTATAAATACAAGCTGCAAGTTAAAACTTGGCCCAAATAGTTCACCTGTCACGTTTAGGAATTAAAGATTGAATCAACTTGCTAAAAAAAAATTGGAAAAGGAAAAAAGATACTATTGTTAGTACAAATATATTTATAAAAAAATCTGCTGTTCTTTTGGAAAGGCTGTGAGGAAAGAGAAACCCTTGGCTACTTGACTTTCAAGAGGTCAACAGCATGCCACAGCTGCACACTCTTATGACAGTGATTATAAAGCCCAGGATGGCTCTTTAGATGTGTTTACCTTCAGTACAAAGTCATCTCAGGTCTGGACATGAGAAAGGAACTTTAACTTTGCAGGTTCAGTGTTGACAGTCACCAAGTGTCTGCTACAAGAAAAGAATTGTTTTCAGCTGGTCACCAGTCTAGTATCAGTCAGAGTTAGCCTCAGTAGTTTGATATGTCAGAGTTTGGCCTGAAGGACACAGTTCAGTCAGTCAGTGACTGACATCCAACCCTGCCTGGTAACATCTAAATGCAGGATGGCTTGCCAGGGGAAGAGGAAGTCTTCACAGAGGTTTCACCTATCTAGCCCTGAGTACAAACACAGAAAGTTTTGATTCTCTGGGATGTTCTATCAAAATCCCACACAGCCCAACACAGTACTTCAGTCACCTGGGGTGAGCTTGAACTGCAAAACTCCGCCAGGAGCAGTGAACAAAGCAATTGGGCTTTTCCACACAACTGTTTGCCAGTCAGAGATGGGGAAGCTTTCAAGACAAATACCACCATGCCACTTATCTGTGAAAACAGGGAAGTAAACAGAAGGGCACATGGTGCAGGATGAAAGCTATGAGTTTACACTTCTCTGCAGCTGCTTGTGTCAGGTTACCCTTAACAGCATCCAGGCACCTTCCAATAGCGTGTTAAGTGACGTGGCCAATGTCTGTTATCCACGGTTCACTCACTCCTCCATCCTGTTTGATTATCCTATCAATCCATGGCAAGTTTCCCACTTTATATGTAGCCATGACCTTAGGTGTCTTTGGCACATTAATCGGCATGCAGCTTGCATTTTTCAATGGTACAAATGTTTTTCTGTGGATAACAAAAAGTAGCAATGAGCACTGCCTCCCACCTCACAGTCACTACTAGAACATACCAAAGCAATCACTGGTGAGCTTTGGGGAGCACTGGAGATTAGGCCATGCGAGTGATCCTTTGAAGAGTCTGAACAGTACAGCTGACATCTACAATAACCATTAGGGAAATCCAGGGGTTTGTTTGCTCTGCAAGAGCAATGAACAATTCAGGCAACAAAGCAGTCAGAGAGGAGATAATTAAAGAAGACTTACTGAATAATTTATTTTGTGAAAATGAAGTTTAGTGTTTGGAGTTTCTTATATAAGGAAAATGTCAGCACTTCAATAGAAGAAGTTGTTTTCTGAAGATACAGAGACATGAGAAACACTAAAATATTAAGAAGTGCATTAGAAAACAGTGATTACATTTTACGATTGTTAAAAAAAGTCATGACAGCTCTGCTGTATTTTATAGCCATTCTGCCTAAGACAAAAATTTGTTAGTACATTAGCCTGACTAGTGACATTTTCTACAACATGCAGAAACTTTAACACACTAATTGTAAAATCAGAATTGATTTCTCTGGAAAGCTCCATTTTGGACTCTTATTGTTCTACCACACAAGGAACACAGTTCTCAGCAAATATTTAGATTGTGTTTGACCAAGGCTAAATTGTCAAACAACATTATGGTCACTTCACAAACAGGGATACAGATAAGGCAGAGATACTTAATGTTTTCTTTGCCTCAGCCTTCAACACTGATGACAAGCTAAGAGGGTCCCAGTGCCCTGAGCTGGATGACCATGGCTGTGAGAATGATGAACTCCCAGTCAGCCTTGAACCTGTGCAGGACCTGCTGCTCCGGCTCAGGCCATGGTGTATGGGTGTAAACCAGTGGGTGTGAGGGTCTGGACCAGAGAGCAGTCCCCAGCCAAGAATTTCTCCTCCCAATTTAGCTCCATTACTAGAGACAGTGGATGCTAGAACAGTTGACACTTTACCAAAAAAAAAGGGAGATCATTGTAAAATACATCAGCAGAGAGATCAATCTCAATTAATTTTCCATGCCTACACTGTAGACACTGAACCTAACTTTTTTAAGTTTAGGCATTTAAGATTAGCATTTACACTTCTGTCACAAGCTTTATGAAGAAATAATCACTGTAAAATAAACCTTGTGAATCCCACTTTAGAAATAGCAGTGTCTGTGCACTGACTGAATGGAAATACAAGCAACTACTTCCAACATGAACCTCAATATGTGCCTGCAATTAAGCATGACAAATGCCAGCCAGGATGTGATGGGGTTTATTAGCCAGCCTCATTAGTAACAGATTTAATGCTTGCTGTGGCTGGAGCCCAGGAGAAAAGAAGGAGACAACACACCAGGGTCACCCTGTCATGCCTTGTCCTCAAGAGCTGATGTTTGTGCCCATGTTGGATCTTTCTATTTTCCCCCACCCCAGAAAAAAACCTGAAAGGTCTGGCCAAACAATTAGGAGAACACTAAGTTGGTAAAGGTGAGCCACTGACTGAAAAGGAGAAGGTTTGGAGATGGAAGAAAGGATAAAAAGTTCTTACAATACCATCAAAATAATCTCAGTTCCTCCCCAGCAGGAAGCAAAAAGTCAGCAGAAAAGGGTGTCAGGGAGAGAGGCAAAACAAGATGGAAAGAGAAAGCTTCAGCTCCACCAGACACAATTTCCCTGATTAAAGAAGGCATTAAGACCATAAGGACAGTCTTGGTTAGATGAGCCCTTAACATTTCCCATGACATAGGGTAGGCAGAAGCCCTGCTCCCAGTACAATAAGGTCAGGACCACAGGACACTTTCAGTCCTTCACTGCCCCTTCAGGCAGAGGACCAAGACAAACCAGTGCTATACATCAATTTTCAAAATGAACTACCATACCTTTGAGGGGAAAGGAGGACGCTTTTTACAGCACAACAACTGCAGATAGGAATTTACATTGAATAATACTTTCAAGATTGGTGCAGGAGGGAAAGGTTAGTTCAAGATTATGAGCAGCAGACAAACACTTTTTGTCAGATGATAAACTGATCTTTCCCCTTTATACCCATAAATACCACACTAATTGGAAAGGAAATGTGAGGCCATGGAATAAGGCATCCACCCATCATGTCTAATTATGCATCCCCAGAATAAAGCTTCCTAGTTTGGATTTTTTTGTCTGGGAGAATTACCACATGAATTATCACTGCTTTTCACCCTGAAAATAGGAATTTACCAATTTCAATTGCAACTGACTATCAAAATGAAAATCTGATAAAACATGTGGTTCTTCCAAGGTGCACTGATTCCTTCAGCTGAAGATTTTAATTTTTTCTGGAACACATAGTAGTAGTATCTGTATTTATTGTAGAATAAAGTCAGTAGTCAATGGCATAAAATGAACATTCAGTCACACACTTTACTCATTTATACACTGTTTATCTTCTGGTATATGTCACAAGAAGTAATCATTTAAATAAACAACTTCTTTAGTAGGTAATAAAATGTTATTGAGTTTCCAGTCTCACAACATGTGTTATGGCTATAAATCAGATTATTCTAAACTTGTATTGATTTGCAGCACAGGGAGGCATTTTAGAAATGTCACAATTGAAAGGGAGGCTCTGGATTTTCACTTCTCTGTAGTCTCTGCCTCTGCAGCAATCCTGAGAAGGGCATGGGTGTTTGGAAATCTGCCCTTGCATTTTCAGCTACATCAGCTGTTATAATAGGCAATGTTACCTCCCCTGTAAACCTTACCTAACTTTTGTATTCCCCAATCTTTTAAATGAATAAAAACCACTTTCAGATGTCAGTTACAGTTATTGCTGAAAATGTTCTGCTGTAAATTACCAAACAGAGTGCACTGGGAAAATCTGCCAACAGGTGATACAAAAATGACTTTGATCACCACTGGCACCCCAGATGCAGAAGAACAAAGTAACAAAAGGATCATCTCTTATTGTCCTAATGTCTCTGGTTTTGAGGTGCATTTGGTGCATCTCTCTAATTAGAGATAACCTACAATTGGTCCTGCCACCCTCTGCTTCTAGGCTCCTTGAGAAAGAAAAGGCAGGATGCAGCCACCCTTTTTGACTAATCTCTCTGACTAGTCATCTGTTTTGATGAAGATTATGGCATCTGTGAGGAAGGTAGGGGTGTTCCTGATCCTGAATGACCAAGGTGGCCAGTAACTTCCTTTG
This sequence comes from Climacteris rufus, assembly GCA_013398175.1. NCBI lineage: Eukaryota > Metazoa > Chordata > Aves > Passeriformes > Climacteridae > Climacteris > Climacteris rufus. The sequence continues at coordinate 164,626 of VZRZ01000784.1, forward strand.
ATGAATGTCTCTGCTTTCAGCTCATATCCTCCACCCCACAGAGCATCTGCTGTCACAGGAATGTGAGGAGGACTGCACCCTAGGATGCATGAAACTTTCATGACAGCTCAGAGGATGCATCAGGGTGATTCATGTTGCATGTTGTCACCTGAGAACATCTGCAGAGAGCCAGGGAGATGCATCATCTGTCCCTTCCAGACAAATATCATTTAGACAAGAAAGAGGCTAACATGTTTTGGAGGACTCATGTCAGGGTGGTCCCACACTGGTCCTATAAAGACCTCTCTAGAAAAAGCTTTGCATTAAAAAGAGTATACTAACATCCTTCCGACTCCAGCTCACAGCATGTCTGAGAATCTTACAGACCAGCAAGTGATGCAAGCAAGGATAACACAGCACCAGTTCAAAGTAAAGTTGGACAAAGCAGTTACGCAAAAAATTAAATTCTCGGATCTGTAACCTTATCACCGCTGGAATGCTGGAGACGCAGAAAGAAGAGCTAGAGACAGCTGTGTTCAGGTTCAGAGGAAAGGAAGGAAGGAAGGGGCAAGACCCACCTTCTTTATTCTTAAATACCCTTTTAGAAATTAGTAGTCATTGGAGGAAATCAGCTCTTCCTCCTTTAACTACAGTGGTCAAAGAAAATGTCCATCAAGGGTCTGTGTCCATGGGAAAGGAATGCAATAACAAGATAATTCTACAATAACATGGCTATGTTTACAGAACAATAACCTTGAGAACTAGCTAGTATGGAACTAGCTACTTTTAACAGCAAAAGTAAGGCAACATAACTGGGTAAAGGATGATGCAATTTCTGTTCATCTCCTCATATTTTTTGCTCCTCATACTTGAAACAAGGCATAGGTACACAGTATTGTATCAAATCCTAATTCTTTCTACGCAACAAACACAGAATTTTAAAACTGTTTCAAAATCTGAAATAGCACCCAGACACTCTCCATAATGTAAGAATTCCAAATTTGGGCATGAGACTATATAGTCTGCTTTTAGCCCCACTTGAAACAAATAAGAAACTCTACTTGGAAGCTGTTAATACACAGACTAAACTCTCTCATCTCTGCCCAGTGCTCAGAAGGTTTGAGAAATCATAGTTTGTAGGTACTTATGTTGAGCTGGCCCTATGCAAACACATTCAGTCCAATGTACTTGGAGGTAAAATCTCTTGGAGGTTCTTGGCACAGATTTTCCCATTAGTTTCTCAACAAAGATGAGCAGAAGAATGGAGCACCTCTCTTATGAACACAGGATGAGAGAGCTGGGGTTGTTCAATGTGGAGAAGAGAAGGATCTGGGGAGACCTTACAGCATTCTCCCAGTACCTAAAAGAGGCCTACAAGAAAGCTGAAGAGGGGCTTTTTACAAGGACATGTGGTGACAGGACAAGAGGGAATAGCTTTAAACAGAAAGACATTAGGTGTGAAGGGGCCCTGCTTTCCCGGAGATGGCTGAACACCTGCCTGCCCATGGGGAGCAGTGAATTAATTCCTTGTTTTGCTTTCTCTATTAAACTGTCTTTATCTCAAAGATAGTTTTCCAGCTTTTACTCTTCTGATTCTCTCCCTAACCCTGCTGGTGGGGGACTGAGCGAGTGGCTGCCTGGGGCTTGGCTGCTGGCTGGGGTTACACCATCGCAGTGCTCCAAGTGGTTAAGAACTAACAATGCTCTGCTTTCTACATTATGTGCCTGGGTCAAGGTCAGCAAGGACTGGCTCAGAAGCTTTTTGTAAAATCAGGGTTGCTCCAGGAAGAGAAATAACAGAGGTTATGGAGCAAGGGTAAAAGACACAATTTCAGAAAGAAAGAAGAATGTACCTACCAGGCAAATAAGAAAAGTGAGTGAATGACATAGCAGATGTTGGCCATGTGGTTCACGCTAAGGTACACTGGTGATGCCAATGGAAGATCTACAGCCATCAAAAAAGTCATCAAATATTAGCTCTATTAACCTAGATGGATCACCCAAGACTCTCTTGTGAGATCACTAATCTTTGGAAACTGCATACAGAAGTTGGAAAGAGAATTTATCAACACCAGACAAAGAGGACTCTCTGCCTTGAAGACTATGAGTACTGGATTGGGCACCTGTAAAAGCTTTCTTATAATCTCTGGGGAAATCCCTGTCTTCAAAACAATTTAGATTAAAGCTTTAGTACCTGGGAAATTGCTTCTCCCTCTCAGACCAAGATTTTTTCCTAATGCCTTTTTATCGCTATGTTGCTGACACACAAACTTGGCTTTTTTTTTTTTATTCCCATTTCATGTTATAATCCTTCTTTGCAATTGTATTATCTTATTACTACTTATCTATGCCATTATTATTAAAGTAGAAAATGAAAAACTTCATGAAGAAAATTACAGCAATTAAACTTTTGTATGAAATGGAAGACCTTTAACAATTCTCTGGACTTCCATATGAAAAAATCTGTTGCCACAATTTGTATAAGCAGGGAATGACAACAGGCATCTAATGTTCCTGGAAACATTAGCCATGAACCATAGGCTGCTAAAAGTTTTCAGAGACCAGAAAGGGGAAGGCCATCTCTTCTTGTACCTCACATCCATTTCTTATAACTGAGGTTCAACTCTATCAGATACAGGCTGTAAATTTTGTTCAGTCTAAGCAGAGTTTCATTCTTTGGGCAGTCCCATTATATTTATTTATGGAGCAATGTCTTGTTGAATGCCCTGTTGGCAGGATCTGACTCTGCACAGATAAACAAGTTGCCCCACAGAGCTTCAAATGTCACCATCACACAATAGAAAATATCCCAGGCTAGATAGATGAACTATGACCAACACATCAAGAACTTTTACTCCCCTTCTGCTCATTGACTGAAGAATTATACTCATGAACTGGGATGATTTACACAATTGCATTGCCTCTTGGATAGAATAAGCTTTTGTCAGGCAGATGCTCCTGAAAGATGTCTGCTTATGGCATAAATCTGATGTAATTTGATACACAGCATGGCACATAATCAAGATGAAATGATCCTTAGATAGTTCGTCCATGTACAGATCATTTCAGGAAGACAATTTTAATAATGATATTTTCTTTTTTATTAAGTTCTTCGGACTATTTTTCAGATAGTGAACAATTGCATCCAGGAGAAGTGGTTATTGTCAAGTTACTATTTTATTAATCCTTTATCTGGGGCCAATATCCTAAAAAACCAGAGAGGATAGCTCTCACTGAAATACTCAATACCGAAGGCCTTTTCCAGACTAGACTTCCACAGTGCCTCCTTATTATTATAAATGCTTACCTCCCACTTTTAACAGCCCCAGTTTTGTTATGCCAGTGTTTCCTTTTTTCCTTTTTCTTCCTCTCTCATACTCCTACGTTTTTGCTTCTCTCTCAAAACACAATAGTAAAGGGAAGGCTTAGGATTGGCAAGCATGTATATAAACAGATAACAGTGCTTTAAAAATATGTGACTCTTAACAGACTCAGTCAAGGCACCATGCCTGCTCAGCTTTAGGGATTATCCATGTCCAGGATTGAGCTGATGAGCTACCAAGGGAACCTACTCCACCCCAAACAATCACCATGTTCCACCTCCCTGGTAGTGACTAGGATGGAACAGCACTGAGAAAAAGCCCTGTGCTGCCAACGTTGCGAGCCTCAAAAAAGCACAGATTTTTGCTTTGTCTAGACTTCTTTCTGAAGGAAAGACACGTTGATGCCAGTGTTGCCAAGAGTAAAAACTTCCATATGACATTCAGAAACTAGTTCCAGAACAATTTAATTTCATCTTTTTATGGCTTCTCCCAGAAAAACCTCTTCATGGAGGTGGGATTAGCGATTAAGAGATGTGGAGGGTGGAACACATATGTCTGTTAAAACTGGAATTAATGTGATTATGCTAAGCAGAATGTATTCTGGGCATCACTGGTTTGCAAAGATTTAATGAAATGTGCCCCAAGCATAGAATATCTTTCCTGGAAAATAAAGCATGATATCCAGAGAAGGCTGGGATAAAGGGGTATTTTACAAGCAATCAGAGGAAAACCAACTGTCACTTTATATGAAACACCTTCCCTTTGTTCTGCTCTTTTAATTTCTACCATAATAAAGCAATTATAAAAAAACTGTGATTCTGAAGTACTGTTAGCTCCATATTTTTCCTCATGGGTAAAAAAAAAGGAAGGAAGCAAAATTTAAAAAGTACCACACAAGAAGATAATAAACTGATCAATGTGCAAGAAGTATATCCGGGATGAATGTTATCAGTCACTACTCCTTCTAATACTCCACAATCAGCTCTAGTTCTGTGTAGAGATTGTTCATTAGAACATATAAGAAATCCTAAAATATTATTCCAAGTCCATGAAATGCCACGGTTTTGATGTTACATTTTGATAGGTTTCATGAAGCATGAACTTATCCAGAAGGGCAAACAGTGCATGACGCCAATAATTCTGATTGCTTCAGAAAATACGTACATCCAGATCTGTGCATAAGGGTTTCCCCAGTGCAACAAATCATGTCTTTTTGTTATTACACACATAGATTACAAAAGGATTGTGGCTTTTGCTTAGGCCTGTTGCTCACCCTCACAACCTATACAGCACAGTCAATTGACACATATTACTGCACTTTAGTGTAGTAGGATGGTGGTGTGTTGTGACACACCAGCAAAGTCAAAAGTAGGACAGGTCATTTGCAAGGTAACATGGCTTTTTAGAAACCAAGCTGTTGTAATGTTTTCACTTCATGGTGTCTCTAAATGCCACAGCTACCTTTCATGGTTTACACAAGCAATTCCACTCACAGTGCTCCAAGGCATTTCTGCACAATGGAGACTACTCCAAGCACAAAGCAAATGTTCAGTGATTCATAATGTTTTTTCTTTGGAAAATAGACAAAAATATCTGTTCACCTTGGTCATAGAACAATCAAGCAAATACCTGGCTGAACTTCATCTGCTGGTTTGGTTTTAGAACCAGAGTCAAAGGAACTACAAGAAACAAGATATTCCCAAATGATAGAAATTTGCATCTAGGTAACTCTAACAGCAAACAGCTGCCTATTGAGCACCTATGTGAGTGTGCTTATTTGTGTTTTTTACCCCACTACAGAATTTATAGTATTCAAAACCATGTTCCAGATATATATGGTTCTGAGAAGAACACACACACAATTTCTGTGCACAGCAGCACTTGGAGAACTATTGCTCAGTAACGCATAAATTCCATGGGCAGAGTCCCAGATGTTCAATAGCAGAAATAACCAAGAGGTTGCCCTCAGAAAAAAAAAAAAACAAACATACCCAGGCATTTGTGCACAAAACATAGCAAACTACTACAAGGTGTTTGTTAAGACAGTGTGCTTACTAGTGACTAGTTATTCTGAGTTCCATATTCAAAACTTCTTTGACCAAAAGTATTTGTCATTGTTTTTTACACTGAGAGTAACAAATACGGATGTCTACTGGAGACATGGTACAACAGAGAATTCTGAATATTTTCTTTATTAAGCAGGTAAAATTAGGCCATTAGTTGAGACTACACTAGCACAACTGAAAAGCTGAGTAATTTTCATAACGCAATTGATTTTTTACCACATGGTGCCATTTAAGGGATTATAACAACTCGCCAGGGTAATATCAAACATGATTAGAAGCCAAGGGGCCTGATTGCTATCTCTGTTAAGCCAGACAAAATGTAATTGACACCATCAACTCTCAATTTGCACCAGAGTAGCTAAAAGGGAAGTCAAGTGCTGTATCTTTCACTCGAGTAAGTAATTTCCACATCTTTTAGTGATTAACAGCGATTGTTTCAACCCCCTTGAAAAGGTCAAAGACAGTGCCTCTGGTACTTTCACTGCTAGGTATGCTGATATTACATGGGTTCAAGGAAGCACCTTCATATAAAGAACAATTCACACAGCAAATAAAAGGAATATATTATGTAACTTCTCTGGTGGTGAGAAAAGCTTATGTTCAACATGCCAAGCCCTTTGTCCCTCCACAAGTAAACATCTAAAGATAATGGGACGAATTTTTCCAGATATTGAGGTATACAGGGGTGGAAGTCAGATCTGGGAAGCTTTTCAGGAACTCCTAAAATAGGTGCCAGAAATCACAATCAACTAATCAAATATTTCAGGGCTGGATTCATCTGAACTCAGACATTTACAATGCAGGTAAAGATGCACAAGATTTTTGGCTAAACTACCTTTGTCCACAGTGGTTAAAATAATAACTTAATAATGGTAGGATTTATCTCAGATAAAACCAGTCATATATTTGAATGTGTCCCCAAATTTGACTATTTCTCCTGTAGGGAACAGGAGGCACAGTTAAGGGTGACCAGCTCCAACATACAAGTCTATATTACACGTAGTTAATGGAAATAAATCCCATGCTTTGAATTCTCAACCCTGACTATGCAGATTAACTTCGCTTTTGCTTCCATTTTGGCCTGCTCCAACAGTGAGTCTTCCTCACTGGTTTGCTACTAGGAGCACCAGGGCTGTGGATGAGAGACCATCAACTCCCAATGCTTTGGCCCAAGGAAATGGCCCCTGGTACTTTTTATATTGTCACACAAGCAACCCCCAGAGCCAACATCAATGCACTGGTAAAGCACGTCAGTTTTTATGCAAATTATACATTCTCTGGGACCATTTTCTGTCATTGAAGCTGCCCTGGAATAGGTCCTGTCCACTTACTGAACACTTGCCATTCAAAAGGGAAGAAGCTGGTGTTCAGCGGTGCCGTTCCTAAGTGTTAGTAGTGATCTTTCTTTAATAATGTTACCCTTCTCATACATATAGCTACATGCTGTGTTCACTACTCCTGGGTAGGGTTGAGGCCCCAGCATCCCCTTTTTGCAGCAGATCAAAACAGTGGCACCACCCAACTCAACATCCTATGTGGGGCCAAGCAGATTTGTATGTCCTGGCCCCTTCAGGCACAAGCACCGCATTGGTTTTATGGCACATTCTGTCCACAGAGGAGAGAGACTTCAACCAGAGGCTCCAGAACTGTATTTAAACTTGAAAACAGAAGGAGCCAGAATCAATTGAAATGGGGATGAGGTATAATACAGATTGAAGATGAGGCAATCTGGGGTTATTCACCTCTGCTGGTGAGCTGCTGCAAAGGACCCTTGCAGTGCAGATGTTCCTTGAAGAAATAATGACTGTCCATAACGAAACAAGCAGCATGTCATCACTTTTCAGCTTGTCTTCCAATTTTCTTTGCTCACCACTAATATAGCTGCCAGCCCACCTTCTCCATTTTTTATCAATTAATTTTTCTTTTTATTCTAGTTTATTTTTATCATCTACTGAGTATCACAAGTGACAGGTAGATAACACATTTATGTACCTCTATGAACATACCTTTATAATTTCAAACACTGACAAATGATTTGGTTAGAATACAACCTCTCATGAAAAGCTTTGTCTAAATTTACACTCCATAAGAGCAATACAAATGTTTATACAATCTTAATTATATTTCAGTCAAGGCTTTCTCTAAACAAATAAATATTTCTAATTCACACCTTGGGGAGGTTGAATACCACTAAGAGAGGATAGCTGTAAACTAAAATAAAACTGATTAGCCAATTTTCCTTCTCTGTGCTGAGTGAGCCTCCGGAAGCAAAACCACCTGCACACGAAATTCAGAATGATTGAGTTCTTGCAATGGGAAGCACTGTGAGAAATAGGTCTGCTGTGCCAGGCAGTTTAAAGCCAGTAACATCCAAGGGCTCAGCTGAGGAATGTTCCATGGCCTTCCTTGGAAGCAGAGGGGCTGGCAAACTGGACCGCCTCCCCAAAGAGGGGCTCAAAGCAGCTGGCTGTGCACTCCACTGAGCAACCAAACTCTGACTTTTGGTCCTGCCCTGGCTCCTTTGACTGCTGAAGCTGCATTTCTCTGCAATAGGCGACACCTCCAGGCAGTGTCTTTCTAGGAAATGTTAATGGTAAAAGGGTAAGTATTTCAGGCACCAGCCTATGGAAAATGGTTGTAAGAGACACTTGTGTGACACTTTCTTTAGTGTTCTTGTCCTCTGCAGCTTATGGCTTGGCAGAGGGCGACTAATGTCTTGCACGCAATTTTTGTCCTTCTTGGGTCAGAATATGGCCAATGTGTAAATGTTATATAGAAAAGAAAAAGAAAGAAAATCACATTCATATCAAGATATTAGCAGCTAAAAAAGCTATTATAGCAAGTGGAAACCATAAAGATTTAATCTGCTCTGACCATGCTCTGTCCCTACACTCCCGCTGCTGATTAGACATCACAGGCTCCATCCTCACAGAATAAAAGAATGAAATCCCTCAGGAAGTCATATTGCTTCTCCTGGAGGAACAGACAGAAATCTTCTCCACAGCCATGACTCCCCACTGATTAATTACATCTCACTAGTGAGATGCAATAGAAGCATTTTTAACTTCTTTTATCATATTTCTCCTGGCCAAACTGGCTATGTGCCATGCTCCAAAAGCTGGCAGTACCAGGAAGCAGGGAGCATGGACATTTAGGTGATCCTGGACTGAATGAGCCATCCCAACCAAATTTCCACATGTGCTATGACACCAACCAAGTAACCTCTGTGCTGGCAAATCCAGGAGCAAAGCTCTGCATTTTCTCAGCTGGTTTTTATTTCTGATGCCACGCTGATGACTACACTTGGTACAAGCAGTGGCACTTCTGCTCTCACATGCGCTGTCGCTAGCATAGCAACCCACAATCAATGTAAGGCTAGAAAATCTACTGAACTGTGCAGTTCAACAAAACAGTGAGTCCTTCAAACACCATCTATAACTTTAAGTGAACAATTTCAGCAGTGGTTTTGTCAGTCCTTCCTACAAGCTGTTCTAATGGGCAACAAATAACAAAATGAAGTTCAGATGCTAAAAGAAAAACAGGATAATCTGTTGAAGAAGAGAAGGGAAATTATTGTCATTAAACATTTGTATGTCCACATGAATCCTGCACTGCACTGTACAGAACAGAGATCACATCTTGCCCTGCTTTAAACTTCTTGCTGTTGCTAAGACAACTCCATCAACTTAAGAGAAGCAATACAGAGTCTAGTAGAAAAGCCCTCCTAAGGGGATGAATTGGCTATTAGGCTTTGCTAGAAGAGAGAAAGTGTGTTTGTGCAAAAGGTGGGACAGCTGCTGCGGCTGTGGAAGGCTGTCTGACAGGTACTCAACCAAGCACAGAGACAATGGGGATACAGTGGGAATATTTCAACAAATAGCAGGGGCTACTTGTTCCCAGAAAGGCCAGTTTTTTTGAGTGAGTCTGGCTCTAGGGAACATCACTGGGAGCTCCTAGGAGCACCATCAGGAAGTCCAGCAACAACTCCTCCTCCCCAGACCAACTACCCCTTCTCGTTTCTGCCTGCTGTATTCCAGCAGCGATGTATCTGCCTAAGCTGGGAGAGCCTTTAGGGAAAGCTTTTTCCTAAAGGAAAAGCAGCACTGGGCCTGAGGCCTTATCCCATGGTAAGACAAAAATGATGTGTAGTAAGCATACGCAGATAAAGGAGATCACAAAGTAATTCACAGTATAAGTTCATAAAACCTATGTAGAAAGCACTTAGTAGAAGCAAAATCCTATGCTACCAAAAGACCCACATCCTGGCTCACCCCATCAGTTTATTCCAGATGTTTCATATCACATTTGCATAGAGAATCTCCTTTACTTGATGCTTCTTAGACTATTTGCAGACCATCTTTCACAGAATATTACTCAGATTATCTATCTAAAAGTCAAAATGTGGACCCTACAGTATATCACAGGAAATTGCAACAGTAGGTTAATAATTTAATGTTTTCTGGAGCAAAGGATCCTTATTCTTGAGGGAAGAAAACAGAAGAGCATACCTGACAGAACTCATCTAGACTGCCTTAGGATGCTACACTGCTTAACATTACACTGCTGACTGAACTTACTATACCAAATTTATGATTTTAGGTAGAGGAGAAAAAACAGATTTAAGATTGGCAAACAGAACACGTTACAAGAAAGCAAACCTCTATAATTTATCCTCTCAGGTGTTCATGGCCTAAAGCAACGAACTGCAGGTACTAATGGATTGAAATCTGGCAGCTTGTTTACATTATGAGGTTCATATGCACCCACATTTTTGCTCAGATAAAAAATACTCTGGTTCATAAAAGAACTCTTCCCAACAAGGAAATCCAAACACAGCAATTGTGTCTCTTCTCTATCACCACTTTGAAAGACACTTGGGAAAGGTTTTCATTTCAGTTCCAGAGAGCTCTGTTGATGCACCTTTGTGGGAAGAGAAATCCAGCAGTACATACATCTCCTAGCTTCTACCACTGGTCTGCCATGACGGGGGCTCGGTCACAGTCACTGAGGTGACTGGTAGGTGGCTGCTGTAGTTGCTTGCATTACACCACCTCCCCCACACTGCTGGTTATTTCTCCCCAGATTTCCTTCTGTTTTACTACAGCACCTCTAACACAGCATCAAAAACACTAATACCAGGGTTGGGCCATGACAGACACATGTCTAGTTCATATGTTCCAGTGTTTAAGAATTTCTATTCTTCTCCCTGCTCACATATTTCACATGGCTCAATTCAGTGCAAGAATGGGATACTGACTAATATTTCTTTCTCACTGAAACAGAGACAGCTATTTAAAGAATGTTGTTACACAAGCCACATTTCATCACAAAAACCGAATACCTATAATTACAATATCTATGATTATATAATGTCAAACATAGGAAAAATAAGCAGGCTCATATTTTGAGGAAAAAATTGTAACCTGTATTATCCACATTCAGGCTAAAAATGCTGGATCTTGTCCCAGCTTCAGAAATAAAATATATCTAGCAGTAATTGAAAAACAAATGAATCTGATTATAATCTTACCATACTCTAGCTTTTGCATTCCTCAGCTATGTGGCAAACAGATGGAAAAATCCCATTACATGCACCATGAGACAAATTTTTAAGGTATCTCTGCAAATATCAGTTATCTTTACACTTAAATATTTCTGGCCTTGGAGCTTTGGTTCTATTGCATTCCATCTGTGAACTATTTGGCCATGGGTTCATAATGTATTTTGACACTGGCAGTGAACCCGCTGATCCAAAATACTGCTGGGTTTGCGGGTTTGCCTTCACAATCAGATGGTGGCAGCCCTGGCTTCCATTTCACCTCAGTCCTGACATAACTTCTGAGGGTTTAAAAGCTCCTCCATGAGGAGCTGAGCAGACCCCGTTGAAGGCCATGATGGGGACACACACCTGGAGTGAGCCAGAGCCTGGCAGGAGGCTATAAATGATGGCAAAATCCCCTCTAACACCTGAGAGGGGGCAGAGGTCCTCCTGGTTCACAGAAGCTCCCTAACACCAGATTTGGGCAGATACATTCCTTCTGTAATAAGCCAGGCAGAAAGAAGAAGGATAGTTGGTCTAGGGAAGAGATTTTGCTGCTGCACCTCCTGATGGTGTCCCTGGGAACTCCTAGTAATGTTCCATAGGGCATGAGTTAGCCAAAAACACAGTGGCATTTCTGAAACAAGAAGCCCCTGTTCTTTATTAGGATATTCATATTTTCTCCCGACCTTGCTCTGTCTTTTGCAGCTTGTTGGGCTATGGCTACTCTCAATGGGCAAGCATGTAACAAGGTGTGAGAAAATTGTGCCATCATTTGCCCTCCACTAGAAACCAGAGGTTTCCTTTTCAATGAATGCCATGTAACTGTGTCACTTGGCTCTTTCTCTGTAAGTTGCCAAGATGCCTTTACATTACCCTCTCTTTCTTGTATATAGGCCTATTGATTTTTTTCAGGACTTAAATGCTTTAAGAAAATCAATGTTTCAGCAAATAGAGTGGAGCAGAAGTATCATAGAAACCCATTTGCCATTCCAGCAATCAGAGATCATGGTTAAATTAAAGGAAATAACACGTGTGATGTGGGATGATGGATTTAGAGAAAAACTGCAGAAGACACAGCAAATGGGTAGAGTGGAGAGACATGAAATTAAAAACAAAATAGAAAAAGAAAAACTGAAGATAAATATAGTAGCAGTGGGTAGGACTTAGTTAATTTTAACAATCTGAAACTAAATTGTCTAGTGTGAGCTAATCATCTTAGCTCTCTCCATATAGAGAGAGGAGCCATCTCCACAGAGGATTCAGCCTAAGGCAGGTCTTCCAAGACAGGACAATGCATCACACTTTCCCTAAACTATCCCAAAGCCTAAGCTCAGAGGAGATGCTTAATTTTTGTGTTCTAACAGCACTGGAGTGATATAGGATCTTGCATCAGTTTGAGTATTGTACCTATTTAATAGCAAACATTTTAGTTTTGAAATAAGAATCATGTGGTTTTCTGGGAAAAACCTGTCATAGGAAGAGTTTCCTTATAAATGCTCATTAGCAAGTCCTTGTCTGAATATTGAAATAATTTACACGCACAAAACCTATTTGTTATATTTTATTAAAAATGGGCCAAACTTAACACTAGTACAATCCTATGTAGTGCCATTCACTTCAAAGATGTTTACACATATGCTTACACAGCAGGGAATTAGGCCAGATACTGTCAAAATGCTTCATTACTAGTCAGGTCAGACAATAAATCAGATCATCTGTTTGCGAAGTACTGCAATTTGTGTCTAATGACTGGAAGAACTGGTATATAAAGTAATTATCAAAACTGGAAAGCAATCATCTCCTAAATGTGCAAAACCTCATCTAGAATCTGAATTTCAAAAGAGAAAAAATGATGACAGGTGTAAATCTTGCTCCTTCCCTTTTCTGCAGGGATCCTACCTTCAGCATCTCTTTGGCGCATTTAAAGGCCATTGTCATAGAATTATTGACCCTTTCAGTCTGGAAGGGTTCTCAAGACATCTTTAGTCCAGAGTTAAGACCATATTCAGGACCAGGTGCCTCAGAGTTTTGTCCTTAGAACCTCCAAGGACAGGGAGACTGCACAAGTTTCACTGTTCTCACGGACAGTCTCCTGTTCTCCTTATACTCAGTCTGAATCTCTCTTGCTTCATTTTATGCCCACTGTCCCTTGTTCACCTGCCACGATCCACCATGAAAAGCCCAGTTCCGTCCCTTCAATGACCCTGTAGACACTGGGGTCTGCAGTCAAGTTCCCTTGCAAAGCCACCTGTGGTCTAAACTGAACAAACTCAGTTCCGTCAGGGTCTCCTCACATGGGAAATGCTCTAACCCTCACCATCTCAGGGGCACCTGATTAACTCCCTCGAATATGAAAAAGCTGTTGATGTCTTTGCCCTATTGGAAGGCCCAAAACTGTACCCAGTGTAACCGGATGCAGTCTGCCAAGACCTGAGTAAAGGGCATAACCCCTTCCCTCTACCTACCAGCTTTGCTCCTCATGATACTGCCCAGGATGCTGTTGTCCATGTTTGCTGTCAGGGCACTCTGCTGGCCCATACTCAATTCACTGCCCACTAGACCTGATGCAGAGGATTAGCCCATCAACACCACTGGAGCTTACATTTGTCCTCATTTAATTTCATGAGGTTCCCATTTCATGAGGTTGACCCATTCCTACAGACTGTCCAGGTCCCTCTGAAGGGCACCCCTGCCATCCAGCATCTCCCCTGAGTCCCTCCAGTTTTGTGTCATTCACTGAGTTGATGCAGGCACATCATGGCCTGCAAGTGGACTGTGAGCCATTAGCTACAGGTCTGTGGGTCCAACAAACCAGTCAGTTTTCCACCCTTGTAGCTGTCCACCCATCTAGAGTGTATCCCAAGCAGGATACAAGGACTATGCTGCATCAAGCTATATTAAACAGCTCTGGTGTGTTATACCCACCCTCAAACTGAACTTCTATGTGCTGCTTCTGTAGTGTAGTTGATGATGTACCAGCCATCATCTCTCTACCAGTCTCCATGTCTAATCACAGCTGGAAACCAGCAGCCAGGCAGGAAAAGTGAGAAGATGTGCCCCAGTAAACTACAACCCCTATTCCTATCAGGGAATAGGCTTCATGCCTACTATGTCCTTCTCACACATACCAGGAATTTTGGCATATTTTATAAATGAGGATTTCCCTTTCCCCTAAGATTCTGAACATTTCTGACACCTACCAATAACTCTGAATTTCCCCAGTGACCTTGCCAACTTTAAGTATACAACAAATTTGCTAAGTTACCACCCTTTTCACATTGCTCAGAAAAGATAATAAATATAACAATATACACAACTTCTAATTAACACACAAGCGTTCTAAATAATTTGCCTAAAGTGTCAGTCACAAAGTAGGACAAACCTTTACAATCAAGTTTAAAAAAAATCTAATTAATAATTTCTCCTCTGCATTTTAGGTGATGAGTCTACAGTACATATCTGCAAGTGACCTACTATTTCCCACAAAACAATTACGGCCCAAAGGAAGTCCCCAAAGACAAAGCACACGTGGGATGTCTAGTCCAGCTCTTTCAGAAGTGGAACAAACACCCCAGCTGAGATTTTCTGACTATGAAACAGGCGAACTTTCACCATTTTACCCAAGTTTGTTTGCATCTCACTGCTGAGATGCAGCACATCAACTTCCTGAAAGATGAGCCTTCCCTGATGGGAAGTTACGTACGTGCTCAGAAGATGGTTTATTACAGACACACAGTTTCAATACAGGTGTTTGTTTTTTGTGAAATTACTAGCATGAAGCAGCTAAAGCCAGGCTGGCCGAAGGGGGATAAGACACTTAGATCAGGTATTAAGAAATTGTTTTTACTTTGCAATCTCTTTTAGTTTGCATACCTAAGAGAGGAGGACAGAGAAAGTTTGCTGAACAATATGGATTACCGTCCTACTGGTGCAAGTCCAAAAACAAGGCATGGGGCTGTACATAAACTGGGCATTATATGATACTTTACAGTTATAGGCCACTGTAACTGCTGGAGGTATCTATTGGACAATGTGGAACCAAGTAGCTGACTGCAAGGTATACCTTGCATGCCTACAGTACTACTTACTATTTAGTTTCTGCTGGAGATGCTCCTTGGGGAAGGCTCTTGGTCCCTGTTCAACAGAAGCCTTGAAAAGACATCAAAATGGGAAAGAAAAATAACAATTCACTCTAGGTCAATAGGAAAGTTTATTGAATTGTAGAATATCTATTGAAATGCCAGTTCAGTTTTTTCACACAAGCCCCAGTCTAGATTACATTTGAACTACCTTACCAAGAATTTTCTATTAATTTTATTGCCTGAGTTGCAGCTTGCACTTGAGCACAAGCTTTGGGCCAGTGCAGTGCTGTGAGAACTGAACAAACTGTAAGCAGCTTTCAAATGTGGATGCAGTGCTTCTGTGGTAGGAAGAAGTTCTGGGTTTTAGAAGTCAAAGAAAATTAAGTTTTCAGCTCAGAGAGTTAGTGAATCCAAACTACTAAAGGATGCAATCTTTGGGACAGAGACTTGTTTCCAGCTTGAGTGCTGTGTGCCACAGAGGGTGTAGGTAAATAATACTTTCTAATTTCTCAGAATTGTTTTGATGGGAGAATCATACATGCTTTGGAAATTCTAGTGGCCATGGAAATTATTGTATAACCTCTCCTAAGACGGTGCAGAGAAAAAGCAATGTTAGAACAAATACTCATTAAATATTCAGAGAGCAGAGTAAGTAAACGAACCCCTTATACTGCTGTGTATTGGGTACACTTTTCTTTACTCATTTATTTAGAGTACAAGTAGTGATGAAAATTGACTATTTCTTCAAAAGGGCATTCTGAAAACTAAACAAATAGAAAGTTATATTTTAGTATGCAGGTAATTTTTTTCTCTCTTTGCTTTACCTTATTATTTGCAGTTAGATTTCTTTACTACATACTGTTCCTCAGTCTTCTGAGATAACTATTCATGCTCAAGACACAGGTGAGAGGAGGCACACATGTGACTGATATGCCAGAAGAATGAGATTTTGGCTGTGAAAATGAGAAATGTGTAACGTGATTAGATGATCTCTCCTCATCCAGAAAAAAAAAAAAAGCATTTATAAATCGAAGTTACTATATAATTTGGTTACAGGTATTCAATGGAAAAACGATCCTCATTCTCAGTTATATATTTCCATTTATATTTTAAAAACTATTGATTCTGTAGGATGAGGGGGGTATCTCTCTGTGCTTCATTCTTGTAAGTGACACATGACAAATTATGTCTTTCTATGGACTTTCATAGAGTCTCTTTCAGAGAAGACTCTTTTCCTCCAGTGCTCAGCTGTTAATCCATTTTTTTACTGGAAGAGATGCTACAGCAGAAGATGAAAAAAATACCTGTGAGCATGTTAATCACGGAGTGATTGATGCTGCCATTACAAGGAAAGGTTAGACAACATCCTCAGCAGTTTTTACCGCTATTTACAACAGTGACAGTCATCCAAACCAAGGACTGATCAATTCACAGACTTCAAATTAATACAAGTCCCCTGAACCTACTGGCAAGTCTGATAGCATTCATCTATTTTTATTTCCCCTTCTTCTTTCAGCATATTGTTGAAGTCTGAAGACATCTGAAATTCATGAGACTTTAGAAAGATATAAAGCTATTAGAGTGTCCAAAGGAGGGCAGTGAAAATGGTAAAGGGCCTTGAAGGGAAGCTGTATGGAGAGTGGCTGAGGTCACTTGGTCTGTTCAGCCTGGAGAAGAGGAGATTGAGGGGAGACGTCACTGCAGTCTTCAACTTCCTCGTGAGGGGAAGAGGAAGAGCAGGCACTGATTTCTTATCTACGGTTACCAGTGATAGGACCTGAGATGGAATGGCCTAAAGTTGTGTCAGGGGAGGTTTAGCTTGGATATTAGAAAAATCTTTTTTACTCAGAGGGTGGTTGAGCACTGGAACAGGCTCCCCAGGGAAGTCGTCACAGCACCAAACCTGACAGAGTTCAAGAAGTGTTTGGACAGTGCTGTCAGGTACATGATGTGACTCTTGGGGTGTCCTGTGCAGGGCCAGGAGCTGGGCTTGATAATCCTTGTGGGTCCCTTCCAACTTGACACATTCTGTGATTTATGGTCAGGCTATCAAAGACAACATCGTGCTCTGACTCCCTGCACATCCTTTCTCATACTGGTGTCAGCCGCTACAAAACCGACCTAAGAAAGCAGACAAAAAGGCAGTAGCCATAATAACAGACTGAAAAAAAAAAATTAAATTATCACCTCTATAATTTTTTCTGTGAAATAGTTTCACAGAATTCTTGCACGCTGCATTGTCAATGTGGCTTCATGTATTTTTATTGGAAAAGAGGTGAATTCTGGAATATGGGTACACTACAAATCCAAACACTATCGTGATGTGCATATAAAAAGGCAAACTTTTTAAAACTTCTATGAATGCACTTGTCTTTGTAAATTATTTGAAAGTAAATATACCTATTGAATCAAAGAGCAAGCAACTCCTTCTACATAGTATACTTCCTTTAATAAGTTGTTTAATTTCTACGCATCTTTTTTACTGTCAGCTGTAAAAAAAAAACCCCATACCTGAATATTAAGAAAAAAACAATTCAAGAAATTATCATTCTAATAAAATTACCTTCAGTAGTAATTTCAGGAATGCATAATTTATTTCCTTTATGCTAATTTATTCAATAATTGAAAGAATCAGTATTACCTTACCAGCATTTTAATTCCTCTAAATTATTTAACTGATTTTACTAAGCACTGCTGCTTTTTTATTAGGAAGTAAAACAAAACTGTTTCACAGCAATGTAAATCTTACTTAAGTATACCTGGGCAGTAGATGTTCCTCACCATCTCCATTACTGATTTTACTAATATCACTGTAATTGCTCTGAAGCAATAACCAAAGCAATGACCAGTTTTAACTGTTACATTTGTTTCCAGTATTGAACAGTTTTCTAATAAGCTGAATACAAACCTCCTTGTCCTCTAGTCTATCTTTTCCAAGTTAATCCAATTATTTCTTGCATAATAGTTTTAAAAGCAAACCAGCCAAGCTGTTACCTGAACTGCCATGACCATAACTGAGTATTATTGTGGTCTGAAAATGCTTTCCTTAGCTTTTCAAATATGTTGTGAGAAGTTCTCCTTCCATAAACAAACACAAACTGAATTACCAACACACTTCTTCACTAAAGGCTTCCTGGAAATGCAGACTCATTAGATGTTTTTCACTTAGAGTCTCAACACAGGCAATCACTACACAATTGCTCAGTGTACATATTTCAGTGGTGTCTGAAATGGGTCGTGGCCATTTCAAGAATTCAGAGATCATGTAGGGTGAAAAGTGCAGAACCAGTATTGCACTTTATCTCCCTTTCACTTTATTGTGGACAATGAGTCAATGATACAGCAATGAACTGCAAAGAAAGAGCTGCCAAACATTCTTGTATATGAGATATTAAAAGCTAAAATAAACAGAATCAGGCACATTCTCAACAACACTATGCAACAACACACTCGATTCAGGTACTTAATTTAGATGACCAGAAGGACAGTATTTAAGTCTTAACATAGCTCTCATGGGCTACGAAATTCGAATGTTCTTTATCAGACCATGTCTCTATGTTTAGCAGGTATCCAGGTTTCCTGCTATCACTCTTCAAGCAGATCCCAACAAATTTCCCTTTGTTCCAGTCATGCAACCAACACACACTATCGATGCCTCCAATCTCTTCTGAGACAGAAGCAGATGTTTGCAAATCCTTCTGCCTTCTGTGTGAGCAGACTTGGTTGTGTCTACTGGTATGCACCCTTGCAGCAATGCAGGACAGTCTTGAAAGGATTTACCCAAAAATTTTGGAGGGGAAAAAACTACAGTAAAGCTTTCTTGTCCATCCATGGCTACCTGTCTAGGTGTTTCCAAGTTTGGTGCCTCCTGGATAGCTTTTCTTTCTAGATGACAGCCTCCTCCTCACTTTTAACTCTGATCCAGGGGTTCACCATCCTGTTCCTGGCACCAGAAGGTAAAGCCAGTCACTAGTGCTTCATTAAATCTTCAAAGAAATTCCCTTCAAGGTTCCCAGTAATACCTTCATTTCAGGCCATATATGCTCACTATCCTTAACGTTTCACTTTTCCCATTTAACAGGAGAACTTAACTCCTCAGCCCACTGGAACACAATGCAGAGAGAATGGACAAAACTGTCTCCTAAACATATTTAGCAAAAGTAACCCCATATTCCGCACCAGTTAATACAAAGCTTTCTTGGGGAAAGACCTTATGTGATTTTGCAGTATAGATTATGATGCCCTACATATAAAGTTTAAAGAAAAGAAACACTGCTAAATCTTCTTTTTCTTATTTATTTCTGTGTGCTATCCATTAAGTTAGAAACACTACTCCACTCACCTTTTGCAGCAGGCCATACAAATCCCTTTATCAGACAAAATATGATAGGGCACTTTGGCTTTCCAGTTCTTGCTTTGCACTCCTCACAATAAATCCCACAACATATTGCAGCTTTCAAAATCCTCTTTCACAATTCTATTTTTCATGCATGAGGTGTAAGAATCACACAGAGAGAGGCCAAAGACATGCCTCTGAGTAGGGGCCTCCTCATTTGTATGCAGCAGACCAGATTCCCACCAGTTTGTACCTAAATGTCAGCCCTAATACATAGTTATCACAGTAAGATAGCCAAGGTGATTGATCTTAATCGTGAAGGCAAAAAATTACAATGTTTCATGGGCAAAAAGGCACATTTTGACCCACTTCTTTTGAAATAGCTGGAACTATAAACATATTTTTTCAGCTGTTCTTTCATTTCAACAAGTTATGTGTTTGCTGCTAAAGGCAGCAGCATTTGAAAAAGGTTCTTTTGATAGAGTCTCCTACAAAAGCGGAATTTTTAGAACAGCAATTACTTGCTTGCTGCCAATCAGGAAACGGCCATAAATGGTTCATACAATCTTTTTGTAATTGATGGTTGGAAATTATGCTTATGAGCCCTGATAGACACTTCTTCTAGATCTAAGCTTTCCCTGAAGAGAGGACCAAAAAATCCATAAAATTAATTTGTTTATTTTGCCATATCCCCATAAATAATTACCTAGTCATTACCTTACCAAAATTTTGAGGTCAGTGGGAAGAAATCTCCTTGTTCTCTGTACTGACCCCCTTTCTGGAGTCAAGGGACATTGAAACATACCACATGAAAACATAGCTCCAACTATTAGCTCAACTACTGTCTTCAAAACCCAAAGGATTTTAGTAAAAACCCCAAAGGAATAAAAAGTAAATTAAT
Organism: Climacteris rufus; assembly: GCA_013398175.1. Taxonomy (NCBI): domain Eukaryota; kingdom Metazoa; phylum Chordata; class Aves; order Passeriformes; family Climacteridae; genus Climacteris; species Climacteris rufus. The sequence continues at coordinate 184,855 of VZRZ01000784.1, forward strand.
TAAAAGACCTCCCTGTCAACTACTAAAATTGAGGACAATAATGAGAGAAAGCAGGTAAAAGAACTTAACTTCTCCCGCGATTGAGAACTTTGAATAACATTCTCCACTCTCACAGGAGCTATAGATCAATGCAGTATTGAGGAATACATGTGCCCAAAAGCCCAACATGTGTTTTAAAGAAAGCTCATCATTTGGCTGTTAGCAAGGGGCTTCAAACCCTCCATCTCCTTCAAGTGTGGCTCCCAGCAAGGAGGAAAACTTCCCCAAGTGAAAACAGCTTGGTTGAATTGACCAGGGAGCTGCTGTGTCCTCACACAGGCTTACTAACAACAGAAAAGGCAACCAGCACTTCTTGTCTCTTATCACCATGACCTTCATCTGTCCACTTCCCTTCTTAGAGACAAAATTGCCTTGTTTGAGCCAACCAAAGTGATCATAGAATCATTTGGGTTGGAAAAGATGTTTAAGATCATTGAGTCCAACCATTAACCCAGTATTGCCAAACCCAGCATTAAACCATGTCCCCAAATACCACATCACACAACTTTTAAATACCTCCAGGGATGGTAACTCCATCACTTCCCTGAATACTCTGTTTTAATGTTTGACAATCCTTGGGAAGCAACTTCTAATTCTCAATCTAAACCTCTGCTGGTGAGAATGTGAGACCATTTTTCTTGTCCTGTCATTTTTTACATGGGAGAAGAGACAGGCCCCCCACCTGGCTACAACCTCCTTTCAGGCACTTGTAATGAGTAATAAGGTCCCCCCTGAGCCTCCTTTTCTCCAGGCTAAACAAGCCTAGCTCCTTCAGCTGCCCCTCATAAGACTTTTGCTCCAGACCCTTCCCTGACTCCGTTGCTCTTCTTTGGACATGCTCCAGTCATTTTACTCTTATGGAGCATAAGTAATGCTACTTCACTGTGTGTAGAAAGATTGCCATCAGTACTCAGACTTTGGAACAGGTCTTGGTTACAGCAATTCAATGTTCACACTTTCATTTTACCTTGATAAAAACAGCTCAACTGGTAACCAAGGCAATTGGTTTGAATCCAGTCTCTAAGCTGTCCCCCTTGCCATTGCCTTTTGTTGAGCAGCCATTCTGATTTTTATTGCAATCTTACAAGAAAGCATTAGCATGGAATTTTTCATACTTTTAACAGTAGTTCAGTCATTTAAATCCAAGAAATCAGGGCTCCAGACTCCCAAAGGCCACCATGATTCACACACAAAGTATGTCTGTCTATTTCACTAGTATTTCCTAAGAATAGTTACTATCTGCCAATTTACACACAAATCCATCACTGATGAGGAGGTCATATGCCAGCAGTGTATTTCTCTGCTGTCTTTAATTTAGATTTATAAGAGTATTTTTTGCAGATAAATACAAGTTGGCAAAATACTGGTCATAGTGCCAGGAGTTTCATTTTCCTTAGGGGAAAATAGATGCCAAATTGTGATAGAACGCCAGGAGGCCATAAAACCTGAATTACAAGTCCATGGATATTCTACGGTAAGTTGACTAAATAAATTTTTTTTCCCTGCCAGGGGGATTATAGCTGAATTGCTGCATCTGCAAAATCCAAAGTCCTTTGCTGCTACAAAATTATTTTCTACTTGGGTCCAACCTTTGTGGTAGTTGGCTTCCCACTCACAGAAAGTCTTAAATTATTTACAAATCTTGGAGTATAAGTCTGTTATGAATACATTAACTGTTCTCTTACCTTCAGAACTCATTAACAACAGGAACAATTTTTCTAATGCTATTTTGCACCATATACCCCCTGCATATGCTGACCCTGCTGTGCCACTCAAAAGTGGTGTATTTCCAATGTTAGCCTTATTTTAAAGAGTGAATTGAAAAACAAATTGAATATAGGCCAAAAAAGTCTTTAAAAAAAACCAAAACATGTTGACTCAGTAGGTAGATATCTAATGGGTCTTTATGAATTCTGCCTAGACACAGGGATTTACTGTTGAAACACTGCAGATTTCTATGTCTTGCTTCTGAGGTGATTGAGGTTTACACAATCACATCGTATATTCATTTGTCAATCCTTCCTTGGCCACCCCTTGAGCCTTTGGCCAGTTTCAAGCAACTCTGACAGCTGGGTACCAGGAAAAAAAGAGGTCTCAGAGGCAGAAGTCCTGACAGGTTTAGTGAAAATTAGAGGCTGGGTAGGTGTAGAAGATAGAGAGGAGTATTCTGCCCATCCTGGGAGACAACAGCTTGTTGTTTGTCTCTGCACACCTAACTGACAGCAGACACAGCCTGGGCTGATGCTTGCCCACTAGGCTGGGAACATAGATCAAACATGGCATGCTGCAGGAGCTGAGAGATTAGGGGATGGAGGACACAAACCCACACCAATCCAAGTTCTCCCAGTGAGGCCGCTTGGTTTTTCAAAACTCTTTTCACAGACAACATTGGTGAGTAGAAAACTTATGTTTTAATTTGTAATGCAAACTGTATGTAATTATGAAATCTATACACTGCCAGACTGGTCATAAGAAATAGGCAAAGTCTGGTCTTTTGGAGCTAAATGGTATAAATTGGAGTCATTCCACCAAAGTCAGTGGAAAAATGGCAGTTTGCCCAGAAAAAGATCACAGACCTCATGGAACCCAAGGAATGCAGGTGAGACGTGAGACCAAGATGGAATGGGGGACTCACTTCCCTGCAGATCCCAACTGCATGACCCCATGGCTTGTCTATGAGCAAGCAGGATACTCTTCTCCCCTGGGTTCAGCAGCAACTCATTCAAATCCCTCATCAGAGAAAGAGGCCACTGCCATGTTTCATTGGAGCACTTCAAATGAGAACTGTAGGGGAATTCTTAATTGCTGTACTTCAGCTCTGCCTTGTGCTTTGCTATGGACTGCACAGATAGGCAAGCTTTTATAATTGTAAGTACATTATAAATACATATATAGATATATTTGCCTGAATGGTAAATTCAGAAATGCAGTATTATGTACTGAGAAAGCAGACTGCAGTGATTTGCTTTTAGCTGGTTAAGCAGTCTGAAGTGATCCAAGAAAGAGAAATCAAGGAAAATAGAACATTATTTCACTCTTCAATCAGTTTGCCTAGTTACAAGGCTCTTGCCAAACAAAAATGTAATATCTCTGCTAAAATTAGGATATTAGTTCTAATTACCGCGCACAGAAAAATCTCAAAATTCTGTAGCTGAACTGATAATGTTGCTATGGAAATAAACTTAATTACTACAGACCAGCTAACAAACTTCTCAATGCTGCTATCTTTACAAGCTACCTCCTTTCCTGAAAGTTTGTGGTTTTATCCTCCCCCAAATGAGACTAAATATCTCTAGTGTTAACAGTAATTAAATTCAGACCTTCCAAGTCTGAGGGTATTCTGAGAACTGCTTGACAGAGGCTAAGGCAAGAGAAACACAAAGAGCAGTGCTTCAGTGTAACCATTCCAAATGGTTAAACCAGTGCTTCAGTGTAACCATTCCAAATGGTTAAACCCACATTTTTATCAATGTGCTAATTCAAACACACCACGCAATACAAATTCCCTCTGAACATAACAATGAAGGCATGCTTGCCCCACACATTTTCTCCTCCTCACACAGGAGGAAAAGGAGAGCCACACAGCAGAAGGTTTTCCTGCACTCCCCAGACTTTGGTTGCCAGTTACTCCTTATGAATACCTAAGCGTGCATATGGAGACACACGTGCACATGAATGGACGTGGATGGATGCACACGAGAAAAAGACCATTCATGAGGGGATTCTCATGTTTTGCTTTACCGCAGCAGGAATTTCCATGCGTGAGCACAGGCACTGAGGAATGGGCAGCTCACAGGGCAGAGGAAAGGCAGCAGGCCTCATTCTCCAGTGTGACCATGACTCCACATGCTGGATATTGCAGGTTAAGGGCTCCAGAGGGGATCAACTGGTTTTGTTGTGGATGGAGGGGACAGAAGACAGGCAGGAGGCCATAATCCAATCCAAGAACTGCCCGACTGCAGGGGCTCAGACAGAGCTGGCCCTATGGGTCTTGCATACACCAGCACGGAGGACCCTACTCCCTGTCCTTTCCTGATGGGACTTCCAGTCACAGGGTGTGTCTATTCATCCTGCTTGAAAGGTGGCAGTGCCTCAGCCAAGCTGGGACACATGATGAAAATGACCCACTGGCGACCAGTCCACAGGAAGCAAAATGCAGACAGTCAAAGTAAACTCCACATTCAGTGGCTGAAAATCCTTCCTTTCCAGCATTTGGAAATAGTCTGCAAATTTTTCACCAACAGAAAAAGAATTCAAATTTATCCGATAACGTATACACTACGAATAATTTAAGCAGTCTTAATAAACAGCTGAAATCAGAAAACCCACAAGGAGAACGTTTTACAAGGTTCCTTGTTGGTGGCCTGCAATATAAACTTGCTTACATCCAACCTGACAAATGTCACTCTGCTGATTTCAGTTTAATTACTGCTAATTTATACTAATCTGAAAGCAAAATAATTTGTTTAATTTCCCACAGGATAAAAATACTGCTCAGTTCAGAAGCATTAGCTTTTTAAAAGATTCTTTGTTCATACTGTATTCCAAAGATTTTCTTAAATCTATTTAAAATCAATGCATGCTTGCCAAATTGTACACAGGAATAATTCAGAGATAATTGGTCTCAGAATAACTTTACCAAAAATGCCTCTAAAATTCTGACATTCTGAAACTGCATTTTTGATTGTAGAAAATATTTTCAAATTGATTCAGAGTTGAGGAAACACATTTGCCACTTAGCACATACTTTTTCCTCGGTGAAACTGCAGAAGGTACATCAGTTCTTAGATTCACACAACTTAAACTCAGAGGAATGAACCAATTATCTGGTTTGACCTCGGTATATGAGGAGTTATTAAATTTCATTCATTAGCTCCTTTATTGAGCCATAGAAGAGGTGACTAACTTCCAGTTGGAATTTCAATGGTATCAGCTTTCAACTATTAGTCCTTGATAGTCCTTTCTTTGCTAGTCTTGTATTGTCACTATCCCTTTATGGCCATGTTTATATATGACATTAAGTCACCTCTCAGGCTTGCTTTGAGGTGTTTGTTCAGTGCCTGTCACTGTGTTTTCTTATTTCCATGGTTCCTTTCTGCACCTTCTTCAGTTTTTGATGTTCTTTTTAAAACAAGGATATAAATTCTTCAAAGAAAGGCAAAAAAAAATCTTTTTTTTTTTTTACTCTGTGGTTTATACACCCAGAGACTAAAATCACCATTTGGCTATAACCTCGCTAGAATGCTTCAGCTTTACACCCAATATTTGAGAAGAGCAAAAGTAGCATCACACAGAACTTGTTTCTGCAGCCAGGTGGATTGCTTCAGGCTAACTGGCCTCATTAAACATAAGCAATGCCTCTTCCTCTAGCTAGGGCTTCCTAAAGGAAACCAGGTGTCTATCTGATGCAGAGGGCAAGTTCCCCTGGAGCCAGTACTGAGTATCCCATACAGACATGGGATCTGTGAGATATGAAACAGACCCTGAAAAGATGTCTGCAGAGTTTAACTTCCTATTGTTTTCAGCAGCACAATTGTTGACATCAGTGTAAAAAGTAGGTGCTATTTAAAGACTTCAGCAGTGTTAGCAGCCACCTGCACGGGGGAGCTTCTCAGTAGCAAATCCCCTCATTTGGCCCAGAAAGGCAGCATGAAAAGGAAGTGCCATGTGAAAGGAAGAAATACAGCTGATATGATCTTCATTATTTGAGCTGCTGCTCCTGGAGGCAGTCCTCAGGTCACACACCCTGCAGATTGCTGCCTAATGATAAATGGTCGGGAGAAAGAGAGAGGCTGCACCTGCACACCAAGTGTCAGAAGAGGCAAGAAGGCAGGTTTAAACTGCACCAGGTGTGATGCAGAAACCATCAGGTTAACTGTTCATAAGCTACTTCTGGACTCTCCTGAGACACTTACTAGCTTATTACTTATAAGCTTACTCCTTATTAGTGTGCTAATTCAGCTCTATAGCCTGTGGATCTTGCTGTGGTGGGGACACCCAACAAATCTGTGGCAGCAGCTAAGGGAAGGCCCCAGCCCCCTCACAGGTCTCACAGGAAATGTGCCCCAATAAATAAGGGGCAGAAAAACCCACCCCTGAAGGAAGCAAATACCACCTGATCCCTACTTGGGGCCAGCAGGGAGAAAATCCGTAATGAGCTCTGCAAATGTTTCCACTTACATGGCTGTAGGGAAAAGAGGAGCCAGACACTCTTCTCAGCAGCACTGATAGGCTGAGCCAAACAGTGAGTCCTCTGTGCCAGCTTCTGAGACATATGTAAAGCAATCTCTATGGTCTGCAGGTGCACAGGTAAGTCTTGGCCCAGGCACATGACATGCACACCAGCTCTGGGGACAGGGCAAAGGTGACAAAGCTACAGCTAGTCAGGAAGAGACATGATGGCCATGCTCCATCCCCACCTGTACCCATCCTACCTCACACCACAATCCTCAGACTTCTGCAGAATAAACTCTGCTGGTACAGGCAAGGGCACTCCCAACCCACGCATCAATTAATTTCTAACAACCCCCTCCAGTAAGAAGCATATGCGGTGCCTTCCCAGCAAGAAATCAGGCTGGTTTGGCTTCTGCACTCCTCTTTCAGATTTGTTTCTGGTAACACCGCCAGCCAGCTCTCAACTGCTCACACAGACCTGCTCTCAGCTGCTGCTCCCACAAGCGCAGCAGCCAGCCAGGCTCTGCACTCAGGCTGGCAGTCCTTGCCCTCTCTGGGAGATGCAGCAGCTCCACCTGCTCCCTCCTCCTTAAAACCGACCCGTAACTCTCAGCTCCCCAACACGCTGCTCAAGAAGCGATGGCAGCACTCCTTGTGCATCCCGAGGGCAGTCCCCAGGGACAGCATCGCTTCTTGCACGGTGCCTGCTCGCACGAGTGGTGTCTCTGCTTTCCCTGGGCACTTTCCTCCAACCTAATTGTGCTTTCCCACGGAAAAAGAAAAAGTGCTCCAGGGAGGCAACTGCAAAGTAACAGAATGAATACTGTGTGGGAAGGGGATGAGCGGAGAAAAAAATTGTGTCTTTAACCTTATTCTTGACTTGTATTTGGCTTTGAGTGCTCCACTATGCAACTTTAATAGAGTTTCCCTGTAGTGGGGTTACATGGATCCATGCAAGCACCTGCAGCGTCAGCAGACTTGGAGAGGAGGAGAGAGCACGCCTGCTTGGAGACTTTTCCACAGAAACTTTCCAAGGCCCTGACATCCCCACTGAGATGACAGGGCACCAGTCTTCAAAGGCTCTTCTGAACTCTCTGTATGGAGCTGAGTTTATTTACTTTGAGGACATTCATTCCCTATGGCCAACAGGAAGCACAAGGGCTCGAGCTGCTACAAGAAAAAGGTCTGTTTGCCATGACCTTGCACTCCCTGAAATTGTTGGAAAGGTTTCTGAGACAGCTTGGAGCAGTGCACTGGATCAGGCAGCTAATTATAAAACTTCACTGACTTTGCAAGCATACCTGATTCCCATGGAGATTGACAGCAGGGCTCATAGGATTTGTGCTGTGTATAAATATCAGCTGGTTTGCAAATGATCATTACTATCATTTCCCCAAAATTTGCAGCCCACTGAACCCCTTGTATGCAAGCATGATCAGGGCATCAGGTTTAAAGTTCCATATGATTCTCACCTTCCCAGCAAAGCATCTCAAAACTTACTTTAAAAACAAACATTTCCTTTTCCACTTTCCCCTCTCTCAAAAATACTGTTAAGTGAATCTGTAAAACCTCTAAAATCAGGTTGTCATCTTTAGACACATGCCATGTTTGGAATTTCTCATCCAGAAAGGCAGATGTTTCACTAAGTTCTGGCCATCTAAATCCACGAAACTGTGTAAAGAAAACTACTTGGCAATCTCATCTGTGGTTGTTGCCTCCTATATACCTCATGGTTGACATATTTATAATACAAGCAGATGTAAAATATATTCACCTAGATAGTAGTCAGCCAGTCAAAAAAGAACCAGCACAGAGTAAGTCCACAGCAGATTTTAGGTTCTGCCTGTTCCAGAGAATAATAGCTGGCTGTCTGGCTCTGCAAGTAATGGATTGCACATGCACACACACAAAATTTACAGACACCTGTACAAAATGAGTGGTCTGATTCTCTAAGAAAATGTGGGCATTCCCTTAAGCTAATTTTTTTCCCTCTACTTGCAAAGGCAGTACTAAGCAGAATATGTGAATATTCTGTAGAATATTCACATAGGTAGAATAGGTATTGGAAACTATTACATTCTGAATGACTGGTGTAATTGCATTTGAATCTTACCACGACCTCTGTGTATCCCCAAACCCAGGGCCAATTTAACTGAATGTGCTGCTACTCCATTCACCTGCAAAGATGCTTCCCAAAAGAATTTTCAAGTCCTTTAAAGCCAGCATCATTTCACCATTCCCTGGTTGCCACCCAGCCAACCAGACTCATTACAGCACTTCCATTACTGCCCAGCCACACAGCAGATAGTGTTTGCAAATGTTGCTAAGGCTATTGCAATACCCTATATGAAGAAGAGTAAAATATAACATACCAGAACTCATCCAACCCCAAAAAATAATACTAGCTAACTATAGCAAAACTGGCATGTCATCTAAGTGCAAAGTACTTAAAAAATGTCTTATTAAGGCACACAATGCAGTGGCTCAGAAGTAGCAGTCAGTGGCAGGATACCTACCAGCTCAGACTCTGGTAGGTAAGCTGGCAGCTACAGACTTGGCTGAGGAACCTGCAATACCAGCACAAAGCACTGCTGCTCAGGGATGGAGCAGCTGCCTTGGAAAGGGGAGAGACAGAACTGAGATGGAGATGGAAGCATGCCCTTCCTGGCCCGGGCTCACAGCCCCTGGAGGCAGTGGGTTTGGAGCAGGGAGAATGGGCACTTCATCAATTCTGACTAATGGTGATACAGGATCTGAACTGCTATGGGATGAAAATAAGGTCTCCCCACAGCCACTCAGAAATCCAGGATGGATGTATTGGCACCTGTGCCCACAGCACATGTGCAGCCACTCCTGAGAGCTGAGATGGCCACAGCCTGCTGGAAACTGAGGCCACATAAGACCAGCTGTGAGCATTTAAGGTGCCCTGAATAACACAGTAGAAGAGGACATGCCTGGGCAAACCAATACACAAGGAGTACTTGCTTAAATCTTGTCCTTAGATGTCTTTCCTTCTTTATAATGTACAGAGAGAGCCTCAAAGAGCAGGCTGCTGCATTTCCTTTGAATTCAGTCCTTCTCTGCAGTATTTATTTGAAAGACCCTCTTGATGAGTGGGGAACAAGAATGATGGCAACCAAAACAGTGACCTCTGCCTGAGGGAAAGAAATCATTTTGATCAAATGGGTTAAAACTGTTTTTCAGCAATGTTGAATGTTCAACATCTATTTTGTATGGATACCGCATAATTAGCTGGAAGAAAATATATGTGTATTAACAATCAAATCTTTCCAAGTTTTCAATTAAGGAAGGAAAAAAACTCTAGCTAGTCACATCTGTCCTCTGAAAGATTTCTAAGAGGAGAGGTAAGATAGGATATTTCCAATATTTTTTGGATAAACAAAGAGAGCACAAGAAAATTAAAAATCTTTCAAGTGACCTTGAATACTCCTGATGAAACAAAAGCAAGCATAAGTAAAGCTTGAAGGATTTCTATACATGCACCTTACATTTTCTATTTTGCTTCTAGAGTTGCCTCAAAGAGTTTTGTTGTTTTGTTTTTTTTTTTTTCAGAAATCAGAAATACAAATAAAGGAAGAAGCTAGGAAGAAATCTAGCAAATGTTGCAAGGCTTGTCAAAACCAGATCACAAACTGCATCACTGGATCACTGCTTTCATTACAAATTCATTACATTTCATTACAAATGCTTCATTCCAGGAGCTCACACCTTGCAATTATTCGAATGAGAGCTAAGTTGCAAGGAACTTGTTTTCTTCACACATTTTTTTTTCATGAAGTTGCTCTGATACATCAGATACAGACCCCAGAGTTGCAAGGGGAGAGATGTGCCTCCATTCCTCCTCTCTGCCTTGCAAGGTCTCTGAGACTCTCAGGGCAGGGGCACTGGGCTCTGTTTGGCACAGACCCTCCTCCTTCAGGACCCTTAGGTACCACCACAGCACATGAGCAGAACACTCACTGTCACCCCTTTGATTACTCAGGACAAGACCTTTTAACCTTCCAGGGTGTAGATTACCAGCTGTCAAGTGGCCACAATGGCACTCAGCTCCACGTTAAGGAGAAGCACTACAGAAATGTTAATCAATTCTAATCAATACCAGGTCCCGCATGTGAAATAAGCTGCTGGCAACAAAATGGCAGCAGCAGAGCTGAGGTTCTCCAACAAACGCTTAGTGTACAATGGGAAAACCACGGGGTCCAAAATATCCCTCACTTTTAAAAGCAGGATGGCAGGAGTGATGCTGAGGAGCTCTGGCATCGGGAGTACCAACCTGAACCAGCCAGCAAAGAGAATGGGTTTTGGTTTCCAATACTGCCTACACAATCATTTTCATTAAACAGGATCCCATATCAAGTTTTCCAACCTGTGCTCTCCCCGTACTGCTGGGACCCTCAGCATTGGCCCCAGGGAAGCATCTCTCATGGCAACCCATTCCAAACCCATGGAAAACAAAACACGTGGTACCCAGATGGGTTTGAACCCTTGAAAATCTAATGGCTGTTTCATTTCAAGAAGGGGAGAAGAAAGGCTGGGTAGAAAGGTTTATTATGCATTGGAGGAAATGTGACATGGCCCAAAGCTGAATGACAGAAATGCAGAGCCAATAAGACAGATATATTATAAAAATAAGCTGTTGCTAGCAGAACAAGTCCAAGTGTTACTCAGGGAAGGAACACACAGCAACCAAACACCCACAACACACTCCACACAGTAGACTGATGGACAATAAACCTGTCTTAACCAATACAACAAATTAGATGTGGCTTCCTGCATCCTTCATGGACGACCAGCTGCCATCTGTATGTTTCCATATTCATCTATCATTATCTC
>VZRZ01000784.1:196007-241162 GCA_013398175.1 Climacteris rufus
CGTAAAAATCAATGTCAAACTTTTAGTCCCAATGGACTGAGTCTTTGTTATTTCTAATTCTGGGGACAGACCCTTTTTTTTCCCCCACACAGGTTAAGTAGCAAATGACTTTGATACCAACATGTTCAGAAAAGAACATTTTACTTGTAGTACTTGGGAGAATAAAATATTTTTAATAGCACCAAAATATTGCTTGATTTTGCCTTTTATTTGTATTTTTGGTATAATAATTACCTTATTTTAATCCCCATTTTAATCAAGTTTATGATTATGTTTAATCATAAAACCATATTATTTCATTTTGAACATGGAGGGGTGTCCTTCCTGCTCCAGTTTCAAATATTTTTGATTGTGTTATAAAATGAAAAATTCATCCAAATTTAACAGTTTTGAGTTTGGCTCACCAGCACTTTCTGAGGGGAAAAAAAATATGAAAAAATAAGCCAAACCCTAGACCAAAAACATGTTGGTCAGCTCTTGAAAAATATATGCTCTTAAAGAGTCCCAGCTGGGCTGGCAGGAGGCATGAAATATTAAATGTTTTTGGAAGAAAATAAACCTAACAATTTTTCTGTGCATTCATATGAAAAGATACTCATTTTTTTGCCTTTCTTACCTCAAAAATAGAGATATATAGATAGACAAACCTGGCTTACTTACAAGTTGACACTGACATTTCAGTTCATGATTAGGTAATACAGTAGGATGCTCTAACATCACACATCTTTAACAAGTCAGTATAAGCTGTGAAGTGTTACTGATTCTAAATTCCTGGTGGTTTGCCACTTTGAATTAGGTGCTAGATGACATTAGATAAGGGATGGCTTTTTTCATTGTTTGCTCATTCTTGTGCATTTATGAAAGCAATTTTCTAGTTCTCCAAAAGGTCCAAGGTAAAACACTGTAGGAATTGAACACACAAAATATTACAGTAAAGTACAAAGAGACACAGCATTGTATTTTCTGATAAACAGCTCTTATTAATTGTGCAGCCCAAACAGAAATTAATGCAAATCAATTTTCTTCTGTAAAATATAATTTCATTCATTCCAATTACCTGAACCACAGAAATAATCATCAATATTTTATCCTGATACCCAGACGTCCATTACAGTATGTTATCCAGGGACCCTTCTTCCAAGCAAGGAGCTCAGTTCCTTGAATCAATGAATGTCTGTTTACTTACGTGTTTCCCCATCTATAACAGCAGTGAATTAGTAAATCCCTGCTAAAACTAGATTTCAACATTAAACATAGAACTTCGACCTGTGAGCTGGCAGAATTCATCAGTGACATGTGGATATTCCCCAGCTACAGGAAACAGGAATTTATTCATCTCAGGTTTATTGCTGGAAGTGTTTCCCTAGCACACAGGCTGCTTAACTCTGCTGGAGTATGTGGCGTGCACCTTACGTCTCAATAATAAAATGTACTCCTAAAACCAAGGAGTTCCACTTCCTGGCTCTGGCTGGAACTCCACACCTCACACAGCTCAGTGAGTCTGATTGCTTTCTGAACAAAACCTTTGCAGCAAAACCCTGAAGACATGCTGATTTGAAAACCTTTCAACACTCCAGCTTGAGTATAAAACACATTGAACTAATAAGAAGGGGTCTGACACAGACATCAAACTACTTTTGTTGCCCTTATCCCAAAGTAAAGGTGGGTATAGCCCAAAATAAGCACTCTGCTGACCTCAGGTAGGAGCTGAGGACTCAGCTGTTTTGCTGTAACAAGTGCAGCTCACTAATTTTGCCTGAACACAAAGGGCACGGGGAAGACCAAATCTGGGGGGGGGAAAAAATCCCCAAGGAGCAACAACAAAATGATGAATGTTCTGTTAGCATTTCTCTTAAAGGGCTTTGTTCCAGGAGGCACAAGATTAAAAAAGAGTGAAAGCTTTTTTTTTAAAAGAAGTAAGTTTCTTGTGGCAGTGTGCGAGGCTAGGGCCACAGTCAGCACGCCTCGGCAATGGTGGAAAAGAGCCCAGCACACTGCCCTCTGAGACAGCGATTCTGGTTAGGGTGACACTGTTACCCATTCCATGGTTCCTTTCGGTTTCTGTTTGCATACATTGTTTCCATTGGTTCAGTATCCAGTTATGTAATGTTCCTTATATGGTTATGTTCTAGCAAATTCTTGTTACCTCGGTTGCTCATTGGTTATATTGTAATTTCTGTTCCCCCATTGGTTGTACCCTCCCTGCCTTACCCTATAAAAAACCCTGCCTTGGGGAGAGCGAGGTTCTTTGTCCCAGGACCTTCAGCTCGCCCGGACCCTCTTCCCTGCTCCTGCTCCCGGACCCTTCCCTGGACCCTCTCCTGGACCCCTGGCGCCAATAAAGAGCTGAAATCACTGGACAAAGGCCCCTCCTTGGTCTTTGCTCTCGCCGTTACGCCGAAGACCACCGGGCTACGGGCAGCCCGCTCCACAGAGGAGCCGGCACGATCCAGCGAGGCACGGCTGGAACCCTGCTTGGGGGAAAGGCGCTGCAGCTCGGCAGCCAGCCCCCGTGCCATCAGGGCTAGCCAGTGCGGGACGCCGTGCGCCCTCGGGCCTGTCCCCAGCCCTCGGCTGAGCGCGTCCTCCAGCGCGGCAACAGTTTCTATCCTCTATGTCTGCAGAGAAAAGCTCCCCAGAGCTTGAGAGTCCTCGTATTTCAGCACATCACCATCCTAATAAAAATTGCTGTAATCACAGTCTAGCTTAAAAAATTAGATTTTACTAATTTTAATATCCCACTTTGGGTGAGGGTAGGATTCACTCTCTCTTTGGGTGTCTGTAAATCATACTTTTGATTTCTTCACCATGAGGACTAGACCTTTGGCTTCTGTCTCCAGTGAAAGTTGTGACATTGGTACCTATGTCTGTCTGCCGAATGAACCACACCAAACTACAGGACTTGCAGAACACCACAAGATCTGCTCAAGTTACCACTGGCCTGGTGAAAAAATGTGAAGGTTTGCAGCCTGTAGTTCACTTTACACAAGCAAGCTCTCAGCTGGCTTTTTTCTTTTTTTTTTTTTTTTTTTTACTTTAAGAAAGGAGATTAGGCCAAATTTCATTAAGGTCAAGAAACTGTAGATTGTTAGACAACATGTACACCCATCTGAAGTCTGAAAGTAAATGCTGAACTCTCACTACACCTAGAACCAGGCTTCCATTTAGTTAGAATTTCTATTATCCTGTTCAAATATACACACAGCATCTTGATTTAACACTACTCAGTCATGAACCCCAACTTCACACTAAAATAACTCATCAGTAACTCTGCAGAAAACCAAATATATTGAGCCACTTCAATTATCTTTAATAAAATTCTTGTGCTTTGCTCTGGAAAAAAAGTTTCCACAATGGCAAAAGAATCTGACATATTGCAAGACATTAACAAATGCCCTGTAATTCTGTGGAAAAACAAGAGTCATTTTTCGAGCAGTTCACTTGGTTTAGAAACCCATGGTATGACCTGGAGTAGCAGGTACAGTCATCCAAGTGCTGTCTAAGTGGAATTAGCACTAATATTAAAGAGGACTGTGACTGAAGAAGTCCCAACCAACCCAGGTATGGGCAACACCCCACCACACAACACTCATCTTTCTGCTAAACATTATCTTGAGTGTTCATAATCTTGTCCTCTTGAGCATTGAGAAACAGGGCTGTTCATGTATATACCTGCCTCCCACAGTGGGGACACATAAACCTGGCAGCTCTGTAAGTCCTTTAGGGCCTCACTTAAGTCCCAAGGGCTTGATTTGCTCTATTTGTTCAGACCCTAACATCCTAACCATGCTCAGGTCACAGCTTTATGATTAGCTGTGGTTTTAGGGATCTCTGGTGTGAGCAATCCCAGCCCTTGATTCAAGCCCTGGGGTCAAACTTCCTTTTTTCAAACTAAGAATCTCTCAGTTACAGCAGCTGTAAAAACCTTAAACCCTCTATGGAAAGGTATGTGGACCTTAACCTTTCCATGGGATCTGCTCTGCAGTCAGTGTGCCACAATGCACATGAAGGAAACGAGCTCTGCGTGCAGCACCTCCTCAAAGCACACTGTGGGGCTCATCCATCCTAGCCAGGTCACTGCCAAGGATCTCTTTGCTCCTTCTTGTTTCCCTGTGAGGTGAGACTTGTCAAGAGTCCACTGGAGATTCAAACCTACACCACATGCCTCACAGCCACTAAGGCCACTGGGAGTTTCCACAAGCACAGAACCCAACTCTGCTCTGGCTGGGGAAATAAGGGCATGGGAACAACGAGCTGCACACCCTGCAAAGCAAACTCTGCACCCCAGTTTTTGCCAGTGCTGCTTCCCTTTGCTGATTCCCCTACCCTGAAACAGGAATTCCCTAAGAGGAAAGCAATGGAGCAGCCTGGGCAGGTCCGAGCACTGAAGTAGCCTCTTCTTTGTATCTTGGAAAAAGATACAATCTACATAACATGCAACTTTTGCTTTACCACAGGAAAGGTTTTGCTGTCAATATATTTCAGCCACCTCTCCTCAGCACAAGCAAACACAAAGAACTCATTACGGAGGTCTTTCTAATTCCTCCACTTACATTACTTTATTAATGCTCTACTCTGCGTACAGTAGACTGCTTCCAAAAATCCTTCTGGCAAACAATACAGAATCAAAGAGAAGAGCAGAATTCTGTGTGACTTATTGCTAAAAAATGAATGGTGAGGCTAAACAACAGCTTAGGAAATTATGGAAGGAGTAAGTATACATTCAAAACAACCCCTTATAAGCAAACCAGAGAAAACTCCATATTACAGCCTTTAAATGGACTATAACTGCTATGCTATCCAATTGTCTTGATGTAAACTCATAAAAAGAAAAGATAAACCTTACCATACTTTTCAATCCAACACGGTCATAGAAAACTAATAATTTTAAACTATATACCAAAAAAACCCTAAAACAAAACAGAACCAAACTAACAAAAAAAAAATCCAGAACAATTTAAATACATCACAGAAGGTCTGAGATATTTTCTGCTGTAGGTCTGTTTAAGAGCCAATTGCCAAGAATTCTTAGGACCAAACTCATCACTGAAGAATACACAGGAGCAGCAAACCCAGCCCGCCCTTTGTTCACACCACACAAACACAGCACTCCTCTCTGGGATGTGATGCTTACCAGTTTCCAAGCAGGACTGCACACCTCCTTCAACAGTGTCCTCATAAAATAGACTTTCTTTTGCAGCTGAGTGGGCTACAAGGGAAAACTGAGCAGAGCTTTCTTCAAGCAGCAATAGTAGCAAGAGGCTGCTGGTGCAGCCAGCAGCAACCACCACTGATCCCACCCAGCTCAGCTGCTTAACAGAACCAAGATACAGAGTGCACATGTGTCCTGTGCAGGCAGAAAGCACTTCCTTGGTAATTAGCACCAGAGTCTCCTACCTGGGGAGGCACTAAACTGCACTCATCATGAAAAATTAAACATCACCGACTGAAGGAGCAGCATTTGTTCTCAGTGTCAGGCTTTGCCACCATAACAGGGGATGAGAGACTCAATATCAAACAGTGATTGCAAGAGACGAAGGCAAACTAGCCAGGAACCCCAGCTCAGCATGCAGAGCATTACATTGGTGACAAGTTGAGGATTTTGTTCTCAGATCTGTTTGTTAGAAGCAGTTTTGTGCATTCAGCAAAGGAATCAGAAGGGAATAGCAATTACAGAGAGCTGCCGCAGCTGAGCTTTTTACACCATCACACCAGTGCAGCTCGTTTCCCAGCAGGATGCTCCTATTGGGAAAACCTGATATCTGCTTGACATTACTGTTCTTCCCACAGCAGTTCAAGCAGTAGAATGTTTCTGAGCAAAACTGTAATGATTCGATAGAGAAATGTTCCACCCATAGAGGGACAAGACGTTACCACACCAGAGCTAGCAGCTTTAGTGGATTTATTGCACATTATCCCACAGCGGTTATTTTTCCTCCCAGTTTTAATTTTGTAGCACACAGTGGTTCCTCTGTACAAGAACAATTTGCATAACCAAGCAGAGACTCATTTTGAAGCACACTTACAACAGCATCCAAATGCCACACTGTAAAGCTCAACAGGGCTGGGAATGGCACATCAGGTTTCAGACTTGTTATTAAATTGTAATATTTCCTCAGAGTTGTGTAGTCTTAATTTCATCCCGTGCCTTTGCCACAGCACTGCACATAGTGTCATTTCAGTACAAATCAGATGGAAGCCCACACAGATTTATCTCATCTGTTCCTCTACCAAAGTTTTTGAATCCCATTTTCTCTGGAAACGTAGGAGGAAAAGATAGGTGCAATAAAGAGATGTAAAAGATTAAAAACACATTGCTGTGGTTTTGTATCAGTATAGAAAGTGAAACTCCAGGGAAGAAGAGAGTGTAAAGCACTTGCTGTTCTCCCAAAGACACTGAACGATGGTTTTTGGCAACTAACCCTCAAATTTCACTTTGCTTCCTCACAGCCTCTCAAAATGCATTGCCTTTTTTATCTTTTTCCTTTGTTTTTCTATAATTTCCCTATAGAGACACTGTAGGGCACTACTGCATGCTTTATCTGTGTAGGTGGTGTTTTAAAACATCCTTTTAAGAGAACAAACTGTGCCATATTTATCCCGTCTTACAGAGGAAAGCAGGTTAATGATGCTGCTTTGCTATGTCTGCCTGTAACTCCAAGTTCTGTGGTTAAAAGTACCAAACAAGCATTTGAGGAGGGTATTGCAGCACTTACTTAAAAACACTCTAAGTGCATAACTGGAGGTAGACCTTCTGGACTATTCTGGCTTTTATGTAGCTCTTTGTTTATGTTTGCAATCCACCCTATGTTCTGCATCCTTTCTTGTATGCACAGTTTCTGTGATGGTCGTCAATTATGTTTTCCTTGTGCTTCTTTCTCCTCTTTAATTATTCAGTGCCAGAACTAATAAACAGCTTAGAAAATGAAAATGTCACAGCTCAGTGCAGAATGCATCAATTAATAAAGCAGGATACAGGACAAATGAAAGGTACATTTTCCAGTGGCAAGAGAGCCGATCCTCTTCCAGCTAGGATACAAAGCAAAAATATCCCATTGATTACATTGAGAGACAGTGGGCTTAAAAGATTCTCATGATCTTACAGATTAAGACAACCTACTTTTCATAAACAGTGACAGAACTGGTAATCTAAGTATCATTTAAGAGCTATAAAGTGCACAATATGCTCAAAGGGATTAAATTTACTTTAAAAAAGCAATTTGCAGATCTCCTGAAAAATGTTATAACAGTTCGATCCAAACATGTGTGCAATCAAAACTACAAAAACTTGCTAATTTCTCCCTCTCATTCAACTCGTCCTATCATGAAATACCTTGGGAAGGAAACAGGTCATAGGAAATAACTTTTAATTTTTTTAGTTCTTTGAAGTACTTGGTCTGGGCATAAGCAGAGAGGTTGATATGTCCTTTGGAGATGGAAGGGTAGTTCAGGCTTAGCTTTATCAACTGGCTTTGAGGAAATCCCTGAGGTCTGACTGAAGAAAGATATGCTTATCCACCGGCTTCTACCACAGTTTCTGCCCATGTGCAAGAATGCAGTAATAATGCTTACAGAAGCATCCATGGGGCTCTGAAAACACCTAGCACAATCCACCAAATCCTGATACGCCCTTTGTAGAGACAGAGAGAAACAAATGGCAAAATTGTCACCACGGCTCCTCACAGCCTCTCCAGTCTAGATGCAGAGGTGTCCCTGTTTCCTTCTTGCAGTCTTCAAATTTTTTTTTCACTGCAACTGCTTTCAGCAGAGAAGCAGGGTGAGGGAGATTTTGAAAGAAGTGTCCCAATTTCAGCCTGGGCTTATGGACCTGCTGCAGAGGGGCAAAGCCCAGACAGTGTGGGTTCAAAACTACATTTTCTTCCCAGGGACATCTGAAGCAACACACACTAACTATGCATATTAGCAAAGCACTCTTTCTGAGGGATCAATGACAAATTATGTATTATATTAACACGAAGAACCACAGCTCAGCAAAACAGGTATTTCTTAGCAACTGTAATCCTCTCCAGCTGAATTCCTGTGGACTATGTCCGATGTACTCCTGCTACCAGAAATCAAAGTTTCCTTCTAAAAACAGGCCAGGCATTTTAGGCCCAACTGAAAAAAAAAATATTTTCTCATCTCAGCTACTTACAGTGTTTAACCCCTTGAGACACGCATCTTCTACTCTCTTGCCATCCCCAAACAGGCACTCATTTTCAGTTGCTCATAGGCAGACAGTGAGGTGTTATAGGCTTTATACAAACACACAGTAAAAAATAGACTTCACCTAAAAAAGTTAAAGCAGGATGAGTTTAAAAAGTGTGGGGAAAATCCAAAGTCACGTGAAAGAAACAGAACAGCAAAAACCTTTGTCCCAGGTCATTGGACAGATAACTAAAAATGAGAGAAGCATTGATGACTTCCTGATGCTCAGTTTAGTGCTCTGTTTAGTAGAAACTCTTCACTTTAGGCACTCTATCCTTCTGCTATAATAAACAAGCACCTTATGTGGTTGAGGAGAGAGTGGCTATGGATTCACTTTAAGAAATTTGGAATTTCAAACACAACGATGCATTAAAATGTAATTCCCAGGGCATCTATGAAAACCTATGATCTTTGTGGCTGGGAAAGGATTCACAGAAAGACACACACTAGGTATGTGCAAAAGCATTTTCTCAGACAACAAAACATATATTTTAACTGAGAAAACACAGAAACAAAGTTATACTGGAAATTATTTTAATCTATCCTGTGGCAGAAAAATTAAATACAGAAGCCTAAATCCTTAAAGACATATAGATGTTTGATTAGGCAAAGTGTATTGGTTGGTAAAAATGAATTCTGACATCAAAACCTGTATTGATTGCTGTCCTTCTGCTTACCCAGTTTAACTAACATGACCTAGAAGACTCATGTTTCAGTGAGCGTGGCTCTGTGAAGGGGCAGTTCCCCTTTCCTTTTCTGCTCTTTCCTCCCCATTTAACAGGACTCCATTGTGGTACCCTTCCGCTGCTACATACCTGGCTGTCCACCCACTTTGCTTATGCTTTATTCCATTTCCATCTCTATTTTCCATCAGCAGGAGCTAAGACTGAAAACTGGGATGGGTGTTAGATGGAGGACAAGGCAAATCACTGCAGGTGAGGTACATTTGGCAGCTCACTGTGGTGACAGGCCAGCCACTGCCCTTCAGTGAGCCTTCAGCGCCAGCAGGTGTCCGGGGGCACTTGTGCCAGAAAAAAAAGCAAGGTTTTTGGCTGTTCCCTTCCCAAGGGTCTTAAGTGAACAGTGCAACTCACTGTGTCATGCTCAGTCTGGCACTGTCAAGGACTTACTTAATCCTTATCCAGTATTAAAAGACACTGCATTACAAGCTGACAAATTGAACAGCTTCTCCTTCCTAGCACTACTGTTTGTGTGTTTTCAGATCATTTCCACAGATCTGTGTTTACATTTGTCTTACTTGAGTCTTACAGAAAATCTAGTATTTCTAGATCCTCAGCTATAAACTTCTCTCTGTTCTCAACAGTTTGCAACGCCAGCCAGTCCAGTACTACCTTCAAATTCAATTGATTTTTGTATTCACAAACCAGACTTAATGCAAATTCCCGTGGGAACCCAAAGGACACTACATCCCAGTTTAAAGTATGACCATTTATCATTACCACTGATGCCACATTCAGTATGTCTGATTTCGTTTGGGCCCAAGAAAACTTATTTGATTTGGTAAGTAAGACTAGGAGCCAAAGGTAAGGACATGATCCTACCTATGGCAGGGGAGTTGGAACTAGCTGATCTTTAAGGTTCCTTCCAACACAAACCATTTTATGTTTCTACAAACTATATCAATATAAGGTCAAAATTCATAATATCACCTTTAAAAGTCACCTTTATATTCTGTGATTTTCCTTTATTGAACCACATGTACATTCCTCATGAGTCCATTACCTTCAATATAACTGATTTTTCTCTTAGGAGAGTTTAACAATTACTTTACTAGGGTCAGGATTTAATGTTATTTAATGACATGCCCGAATAATTCTTTTAAATCACTGCAATATTGCCTTTGTCCAATGAAAGGTAATTCAAAAATTCTCTTGACTGCTAAACAAACTTGCAATGATTTAGTAAAGGTGTAGGTAATTCCCTATTTCATAGATCCTGTCCCTCATACCTGTAGGGCATCTCTAACTGCCTCTTACTCTCTCATGAGTGTAGCTGTTTATTTAGTATTTCTTTTATCAGCTATACAAGCATATTAGGTGATACCTTGTTGGGGGCTTTTCCCCACATCAGATGCATAGAAGAACAAGGAAGAGTGGGAGAGAGAAATCCACTACAATTAAAGGGTTGAAATGCAACGTATTTTGAAGTCTTACTGCATTCTTTTCTGGGCTACTCAGAACAAATGTCAATGACCTACATATTGTGCATACACATGAACTTTTCAATCAGGTTAGAAAGGTTACATCTACAGTGGCCCAGCTCCAAAATAGTTTAAATAGAGCTCTGGAGAAAAAAATCTCAGCCTTGCCTATTCACATTGAAACAGAGCAATTTCTCTTTATAGTTCTCTGCTCTCCCAATTCTCATCTCTCTAGGTATTCACTTCAGTTCTGGACCCAATGCTTGTCATTCAAGTAAGGAAGAAACTTTGCAGGTATGAAATGCGAATGCCAAGCTTCACAACATTTTGGGGTTTTTTTTGGACCAGCATTTTCATTTGAATTTGTCTGTTCAGTTAATAAGTGGTTTAAATCGAAAATGATAGCAAACCTGAAAGCAGTCTATAAAGTTTTATTCTGTCCATTAAGATTAGACTCGTATTTCTTCTACTGGCCTTCAGTGTTGCACCAAAATAAAACAGATACGGTGTTGCCATACAACTGCAGTTACCACAAGTCCATAAAACATCATGCAAAAACTAAGCAGTGACCAACATAAATCCAGATGTATAATTACACAGCAGCTGCTCACTGGCAGGAAGGAACCCTGTGAGCAAGATTTGACCTGGTGATTTGGAATAGGATTCAAACAGATGCCCACCCATCTCAAATGGCTACATCTTAGTTTAATGTTAAATCATAATGTCAGCCACATTCATATCATCATAACTCTTTGCAATTTATTTCATTTATGATGTGCAGTCATAAAAAGACTGCTCCAGTGTGAACCTCCTTTTATTTCAAACCTGCTTTAGTTGTTACCTCCACTCTTGGGATCAGGCAGGATCGTACAGAAACAAACGGTGTGTAGATTCCCAGAATATGCTCTGGGAATGCAGATACTGAGGGATATATCTATGCAGCATATAGGGGTATCCAAGGATTTTGGCACTGCCCAAAAATTCCAGAATCGGTTTTCTGAATTTAAGTGCCTGCTTCCCCTTTGGATGCCAAACATGCATCTCCAGCTCTTTTCCTGGTATCTAGCACTGGGTTCTGAGGCATAATACTGCCACAGGCCAGAAGCCTGAAAAAGAGCAAAAATTAGGACCTAGCTTTAAATAAGACCTTTTAGTCCTTTATAGGATTTAGCCCTAGTCCTCCTAAAGCTTGCTTGTTAAAAGTAGTTTTTGAAAATGGGATGTGGCTGTTTGAAAATCTCCAACATTACTAAGGTCAGGGAGACTGCAACTCTAAGGGAGCTGAAAGCTTTACAAGGAAACCAGAGGAGCACTGGGGAAAAGTGCTTTAAAATACACAGCCCTGTTTTCAGTTACCAGCATGAGCATCCCTTTGGGGAGAACAAGTAACCTCATTTGGAAAAGCTGTCCCAAACAGCCCATAGCCTGCTCCAGCACTGACCCTTGTTGCAATAACAACATGAAAGGAGGACACGGACACCTCCTGAGAGCAAAGGAACAACTGTTGGCCGGACCCCCACCCATCTTTATTTTGTGTCTTATAAACCACTGTGGATTGGAGGAGACAATGAGCCTCCCCTCAATCACACTGGTCAAAGGAAACGTCCATTAAACTTCTGTGCCCAGGAGAAAGGAATGTAAATAATAAGATACCCTTACAATAACATGGCTATGTTTACAAAGAATGTGTGAGAACTAGTTACAAAAGAATGACAACATCCAGAACTGCAAAACTCAGGGCAACAGACCCTCCCACAGGGAAGAGGGCATCTGAAGGATGTCCCCATCTGGCTCACAACCATCACCTGCACCAGCAATGTAGAGGACTCTGCTTTGATGGTCAGCTGGACTAGGTGTCCTCCAGCACTCCCTCCCAGCCAACACTATGCCCTGGATTCTAAAAGGAGCTGCAAATAAGCTTGTTGATTGATATAAATATATGTTCAGCACTTGCACCAACAACCTGTCACCCCACTGAGCAGGGAGAAATGGGGGAAGGGAGCACTGATCTCAGTATCAGAACTGGGATCCATCAGATCCCAGGGTACAGACACATGGGTAAGCAGGGTAGCACACTGTTCCAGATAATGACAACAATTTTTTAATGTATTAAAAATTCAGCCAGAAGGTGACAAAGGAGATTTTGGGGGGAAAAGAAAGATCAAAATAATAATAGTTTCAAAGCACTGTACTTATTTTAGACATTCTTACAGCATGTTTCCATAGGAACTGGAACGCAAAGGAGCACACTGCAGCAGTGTTCACAAATGTTGTGTGGTTTAGTGGCTTGTAAAGGATCGGTTAAGGGCACCATGACCACTCTCCCAGTGCCAGGCAGCTGCTGCCTTTCCTACACAACAGGATCTTAGCTATGTTGTTTTGCAAATTCTAGGAAAAGAACCATTTTCCCTGTATTTTTTCCCTGTCATCCTTCAGGCATGGCTGCTTACACATCCCCATGTAGCCACATTACTAAGCACTCTCCACCCAGACCCACTTCATGTGGGGCATGAAGGCAGCAGTATTTAACCCAGGTTGTTTGACTGCTGAGGAGGTGCCATGTCCTAAGGAGGAGCACAGGGACCTGGTTTCTGTATCCAGCTTTAGTACCCACCTGCTGAGTGACCTTGTGCAAGTCACATCAGGTGAGATCTGCTCCATCTATCAGCTGCCTGAAATGCACCTAGCCCAGCTCAGCAGGTGAGCACTTCCCTGGCCAACAGGACAGCATCTATCCTGCCAGAGACACCCACACCATGGACAAGTCTCTTGTTCCTTCCCAAAGCACCCACACAGTCACATTCATACACTAAGCTCTTTGCCCACATGTCAATGTGCCATGTGACAATTGATTATTTGCTCCATTCAAAATCGTCTGTTACAAAGTGAGGTCTGTGTTGCAGCTCACCAGAGCAGCATTTAACTGCATGAAGCGTGTATTGCATGTTTTGGAGCAAGGCACGGGCATGTGGGTGCTTTTGGAAACGTTGCTATGGGGACAACACTGGAGGACATTTACTATGTGGGGAGCCAGACCTGATGTAGTGTGACCCTTAAATCCTCCTGTGTCAGCCCCCTCAGAAAACTGTCCTCAAAGCTAAAATGAGTTCTTTCTCACAGGAAAATAATTAGTTGTCTCCAAAAGAGAAGCGTTGGAAGCACAGAAACCCAGCCTATCACATCCAGGTAACAAGGACCTGAGAATGAACAGGAGAATTAAGCTATTTACTGTGTTACTCAAAGAGAGCAAAGATACTCCAGAGTGTGATGAACTGTGCACCTTGCTCTGTGGTGGTGAGCCTAAATGACCAGTCTAACTTTAGATGGTAAAAATGAGGCAAAATCACTCCCATCTCCTGTGCTGTCATTCCTGAATGCATGCAATGGTGCAGTGGAAAGCAACCCCATTTGTAAAGGACTTTCTCACCAATGCAAACAAGGGCTGTGCAAGCACTAGTTACTTGTACTGAGAAAAAAATAGAACTTTGTTACTTAAGGATTTGAAAACACCTTATTATAAATATATGTTGAAACCTGACTGACTCATATAACTAAAAGTGGATAATTTTCAACAATCCGCATAAAACAATTTTTTCCTTGGACCTGACAGGTTTAACTTTGTATGCCAGTAAGAAACTAAGCCAAAATGCTGGCCAAATGCCTCTGTTCAGAAGCATCACCCAGACCATAGCCAGTAGAACCACAAAGAAACACAGAATAGGCTGAGTTGGAAGGGACCCACAAGGATCATCGAGTCCAATGCTTAGCCCTGCACAGGACACCTCAGCCTAAATGCTCCATTACTTGTAACCACCTACAAATATCCACATATTGTTGTGGAAGTGCTAAAAACGTTTTTTTTTAGGTTTCATTTTGCAAATCAGTGGTTGCCTACAGCATAGAGGTATTTTACAAGCACTGTAAGAAACATACTAATTTAGGTATTTAGATACTCCACATACTGCAATGTTTCTTGTTCATTGAAACAACTTCCACTGTACATATTGCCATAAGAATTCATATTTAATTACAGATTTGACAAAGAAATACAGATGTAGGATATCTGAACCCCTGTCTAATTTCAAATGTTAAAATAATAGTTTCAGTCAGTGTAAGAATAGAAGTAAGTATCTGGGAAGCCCTGACAGCCTCACACTGAAATTCAGTGTTTAAAAACTGATTATTTGAAAGAAGAAAATTCTGATTATTCAATCCCTTTTGCACTTCTCCAGTAAAGCAACTTCAGGAAGGTGCATTGAAACTGAACTGAATGCCATTATGTGTATGCCTTGTATTTTAAGGATCAGGAGCAGTATATTACAAATATACATATTAGCTATGCTTTAATGCCTCTGAAGTCATACACTGAGGTGGCAGAAGACATGCTTTGATGACAATTTTTCAATCTGAGGGAAATTTACTGACTCAAACCAGTGCTGCAACAAAGACGCTAAAGCAGGACATAAATTTTGCACACCTGCATGTATTTGTACAACTCCAGATGCAAACACTGAAATTCCCAGTTGGGAGTAAAGTCACAAGCCACAGGGAGATGTACTAAAAAGAGAAAACAGTCTACTTCACAGCCCAAAATAAACAAAACAACACATATAGCATACAGACAGCACTTAGTTCATAGATAGTGTATAGATATTAGGATTTATGATCCTGCTATTTTTACTTTGGATAACACAGTCTATCATACAGAAGAGCACAGTGCTGTGCACTGGACAAGTTAGCTGCTGTGAACTCACCCAGGCATTCAGCTTTCTGTTCTGGGTCCCCTTGCGGGCAAGTCAGATCCAGGTCTTCTCTCTCGCATCCGAACTTTGTCTGTTTTGACCCAAGAGCTCATCTCACTCCGGGAAACCATCGCTTTCAAAGAGATGCCCAGGGCAGCGAGTGAGCCGAGCAAGGGCCAGGCTGCAGAACCTCTCTAGGCGTTAAGAACAAGCAGGGATCTGCCAACCTGGCCACCCACTCCTGAAAGCATTTTTCCAGCTTAGCTTTCCCACTGTAAATTCTTGATGTAGAGAAACAATTGAAAAAATAGCAATCCAGTCATTTATCCTCCAGGCTGGAGAGAAAGAAGGAGGCTGCCACAGCAGTGCCTGTTTTGAATGCTTGGCAGGTACACAGGCACGAGGGGGATGATGCTATAGATAAGCATAGACAGAAATAGCTAGAAGGATGAGCTGGCTCAGGATAGCAGTGGTGAAAGGCAGCAATCTCCCTTCTCCTGTGATTGCACCAAAACTAGCAGCAGACCCACAGACTCACCGAGAGCTTTGGCAGAAGAGGGTCCCCCCAAGCTCTGAGCCTCACACTGCAAATATCCTCCTCGCACAGATCTCCTTCCCCATCTTGGATACGTGCTTTGGAGGCTGCATCTTCTCAGCCTGCTTCTGACTCAGAGCACAAAACCTGCTCGCTTCCTGCCGGAGGTTTTGGTGCTGTTCCCAGAATCCTGCCAGGAAGCTGCAGCTCACAGATCCCCCTGCTCCAGCAGGAAAATCCAGTAACTATGGCTCAGAAAATACTGCCAAAGCACCGACCTGAGGTATCTGGGCAGCCACCTCATTTCTCCCCCATGAGCAGCCTCACACAGTTCTCCCTACTGCTCGTGCCAGCCTACAAAGAGGCAAGCACAGAGGTGTCACCTGGCACTTTGGCAACTCAGCTGCAAAAATACAGAACAGTTAAACGCGAGAGTTTTACCCAGCTGCCACCATTTAATAACTCTTTGTTTCCCGCTCCTTCTCTGTATGCCAACAAACTCTTATTTTCTTCTAAAATTGGAAAACAGTCTCACCTGACTGTACCTGCACTGAAGAAAAAGAAGGATTAAAAATCTTGCTTTGTAAAGCTGCTTGAGCAGGAAAAGATTAGCCAGTGCCTCTTCTACTCCGTGCAGTATCAATATCCAGGAACCCAGATCTTTGCCTGGTGGTATGAAGGGACAACCCTGAGAAACTCCACGGCTTGAAAAAGATTGAGAATGGCAAGGACACTCTGAGCTCAGCTGGAGGTTCCAGGCTGGGGAGGGGAGACAGTGCTACTCAATCTGAGAAAAAAGGTGAGAAAAAAGATGGAGTGAAGTAAAGAAAGGGGAGAGTCACAAGTATCACTGCTGTGGTTTCACTAGTGGGGAGCAAAGGTGGTGAGGGCATAACAAGGTGTGCATCAGAGAAGGGACAGACCACAGAAGACTAGGACTGAGTCACAGACAAGTGAAACTATGCGATAAAGCCGACTTCATGAGCAAGGCAGGCAGCCAGGGATGTGGGAACACAACAGAAGGAGGGAATGGGCATGGGAAGAAAGTGATGTCATGAGAAAAGGAAGAAGAATGATCTGAGACAAATGAAAAACTCAGTGCTTAGAAAAAAATTGAGGAAAAGTAAATCACAAACCAACACCAATCTCATTTTAAGTCATTTTTTTAATCTCTTGTGCCTGAAAACATCACATTCTGACATATGTTCCAATTCCCTTGTTTGCTCCCTTGTAACCACTGAAGAGTATCTCTGGGGGGTACAGTACTTCACCCACGGAACCATACTCATGTATCCAGCATGAGGTGAGGGACATTCCTGAGAGCAAGAGGACAAGGGACCGCTAGCACAGTGCTGGTGGCGGGGCAGACAGGAGCCATACCCCCACAGAACTCTTCACCTCTCATGTCACCACAACATCAGCCTAGTGGAGGGACACTTACAGATGTAGGATCAAACACTGCTATTACAGGAGAGCTGCTGCCTTTCCCACCAGCTGCCAGCACTGCCAGCTCAGGTTGCTTGAAGAAATCTCATAGGCTATAGCCATCCCACTAAATTAATCATTCCCAAGTAGCTTCTCAGGGATGACCTCTCCTTCCAAGATAGGACTGAAAAGGGTGACTGCATGCAGACTGCCTGATGGGGACATGTCCTGACCCTCTCTAACTCCTGAAGATAGGCCTGGGAACCCACTGGGAGGAAGCTGCCTGGCAGGGGTCAAATTCAGGCCAGGAACCCCTCCAGCAGTTCCCCAGAGCCAGCAGATGGGCTCTTCTTGAGGCCTGGCCAGTGCTCTTTGCTAGTAGAGACAAACCTGTAGCTTAACATAATACTGCAGTTGGCCAGAGAAAACTTATTATTTTTTCATCCCACTTCATTTGTCTTGAGTACTCTGGAAAATCAGAAAAAAAAAAAAAAAGGAGTATGTTTGTTATGGTAGTAAAACTCAAGAATCTAAAATAAATGGCTTTTGAGATAGGGCTGAAAAAGGAAAACCTTAGGTTCAGAAAGATAAAACCTAAAAGTGACAGCTGAGATACAAGGGGAAAGTTAAATCTGATGGAAAAAAAAGCAACAGCAAGAGATAGCTTTAAACAGTTCATGCCCAGAAACAGTCTTCAGGCCCATTTACTTGCTGTTTCCCATGCAGGAAATAATTATTGTTATAAAAATTACTGCACATTTCTCTGATCATGTTGTCTTGTTATATAAGAACCAATGTTGCATGACAGTGTTTCAGTAGTAGTACTAGAGCACTCACTGTCATTTAAATTAAAGCTTTTCAAACTCATTAAACAAAGTATACATGGACCATTAAAATAAAAAGTTTGTTTGAAAAATCCACAGTGTGTAAGCTGTTTCTTTTTCAAAAACATTCCCATCAGCCAGTGTTACCTCCTTTCAAATTAATGTAGAAGTAAATTTGAAAAGCAGGTAACTCTGACCAGCAGCTAGGTAGGGAATTTTTTGGCACTTGATTGAAATAAGTACTTTGCATCAAACAGCTGATGATTTCAGACCTGCCTTTGTGTGTGTTTTGCACTACTTTCACAATAAGGTGAACAGTAATCATGTTTTCTTTGTCAAAGGGGAGAACACAGTTGAAGTATTTACAGTTTGATGTTTACCATTTAAATGATGGATAAGAAAACAAGAACAGTAACAGATGGGCTTCTTTTAACCAAGTTTAAGTTATCTTGAGCTATTTCTGGTTAAAAACACACACACGCACCAAAAAGCAAACAATATGCCTCCTTGCTACATAATATTCATCTGAGATTTAACATCTACATTTGTCGAAACAAAAGTGAACTGGAGTCCAGTTTTTAAAGTGTATGATTAATACAATCTAGTGCCCCTTTTTAACTTGCAAAGCTGTTGAATGACATATTCTATTTGCCAAGAGTCCTTAAATATTTCTTTATCCCTTTACTAGGATTTGGTTGCTGACCACTTTCACAGCTAAATACCTGTCTTGGATGTTTGGTCCTCCTCATCAGCACCCCACGTGAAAAAACTGTCTTAAGCTCTTTATTCTACCAGCTCTAAACACTTTTGGAAACTAACTGGGAATCTCCTTACAGGCAACAATATACATGGAGCTTATTCCCCAGTATGGTTTTAGGAGGTCACTTCTCCACCTGTACTGTCATTACATAAGACTCGCACAAAGACCACTGAGCCAACTTGCCTCTGGGAAATAAACCAGTGACAGATACCAGCACTACTCAACACCCAAGTCAGCAACAACCAAAAAAACCCATACAAACCCCATTGTAACCCAAGAGGGATACTCCCAAGAACCATTGAAGTATCACATAGGCCACAAGAAGAACACCATGAACCCAAGCAGCTCCCAAGAGCAGATGCAACAGCACTAGAAATAAAAAAAACTGAAATGTTTTCCTTATGAAGAACTTGTGTCATGATGTACCTACCGGTTGTGGCTGGGATAGAGTAAATTTTCTTCACAGTAGTTGATAGGGGACTGTATTTTGGATTTACGCTGGAAAAAATAAAGTGCTGATAATTCAGGGATGTTTTAATTACTGCTGAGCAGGGCTTACACAGAGCCAGGGCCTTTTCTGCCTCTCACAGCACCCCACCCATGAGTAGGTGGGGGTGCACATGGAGTTGGGAGGGGACACAGCTGGGACAGCTGACCCCAGCTGACCAAAGGGATATCCCATAGCATGTGGTGTCACGCTCAGCATATAAAGCTGGGGGAACAAGGAGAAGGGGGGTAGGTGCAGAACAACGTTTTAAGTGAGGATGTTTGTCTTCCAAAGTTACCATTAAATGGGATGGAGGCCTGATCTCCTGGAGAGGGCTGAACACCCATGGGAAGTGGTGACTCAATTCCTTGTTTTGCCTTGCTTGCATGAACAGCTCTTACTTTACCTATTAAACTCCCTTTATCTCTACCCATGAGTTTTCTCACTTTTACTCTTTAAATTCTCTCCCCCATCCCTATAGTGGGGAACACATGAGGGGCTGACTTGGGGTTAAACCTTGACACAAAAATACAAAATACTACAGATTAAAGAGGCTTTTTGTGTTTGTTGGCTTGGGGTTTTGTAATCACAGCTTCTGGAAAAAACCATCATCACTGATTTGTTTCAGAAATAACCATATTTTAGCTCAATAGGCATTTACATTTAACTATCTCTTGTCTAAATTGAAAGCATTCACATATAGTTAGTGTGTAGCACAGACTGTACAAGCAGCAAGCTAATATCACCATCAGAATCAGTTTTCCTCTGACATCAATAGATGTAATTCCCATTAGAGAATAGAAACTGCCTGGAAGAAAAGTTCTAATTGTCCATAGCATACTTTAGCATTCAATTGTAAAACAGGTTTTCGAGGGTTGGATTTTTTTTTTTAATTTGCTTTTGGTATAGTCTATTATGTTGAAACCCTAGAGATGAAAATCCTCCTTGAGCTGAAAAATTGTCAAAGACATCTTCAGGTATTGTGAGGTCCAGCAGTACTCCTTGATTGCTCCATAGACATTCATCTCTGACTTTGAGGAACCTGCCAACTAGGATTAGCTTACTACCTGCCTTTTACTGTGTTAAGATGATCATCACAATGGTGTTTCATGCTTTAATCATCTTTCTATAAAAGAATGTGAAGGTGTTTTACAGCAGTTGCCCTCTCAGGATAAGAGGCCAGATGGGCTTCAGGTCTGATCTATGTCCAATAGCAGGATGAACCAATACTTCATAGAATGATGTAAGAGTAATGCAGAGAGTATACAAGGAACAAACACTTCCTCATCTATGATCCTACAGCCTCAGATTCAACAATTAGACTGAATGAGCTCTTACATATGAGGGTTTGCCCTATGTCCAAGTACATCCTAAATTACTAGTTTACATGTATGACCTGTCTTTTTAACTTCCTGGCCAGTTTCAAGCAACTATGATGGAAGTGTTGAATTCCCACAAGTTTTGTGAAAGGTGGTGATCAGGGAGTAGAGCTGAGAACAGCCTGTAAAGTAGTTTTAACTTCACATGACAACAGAAAGTCTTCATGGGAAAGTTTTTCCTTTGATGCAAAAGCTGCAACTGAATCAGTATTTTTACGATACACCAAGGAATTAATCTCTTCATCAAGGTTTCTCTCCCATGGTGACTGTCGATTGCCTAATTAGGTGTTGCTGTGACTGATGTTTCCACAGCAATTCTAGCACCACTAAGAACTCTCCCATGTGCAGCTTCTCTGATACATAAGGGCTTGGTACAACTCAGATAAAAAGTGATCTAATCATGAGAGAGAAATCCAAGAGAAACTAAGCTTCAGTAGTTCTGCTAATTTTGTGATCACTAGTATAATTCTGTGGTCTTGAAACCCATAAAATTGTCATTTTTAAAAATTCTTCTAATTTTTGGTATACAGTGTTTCATGTGCATGTTAGTTGATGAATGCAACAGTTCTTTATGTGAAAGGGTTTTACTCTTTCCTGAATCAAGATTTTAAAGACTGTCCCATTGCTTCGTGGTAGAATGTAGCATGATTGGAGCTCCCAGTTCTCATAAGAAAGGTCTCTAAAATTGATTGAACACAGTGAAAGTGTACCAGATAGTTCAGAAACAGCTTCTTCTTACCCTTATTTTTGCTAATACTCTTATTTGGAATGACAACATATACTGTATACAAGAAAAAACTCTCTAAATAGTCGTAACTCTGCATAAGATTTCTTATAAGCATGAGACTTTTTTGTTCTAGCTCCAGTTTTAAGGAACAATAATTCAAACACGGAGCAAGTAGGGAAAGAGAAACATGGAAATGCCTATCGACCTTGAAAAAGATCATAAATTACACTAGTCACAGATCTCTGGTGAAAACCAAAACTACTAAAAACTGAGTATGCGGTTCTAATTACTAATGTCTTTTCTCTAGCTACCTTCCACTGCCCATTCTGTGGATGCTAAAAATCAAAATGTCCTTCAACAAAAACAACTTCAATTCTATTGCTCTTGAAGACTAACTTGTTCCCAGTGCTACAGCTAGACTTTCTTGTGAAGGATTGGTTTTCTCATTCTAGTATTAGTATCTGATGTACACACATGGTTACTTTTCAAGTTACTCTTACTGAAGGGACTATCCTAGTACCTGCATTCAACCTCCAGTCATGCTTGATATCAATTAAATATTTCCAGATGCCTGAACAGAGCCAATCTAAAAGAGTACCCATGCAATGAAGGAGTGCCATGCATTCTCAGCAGTGCATGTGAAAATGGGTCAGCAACATTTTAGTATGTGCACACGTAAAGTTGATATCTCAGAATTCCTTCCAGCTCTCCTCTTCTAAGTCTACAATACACACCATTGAGCTAAAGCCTGTGTTGAGCAGTATCTGTTTCTAACATACTGCAGACCACTTCAGCTTCTTAGAAAGCTTTTGTTGGGTACTTGGAGTTTAGTTCCTTATCACTCCTACAAGTTTTATTTCTGTCCACCAACTCCTTAGAATTCTTCCAGCCTTCTCACCTAATTATTCCCCTTAGTATGTTTTCTCTAACCTCAGTTTCATGCCTTCTCTTCTGTATTTCCACTTAACTTTAAACCATGCTTGCAGTCTTACTGTACCAATTGTTTCCTTAAATTATGTATGAAAACAAGTGATAAGTACCATCCTAAGACACAGCTGAAACTGTCAAGAATTCTCTTGAGCATTTAGCTATGGAAGACCTTCAACTTTGCTAACAGATTTCGTTTTACTTACTACATCTACTGTGGCTTAAGATGCCCAAAGACGCTCTGAACACTAATAGTTAACCAGTGGAAGTGGTTCAGTTCTATGTTTTTCAGCCTTAGTAAGCCAGATATTTTTAATGTTATTCCTACACAATTCTCAGCCGTCAAGGCCTGGGTAATGATGTGTGTCACTGCGAGCACTCTCCTTCAGTCTGCAGTGCCCAGCCATACCAGCAGCCAGCCTGCTAAATGATCAGTTAGTAGCAAGAATAAAGAGTTTAAGCTGTGTAAATAAGAAGCATTCATGTAGTTCAGAAGGGAGGCATTAGTCATTGTGCTAACAATATCCTGACTACAAAAAGGACCACAGTACACACAGATCAAGGATCCGCTTATCACTGATATCAAATAAGAGGATTATATATTGCATTAACCAGAGACGTTTTCATATTCCTTCCTCTCCATATTATCCCAAGCAATTTTCTCTGGCCTTGCTGAAGAGAACACTCAAAATGAGCTCTTAGAGTATAAAAGTTTATAAGCAGCAGGGATGGTTGAGATTCACTAGATCAGTGGGAAGCCAACTTCTCAGCAGAAAAATAAAGTCTCTTCTGTTCTCTAATGATATTTCATAAAGCACATATTCTTTTATTGCACTAACAACATGAGGCAGCATAGACTCTCCCACCATACTTTGATGAAGTGCCTACAGTTATTCACGCTCACAAGAAAGATGGGCTGTTCCCTCAAGGACTGGGGAGTTGGATAAAGGAAATAGTACCTGAAAGAGGGCTTGCAGACTAGTTCGCAAGGCCCAACTTCACCACAAATATTGACCAACCATGTTTTCTAGTGAAGTTACAGTTTGGGGCAATTAAAGGCAAAGAGAAACCTCTGCATTGCTCTATCACACAGGTATGGTCATTCATCAGAGTAAAGATGAGGTGTCAGCTCAGAAGGGCAACTAATGACCCTGAGAAGGTGCTCAGGAATGGATCCTGCTAGTGATCCTCTCAAATCATGTCTAAACAACCAGACACTCTGCAAAGGGAAGCTCCAGTTCTGACAAATCTTACACGTAATAAATCAGATTCCACAAGTATAACTTAGGTGTTACACTGTGGTAGAGTTGCTGGAACTGGCTCAGTGCAAAGTAAGGAGACATTCAAGCCCCAAGTAGTCTTCTTGTTTATTCATGACCAATATTCTGTTGTGATATACTTAATCATGACAATGCAAAACTCTGAAGTCAATCCATAGAGTTCACTTCATAAGTTGTCCATGTTTGAGAAGAGATTCTTCATTTCCAGAAAAGGCTTGTGTAAAAGGGCAGAAGAGTGAAATTTTTAACTTTCTTGCTAGTGATCTTCTTCATATTTAGAAGAAAAAAACCAAACACAAGATTAGAACTGACCCACCACTATTGTCCTAGAACAAGACTCAAGACAGTAAATTACATTACAACAAAACTATTTTTACCAGCATCCATATTCAGCTTCACCTGTTCCCAGTCTCTGGAGACAAAAATCAGTGAAATGTAACAAAACATAACAACACTATTAGAAGCACTGACAAGTGGTTCATGAGTGAGGTATCAAACTGGCCAAGCACCAGATAAAGATGTGAAGGGCATTCAGGGCTGAGGATAAGAACTTTCTACTGTCTTGGCCATGGATGAGAGGCAGCAGAGGAGGTGTGCACAGAAGATGGTGCAACTGGGAAGGTCAGCCAGCAGAGTGCTGTACACAGCTGTGATGGGAAAGCACTTGCATTAGAAGTGGGGCACTGAATATCTAAGGGGTGTTACAAATAAAGTGACAGGATTTGAAATGAAATGATATGTAGGTAATTCCCTGCTGTGGGAGTGGGCAGCGAGCACTCAACTGTGTTCTCTGCACAGAGAAGTGTGCAGGGGAAAAAAAAAGAGTATCTATTCTAGCAACATGCCTGGGATACTGATGAGCCATTCACAGAAAGAAAACAGATGCAATAAGGTGAAGAATGGCATGGCAGGCAGATAGTCTTGGAAAGAGCTAACCTAGCAGAGGTAAGTGCAACTGTGAAAGGTGGTAACACCAGGTCAGTCCCATCCAGGAGCTAAAGAGAAAACCCCCACCAAGGGATGGAGAAGAAGGATTAATTCATAAAGTAACGGCAGGGCAAAAACACCAGCATGTTTCCCAAATAACATGTTTTTCTTGTGAAGTGCAGTGTCAACAGCAGGAATAGAAATCCAAGAACATTACATTTTTTCCAGGAAAAAAATGCTGAAAAAGTTGAAGAAGAAAATGTGTTAGGTGTGGCAAAGTTTGAAGAGACCCATCAATAGTGGTAAAGAATGCAGCAGAGTAATTTTTTAAAGCTGTTTCCTTCTTCCTTTCTTTATCAATAGATAAACTTTCCCTCTTACCTATATCCAGACTTGCATGGCTATGGTACCACCTAACATAATTGCAGATCAGTGGAGCAATAACAAAATTTTCTTAACTAAGCAAAACATTATTTTCAAAGCATCTCAGTATGTATCCATACATGGTCCATTATAATTTGTGCCCTGTTCTCTTCTAGTTAGAAGATGAGTCTTTTGGAAATGTGGTATTTCCTAACCCTCACCATAGCATTCTTGCCTTTTGCCCAGGTGGAGGAAGGTGGGAAATCAAAAACCCAACAGATCCAGAAGATTTTTCCTGTTGGTAAAAGTGACTGAGACGAGTAAGGGAGTAAGCCAGGAATTTATTGCAGAGGATGAGGAAATGGATTAATTGAGGGAGACCAGAAGAAACACCCAGGAGAGGAAAGTCTGGTTCCTGACCTTCAGGGTATGGAAGGAGGTGACAGTCAACACCTATTTTCTCTCATTGTTACAGCAAGTCTATTCTCAACATTTATGACACAGAATAAAAAAAATCATTTTGTGCAAATAAATTCTTCCCATTTGGGGTCAGGTTTGCTATGGGAAGAGCTCAAGTCCCTTCAACTATTCCTCTAAACTTTCTTCTACCTCTTCATCACCACTTGCAGTATAAGCAAAGCAATCCTTTTCATATCCTTTAAAGTTTCATCCTCACTGAACATTATCAGTCGTCCCCAGAGTTCTAATTTATATCCCATTACAGTACT
The DNA here is from genome assembly GCA_013398175.1 of Climacteris rufus. Lineage (NCBI taxonomy): Eukaryota > Metazoa > Chordata > Aves > Passeriformes > Climacteridae > Climacteris > Climacteris rufus. Next base: position 221,481 of record VZRZ01000784.1, read on the forward strand.
ACATGGGAATTAAATTAGCAGATGCCAAGCCAATTGCCCAGGGAATTTTAGCAAAGTAGCCTTTGAAATTTACTAAGAGGGGGAACATGTATTCACTGCAAAAATAGAATTATGTGGGTCTCTCTAAAAACTGCGGCAGGTTCACAATTTTGTATGTTCTAGTCTAACTTAGAAGTAGCACAAACCCCTAAATATATGAAATATTTTTATTACCTTTATGAGCAAAAGATGAGAAAAATACACATTCTAAAGCCAACTATACACCTAAATTTAGGCCTTCTCTGTTTGGAAAATCCCTAAGAGACAAATATCTAACAAATATATTCTTCATGAGCATTTAGGAGGAAGACTGTACTTTTTTTCCCTTGCTTTTAAGTAAAAGTTTTTGATATATTCTTGATCTTCTCATATTCAAAAGTGGAACAATTATTTCCTTTTTTTCCTGATTTTTATGGAACCAGCATGCAAAGCATGCTTTTGACTCCATAGAAACAGCATTTTAATGTCAGTCAAATTAATAAACCCCCAAAATTTACAAGAACCAATTTTAAGCAGGATCAGGGGCAGACAGAAGAATGCTCTTGCAAATCAGAAAATGAAGGACAGGCTCCAAGCTTCCTACATTTATTTTTTTTAATGGTTTTTATGTTAGCAAAGACCTCCTCTTCCTTCCTTAAGCATTAAACCCACTTGAGCAAGAAGCAGCCTGAATCTCTCCTCCAAAGATACCTTTATATAGAGAAAACTGTTCATAACTTGAATAATATTTGGGTGGACAAGAGGCTTGCTACAAGTTTCCGGCAAGTTTTTCTTTTCCAAAAAGTCAAAACTGATATGAGTGATTGTATCCCAGTATTCACTAATGTAATAAGAAGTAAGCATTTGAGGAAAAATAATTAAGCCCTTGCCTTAAGAGAGGAAAAGGGAGATAATCGATGATGTTTCTGGGAAACTTTCTAGCTACTCTAAGTTATAGATTCCAACAGCGCAACACAGACAAATCTGTAACTGCAGCTCAAATGTAAACAGATGACATCTGACAGGAATTTTGAGAATTCTAGAAAAATATAAGTGCTAGGCTATGTACTTCCAGCAGGAAAAGTAACTGAGTCTACATTCATTCACCTATAAAAGTAAAATCAATATGAGTAGAACAAATTTAGCATTGAAAATCATTGCAATTAAAAAAATTATGAGTCAAGCCTTCAAACCATCATTAAAAATAAACTACAACACATTTATTTGTCAACTGTTAATTCAGACTTCAAGAAGAGCTGCAAAATTCAGCTGTTAATTCAGACTTCAAAAGAGTTGCTTTTTCTAGTTTTTTCCCCTCAAACTGTAGGTATTAGAAAAAGCTTATCCACATATGTATAAATAACATGTATGCAAATCAGGCATCAAAAAAAATCATGAACTATCATGAGACCAGCAAGAAAAATTAGTAGGACTGTAATGAATATCATTATAATCCTCTAGAAAAAAAAAAAAAAAAACAGAAAGCAAGAAAGACTGCTCCAGATTTGGTCCTTATAGCACACACAAATAATAACTAGCTCTCCACAAGCCCAGACTAGATAACAATGTGCAATTTGAGAAGAATTTAATCCACAGGCCTAAAAGTACACTCTCACTAGATCCCAAGCACATAGAGCAACACACCTTCATGTTGCTCTGTACCCATCTTTCTCAGATGTTATGCCAGCAAAGGACATCTTTGGATTTCAAAGTCCTTCAACTGGCTGAGGAAGGGTCACCCTCTACCCTACACCTCATGTCCAGTGAAGCAGGCACAGTATGCAGGAAACAGGGATGCATGCAGAGAAAACACTGAGAAAGTCTGCAGAGTCCTACAGACTGCAATACTGAATTTTGAGTGGCTCAAGTGCTGCCAGCATTCAGACCAGCTAACTGTAGGGATGCTCACATCTTAGTATTAGCAACTCACTGGTGGCAACTACAGTTCTGAATGAGATACAGCATTGCCTCAGAAATGCACAGCCTAGCATGTACCACACCATTGATTCATTCTCTAGAACTATCGTATGTATTTTGAGCTTTGAACTTGTATCAACAAGATCAATAGTGCTGCCTTTTATAGATCTGAACTCTCCAGCCCCACAGTACCTACTTCAGCATATCTGAAAGGCCAGCAGGATATAAAAGGATCACATTCAGCTCAATGTGTTAAGACACTGGAAAAATCAAACAGGCAATCCAAATTACTTCAAAGGCTAAGATGAAAACTGAACAAGTTACCTGCCATAACATCTCCTGAGCAGTATTAATGTTTACTGTAAAGCATTAAGTCATCCACCTTACTTCCTAACAATCTTAATGCCAAACACAAATCCAGCCTGCAAAACAGTTACCACTATTACCAGTAGACCTTCTGACTTTCTGGAGTGACTTGTCAATTTACTCATCAACTGATGATTTTTCCTTATCTTACCAAAATACCTAAGCTTCAAAGGAACAGAAGACTTATGGTAGAGCCTGCCTATTGCAGCCTACCTCTGAGCTCTCTGACTGCCACAGCATCTTCACAAAGCGGTCGTTCCTATCTCCCCATTTGAGAAGCTTTAGGACTTGAGAAAAGGAGGTTTGCTTACAGCTAGAAAGTGACATTCATTTGCAACCAGCTTCTACCTTGCATTGAGGCTGTAAGTGGAATAATTCAAATGTCAGTTCCCACAGAAAAATCATTTTTTCTCTTAAAAAACCTAAAAAGTATTTCCACCTCAGTAAAATGAAGCTCATTAAAAGCATAATTCCTACTCCAGTCTTCCAGGAGATGCACATCCTAGCAGTACCAGACAAACAAAGCACTGCCACTTAATTAAGGCCAGTTTTTCAAGTAGTCTGTCAATACCCCAGTGTGGTCATCAGGACCATTCACACCACTCAGAGGTACCACTCTCAAGAGCAGCATGAATAAGACCAAATGACCATAAGACCAAAACTGACTCCCACAGTTTCCCACCACTAGCTTAGCAAGTTTTAGCATTCCCAACATGCCTTACTGCTGACCCCATGTGCCCAAGTACTCTGGTGATCACCATATTTCACAAGTTTTGACTGGAAAAAATGTACACAGGGCAATAACTATGTTGTACAGGGCACTGTGGGTCCCAGAGGAGATCCCAAGCTGAGTGTTGGGTAGTGCAGAACAACTCTCCACAGAGAGGAGGGCACACAGAGCAGGGCAAGTAAATCCCTCCCTGCCACATACCTGCCTCTTGTTCAGCACCCTAGACAGAGTCTAATGAGCCTCCCCACATTTTTAGGTGGCAACATAATTCTGAGATGTCACAAGATTTTTTGGTTCATTTCCAAAGCCTTTGGAAGCCTATAGATGTGAAGGTATGGGAACAGAATTAAGATGATAGTGAAAGAGAAACAAACTGCACCATTGCAGCTTGTATTGGACAAGAACAGAATATAGGTAAGTCATGGAGGCATCAACAAGAATGCCACCTTCTCCTTGCCACATTTGATTTATAATTTCATGAAAACCACAAAGTTGTTTTCACAAGAATTCAGAAAAGTTCTCCTCAAAAACTAAACTTGATGGGAATCTCAAATACATTTTTCTGTGGTTCAACATATGATCCTAAGAAACTCAGAGTGATCACCTTCTGGATAATTAAAGTCAGAAATCAACAAAAATGAGTGTTTCATTTTTATAGTAGCTGCTTTTGGACTGCTTTGGGGCTGCATATGGCCCCAGTTGAGAACATTTTCTCAAATATTTTCTTTTGTCTGCTAGGCATCCAATCTCAGATAGGCTGAAGTATTGCAGACGTTCTAGTATCTATATACATGTGCAACAGACATTGTATGGATGTTCTCCTGGAATACGATTAATTTTTGTGTATTTTGTCCCTCTTTGAGACAGTAAGTTATATAAGCAGCAGTTTTGATGATTCAGGCAGGCAGCTAGAAAGAACAGACCTCAATTGCTTTCTTTTTAAAATGTATACTTGTAAATTAAGAAGCATTTCAAGATTAGGCATCTGTCCAATTCTTTTTATCATTTAGTGTGTTATGCTAATGAGGATGCTGTTTCTTCAATTATATCATTTGAAGAAAAAAATTGCATTCAGTCCCTTGATCTTCTTTAAAACCATTCCCATGCTTGATTCCCCTATAGGCTTTTAATCATGCTGCTTCATTGTGAAACTCCACATTTGAGAAAAACTCTTCTCAAAACTGGTTCACTGAGAAAGTTTAAATTGTTGTCTCTCATTGGAGCTGTATTCTCTACTACTTGGCAGCTTTAGGAGGAAGAGCTGTAAGACTTAGTCTAACACTAGCCAGAATGAAGACTAATGCTGAAACTTAATACACTGTGTACATAACATACTAAATGCCAGGACTTGTTAGACAGTGGTAGAAAGACAACTGAAATGAGCTATAAAATAGTACCATTCCATGACACTGCACAGTAGAACTCAGAAAATCCTATTTAAAAAACTCACATACCACTAGCTGTCAAGCTTCATTATGCAAAATTACCTGCATATGATGTTCATGGGCATTTGTTATTAGTCAAATGCCTCCCTGGGGCTTTCTGGTTGTCCTGACAGAGGGTCCTGTAACAGAAGCCCTGGCTGAGCAGGAGCCTGAGCCACACTGGATGCTCAGACTCACTCCCACTGGCAGAGGCTCTCCTGCATCTCCAAGCTCACCCCATGGAATACCCCTACCTCACTCAGGTACAGCAAAGCCTGACTGCCTGGGCTCCACATCCATGGCCTTGTGTCTCCATCTGCCCACACTGGAAACAGCCCCATGGCATGGCAGAGCCTGCCCCAGCACCATACTCTTCCATCTTCCCCTGGGATGGGAGGCTGCACTGGCCTCAAGCCCAACCTGCTTCACTGTGCACTGCATGACAGTGTCAACCAAGGGCCGTCATCTGTACATGTACTCTCCTCTGGACATGCAAACATAGTTGTATCAACTTGCCTTCTGTTCTGAAGAGAGGAAAATCCCTTCTTGAGTAATCTCTGGAAAAACACTAGCTTCAGCCTCCAAGGCAGGCTCAGGACACCCTCTGACACTCAGAGGGGAGGTTATTGGCATTTCTTGGATTGAGAAGCAGCCCCCTTCAGGACTGCAGCCCTGATACTGCTGATGCTTACCAAGTTAGTGCCTCTGCAAAGGAGCTGCATTCATGATTGATAGGGATGAGGGCACAAGTAGCACTCCTTAGGGCACTAGAGAAAGACTTTTGTCTATTTTAGCACACACACTACAGTAACTGTAGAAAATTATATTCCAGTTATGGTATACACATTTAGAGTTTAACTGCAGTATTTAGTACCTGTTGTGCTTTCATCCACACTAAAACCAAGAGACAGGACTGGATTTTGTTAAAACTAAGAACCAAATTGCACTCATATCTTGAAGCAAAGTATTTACAAACAAATACTCTGACATCTCATTTATCTGTTTTGCCGTAAAATTGGCTTATACATGATTAATTATGAAAAATAAGCACAGCATGCTTTCATGCTTCTCTACTTTGAAATCCAGGTCACACTTTGTCTTGAAATTCAGAAAAACAATATGAATAATATAATTAACATATCAGAAGATTCTTTACAAGTAACTTTATTTAAGCAGGTTAAACCAGGAGCTTATAAAGTTGTTGCTATTCTGTCATTGCAGTCAAATCATTTCTTAACCATTTTTTATAGACTTCATTTTATTTGACTAATCCTTTGTACTGAAAGGATGTTTGGATAGGCATCCTCATACTAAGCCACACAATGATGAATGAAAACTGTTCTTGTCCCAAAACATCTCCAAGCTAAGCTAATTCCTGCTCTGTGGACTTGATTCCAGCTGGGATGCTGCTCCTTCAAAACAATTCAGGAATGGTGTGGTTATAGATGGGAAACCAACAACTTAAGAGATACAGAATCATAGATTTATTTAGGTTGGAAAAGACCCTTAAGATCATCATTAACCCAGCACTGCCAACTCCACCACTAAACCATGTCCCCAAGTGCCACATCTGCACATCTTTTAAACACCTCCAGGGATGGCCACACCACCATTCCCTGGGCAGCCTGTTCCAGTACTTGACAACCCTTTCTGGGAAGCAGCTTTTCCTAATATTCAATCTAAACCTCCTGTGGTGCAACTTGAGGCCATTTCCTCTTATGCTGTTGCTTGTTACCTGGGAGAACAACTTCCACCTTGCTACAATCTCTTTTCAGGTAGTTGTAGAAAACAATACTGCTTCTCCTGAGCCTCCTTTCCTCCAGGCTAACAAACCCCAGACCTGTTAACTTATAGGACTTGTGCTCCACCCCTTCCCCAGCTCCATTGCCCTTCTCTGGACACAATCCAACACCTAAATGTCCCTCTTGCAGTGAGGAGCCAAAACTGAGCACAGGATTAGAGGTACAGCCTCACCAGTGCTGAGTAAGACTTCCATAACCCACCCAAATACATACAGTGAGTCATTCTACAGGTTCAGTGTCATTCTACACTCATGACACTTAGCTGTCAAAATTCTTTTTTGATAAGCACAGTATAATACTGAAATGTGAGTCTTTCTCAGGCATTTGGATGTGACCACCTCATGTGAGCTATCCTCCATCCATACAGCTTCTTACAGACCCTCCCCAAGTCTAAATGTGTGTGTCATTTATGGTGACAGAGCAAGATCACACATTGACAAGTCATTTGACAAGTCACTTGCTTCAATTAGTGAGAATTTAGTTTCTAGGTGCATTCTGTTTTCACTAACCAAAATTTACCTGGTTATCTCAGTAACAGCCATGTCTCATGACTTTATTTTTAAGACTTTCACAAAGCATGAGAACAGAAAGTATATCAGCTTTTGACCTCAACTGCTTTTTGGAGTTGGCCCCAAAGCCAACTGCAGCAACAACTCCAGCTCAGGAAGTTTCCTTGTCTGCACAGCAGCAACCACTGACTTGCAGAAGGCTCTCTGGACTGGGAGCTGCCAACTGGAGTGGTCTGACCCACAAAGAAGAGCCTCCCCATGTCAAAACGAATGGCCAAAAAACTCATGATTCCTGTATTGCAGAGCCAGAAATAGAAAGCAATGCTTTCACCTTACTGCTGGTATTTGAATAGCTTCTCTTTTAAAAGGGCAAACCATTCGTTCCCCTGAAAGCTTGCTTACAATGGCAGTGGCTGGGCTCCATTTCAGTAAATATTAGAATTGCCTTTTTCAAAAGGGAAGCTCAAATCTTTTAAAGGTTAAGAAGGTAACAGACAAACATACAATTAAAAAAACAACCAAAAAACAAACACTAAAAGGCACTGTACTCATTTATGAGAAACAGGGTGGGAAGATAAAGCCATGGATACCACATGAGCAAGAAAATCAGAATCTGGAATACTGGCAAATGACAAGCTGCAAAAAGAGCTGAGGTCTCCTAGAAATCCATCAAGCAAGGTATTCCTCAAGCATACATCCTTGAATTTATGAAAAATATTGTCACATGAAATTTTATTCTAGCAGAGGATCTGTTCCAGAAGGACCACTTCTAACAGTGTGGCTTTGGGAAAGTCTGCAAATTCTAGTTATGGCTCAATACAACTTGAATCAGCTCCAGCTGATGTTATATTGGACTCCTGCTGGATCCAGGTAAACCATTTAACTAGAAAATTATGATTCACTACAGGCAAAGGGCAATGCTCTAATTTCTTTTGCAACTGGAAAACAATGTTTGATCTTAACAATGTGTAATGTCTCATTTAATTGTTTGGATATTTTAGAAAGACCATTTCAAAAAATTAAAAACAATCATGAGCAAAACTGAGCAGGGGGAAATAGTCACATACAAAAATATAAAATGGACCTGCTAAGGGATGTTTTATTATGCCACACATAAAAAGGAAAATCACTGTGCTACAGCCATGAAAGGAAGTTTTTATGGTTGATGAGTCCTGGCTACAGAGAGTGAAAGCAGCAGCAGAGAAACCTGTAAAACAAACACACAGTACATAACAGATGGGGAAAAGACACTGATAGCAATGAATACAAATTAACATTGCAGAGATGCAAGCAAACAATGGAAGTAAAACAGCAGTAAAAATCTATAGTGAGGTTTATGACAATAGGAGCTCATCACTGAATGGAGCAAGAATAAGTGAATGCCAAGCAAGGACTTCAATAATTGGTCATTCAAGACAAAAATTAACAAAAAAAATTAGAAAAAGACAGATTTGACAACTACTTCTCTGCATTCAGAAAAATGCAAGATGCCCTATTGACTTCTTATAATGATAATGACACACCTTCCACAGCATCAGTAACTGAAGTGAGCTTAAATAGTCCCTCAGTTTAAACCCTGCATTCAAGAGTAGAGGGCAGATGGATCAATAACTTAATTCCATTACTCTTTTAAAAACCATAGGTGCACTAAAAGTTCCTGGTGACTGGAAAGACTTACTATCAAAGCAGTATTTACAAGGGTTAAGTGGGATAACCAAAGCACCTATCGAACAGTTAGGCTGACATCAGTGGCAAGCAACAGCAGGGAAAGATTAGCACGGGACACAATCAATAAGGCATTGAAAGACAGTCACATAATTAACACCAATCAACACAGCTGTATGGAAAATAGGCCTGGTCATGTAAATCTGATCATTTGTATGCAGTTACATCATCATTTGATAATGGTATGTGCTGACAGGATGCATTTCTACCCCTAATTTCACACTATGCAGCAATTTAAAGTCATGTTAGACATAAAATCCTGAATTAAAAGATTCACCATACTAAATCAACACTGCTCATAGTACATGGATCTCAAAAGTGACTAGCTAAATGAATAACTAAATGGAGAATCAACATCCCCATAATAGAATCCTTGTCAGTCCAGCAGGAAAAAAAATGAGGTACAACTTAGAAGCTCAAAAGAGCTACAGACTGTCTTGAAAGGTAAAGCTCATTATTTACTGGAAAAAATGTGATGGTGACATGGTAGACTGAGTACTAATGGCACCCTTTAAATCAAGATCTTGTTTTAGATATGCTAAACAAAAAAAAAATAAAAGGACTACTACCGAAATACTCTGAATTTCTGTGACCTGCACAGAGCAGGCAAGAATAGATATTCATGTGGTCCCCTTTGGTCTTTAAATTTATAAGCCTAGGAAACAATGACCCAAGTACTATTAATCCCTCAGGAATTTAATGCAATAAGTGAATCATGCTTAATCCATCTGATACAGTATAAAGTGTCTTGAGTATTTCTATGGGATTTCTACTGTAATCCAGTGTTAAATTACTGGATGACTATTAAAATATTATCAAGTCACTTCCCTGAATTTCTGAATTTTTAGTTGAAAGCAGCAAAAAAATATACCTTTTTGAAACATCTCACTAATTGTTTGCATAAATAGGGAGGCACAGTATCAAAATCTTGATCCACAACTTCCCATGTAGACCATTTTGACCTGTTCCTAGGAAGTGTTATTTACAGTAAGGCTGTCAGAACAGTATTTCCATGGCATGTCAGAAAGTCTCCCATCAGGTACAGCTGTGACTAATAGTAATTTCATGCAATTAGGGTTATGCTCTTGTATATCCATCATCTTCCTGTGCTGTGCTCCAAGATCAGTACGAGAGGTGAAAGTCACATTACCTCTGCCAAACATTATTTGATTCTGTCTGTTTAAAACAAAACACAGGATTTTGAAAATGCCATCCTGTAAATAACTCTGGAATAGGCCAAGAGACTTTATTCTTCCAGTTTTGCAGCAATCACTTAAATTGCCACAAGACTTGCAACCCCAGTAATGAGACAGGACAGTCATAACTGCTTTTAAACTAGAAGTAATTTGTAATAATGGAAATGTGTTAAATATTTCTGTACAATCTTTGCATCACAGTGTCCTGCAATGCTGTCCTCAAAGAGAAGATGTGCACTGCACTGTGGATGCCCTTCTTTCACGTGGGGCAACACAGTGTTGGAACATCACAAGCCACTCATGAGCCCATAAGTACAAGATTTCTCTTCTTTGGTGTTTTGCCACCTGGCTGCTGCAGGATTACGACCAGGATGTCCATGCCACCCAGAAGACAGCACACACCAGTTCAATCACTTATTTCATAGCCATAATCACATTATTTGTGACTGAGTGTCTGTTGCCACAGAAAGAGCTTCTGACTTTGGGTCTCCCCAACGGAAAGAGCAACGCTCGTGCCATGTTGAAGTCTGAACCTCTCCAGCCATGCTGTGTTTCATCACTTGGGGGGACAGGATCAGGCCTGGCCACAGCAGATGCAGCCACAGAGGCTTCAGCAGGCTTTGTTATTGCTCACAGTGATCACACTCTTGTGCCTCCACACCACAACTTCACCAGGACCTGTGTCACGGTCACATCCCAGCTGACAAAATTATACCTTCCCAAGCATGAAGACTACCTTCAAATATTGCTATCATATCTCACAACATATCCATATTTAATATATATAGTATACTGGTTTAGATAATCATATTTTCAGTATATGCTGCACATACCAAAGAAAACAAAAACATTAGGAAAGCAAAAGTCTATCTTTGTTTGATAACTCCCTCCAGCAAAAAGGCCTCATGGTCTGCTTAGAAGTCACCTTTATCTCCACTGTTTACACAATGATTAAATGGAATTTTCATTGGCTAAAATAGCACTATTAAAAAACAGTCAAAGACTTCTTGAAAGAGTTCTTTGGTGGCAAATATATTTAAAAGATCAAACCAGATAATAATACAGAACACAAGCTTACCCAAAATGCTGGAAAAACAAATTTTTCTTCCATTGGTGATAGTTTGCCTTAGAAGACAGTCCCAGAGTAGAAACCTAACCAAAAAAAAAAAAAGGAAAAAGAAAAAAAAACCAAAGAAAAAACAAAACCAAAACAAAAGACTCATTAGAATTAGAGTAGGTAACAAGGGCATACACCATCAAATCTTCTGTAAACACAGTGCTCAGCATTAAACATCCTGCTCTTCTGATTAGGATCCTGTCCAAGTTTCCTGGCTTTAGCTCACAGATAAGCTGATCTGTGTTAGCACTGAGGGAAGCAATGCACCTATTCTCAAAAGGGGAAGAGGATACAAAACTTTTGTGAAACAAATTCCACATTTTCTGTTCCTCTTCCTCTGGAGTATCTTTAGAGTCAGTCAACACTCAAGTCAAATTTAGGTACAGAAACTGAAGGGGAAGCACAGATTAAACCTAGTCAGGTTTTAATATATTTACAGAGATCAAAGTTTTTAAGAAGTTCTGTGCTACTTCATGGTCCTGATGCCACATTTTGATGGGATAAGGGTGATGCAGAGTTACTCAGGGAGATCTAGCTGCATTTGCTTGTGATGAGATCACCCAGAAAAAGCATGGAGGGAAAAGAGAAATACAAGAAAGGGTGAGGAAGATCATCCAGAAAACACACAGAAGGAGCTCCTCACAGAAGTCAGGAAAAGATTGCAATCACAAGAACTAAACATTGCAAATCACAGAACATGAGTTACATCAAAAGACAACAGGTCAAGTCAGAGAAGGAAAAAAAGCCAATCCTGAGATATGACAAGAAGTCTAAGACGTGCTTTTACCAATGGTAAAAAAGCAAAAGTCAAACTGCTGAGATTCAAAAGGAAACTAGAACAGGCTCTCATAAGTAGGACTGACCAGAATAAAAAGATGACAAAAAGAGATGAAAAAGGCTTTGGTTTGGGTTTTTTAGAGGAAAAAATACTTTTTCAGAATTTTTTTTATGTCAGTGATGTGCATTTATTTGTATTATGATGGGAAAGAGACAGGAGATATTAGAGGGAAGAGTTAAGAGGGGTGAGTGCATGGAAGACCAAGATTAGGAACATGACTGTGGGACAAGCACAGCAGGTAGCATTTAGATGAGGCCTGAGATTATGACAGAGTAAAAGGAAGAGATAGAGAAAGAATGGGGAAGGACATGTGAGGGAGGAAGGGGAAATCACGAAAGTCTTTTCTTCCTTGTGGTAAAGACCAAGTAGAGAGAAGTTAGATAAAAATCTTGAAAAATATTAGAAGATGGAAGATATAAATGGGATTTTAGGAACAAGATTTAATCAAATAGTCTTTCAATGCTTTGTTTGCAAGCAACTGATGGTCACTGTACACGATACATTTCACATAAACATGGTAAAATACCAAATTCAAAGTAACTCACAGCAAAATTGCACAAATGGCAATGAAGTCTGCATTTGAATAAGAGATCCTGGGTACATTTTATTTTCCCCATCTTCCATTCCCCAGCAAGGCAGGTTGCTTCTTTTCAAATAACTCAGTTAAATTAAATTGTATGTTCAGCCTCATTAGCCACCATCTCCATTCCCCTGCGGTTTTAATTAGATAGGTCTCTTTGTGCACAGCTACCTCAATCGTTCCCCCCAAACAATCCCACAGTGTTGCTTCTTTTATGCCATCATTCTCCAAATGCTCCCTGTTACACCGGAGGCAGCCCAGGCAATCAGGGCAGCACAGTGCTATCCCACGGAGACGGCAGGACAGCATCTGCACCCAGCAGTACACACACACTCCTTGGGCAGGGATAAGCTGCTCCTCCACACTGTTTCACCCACTTTAATCAAGACAACCAATCAGCATGACAGACTCAAGTGAGGGGTCAGACCCTCTGCATAGGCACCAAGCCCCAAACAGAGTTGACTTTTCCCAGTAGCTTCCCTCCTGCTCCATGAGCATCCATGCTAGTCCATCACCTCCACATCCAGCACATAAAATCACAGGGGAGGAACAAGGCCCCTACATCCCACCCAAACTGGGGGACACAGGAATCCCCTGAACTCAGAATGGTACCTGGCTACAGCTCTTCCCCCGCAGCACCCACCCCGGCAAGCCCAGCACATCCCTCCAGGCACCAGGTCATGGCACCAACCCACAGACTGAAGAAAGTCTCACAAGGACCTGCTCCAGAGGCCTTCTTTAGTCTTTTTTTATTAAATTAAAAAAAAAAAAAAAAGCACAGGAACAAAAGTACCAAGACCATGAGATGACCTGTTTTCATCTGGAAATGGAGGTAAAGGCTGAGGTTTCAGGAAAAAAAAAGGAAGTGTGAAAGGATCAGCTCTGTTCATAAGGAGCAAGACAGGACTTTTTAAGGGCAGGGTTCTGCTTCAACCACTGGTTTTGATCTATTAGAAGAAAGACTGTAAAACCAGCAAGCATAGTTGGCAGAAAACCCTTCAGAGCAAAGCACCTCTGCTCCCTGGCTCCCCTGCAGCCCCAGGAGAGAGCCTGGGGAGCTCAGCACCACTCCCAGGCTATTCCTGGCTGCCCAGGGTCAGCAGCAGCACAGCAGGGATTAAAGCAACTTGGATTTGTTATGTAAGGGACATGTTGCTCATGGCTTCTCTCAAATCCCAAAGATGTTGCTATTATGTAATAGGAACAATCAAACAGGGCAGGTTTTCTGTGATTTGATTTTTAAAAGTGCAGAGCAGCTAAAAATGAACACTGTGATTGTCAGACTCAGTGTCGTTTTCCACTCTCAGTCCAAGTTTAACTTTATAGGTGCTATAGCTGACAGGGACAATGACTCAGCTCTCACTTCACTCAAGATACAGAAATGTAAAATAAAGCAAATTTTGTCCACCTTCCCACCAGGTGAGGGCACAGCTTGTATCTTCTAAACCAAGCCTGAGGGCTTTCATTGCTTCAGCATCAGTACCTTGCTGGCTCTACTGACATTAAAGGATTACTCATACGAATAAAGGCTGTGGACCTGGCCCTGAACTTTGCTGCTTGGATTGGATGGTGGCTGTGAGCCACTCTGACACTTGGGCTTTCATCAATGAAAAAATACAAGCTCATTTGGCAGAGTCTCAAGAGTTTGTATTTTTAAATTATTACTGTAAATAATTCTGATGGTAATGCATACAATTTTACATTATACATCTATACATATGTTACTTAAAACATGCATATCAACAAATTCCATTGTTTCCATAAGCCACTTAACCCATACTTGGGGCATGCTCCAGCAGTATCAAGGATGAGTAGATGCAAATGTTTCAGGAAGTTCTGGTTGATAATGTGATCAAGCTGCTGTCATATCAAGATTAGCACTTCACCCAGTCTAGTTTTGTTTTAGAAATTTACTAATTTATTTCCAGGTTACAAGATATGCTTAAAGAATTTCTTTTTTTTTAATGTTGTCTTACTTTGAGATCTGAAAAGGAGAAAAGCACTCTTTTAATATAGATCTGATTTCCTACCTATTTTCCTAGCCTCTCAGGCTTTTAGCACATTGAAGAAACAGCCCAGTTTTCAATGCTCATGATAAACACTTGTTGTGATCCTGTTAGCATTAAATCCCAAACAACATATCCAGATTGTGATTGTGATACAGCAAACCTGTCCTAAGCTCCTGTGCCTGATCTCGCTAACATTTCAAATCTTGTTCATGCAGCCATTTGACTTCACCAAAGTTCATACAAATTGTTTCCAGAGACTGTGTTTCTGTTCTTCCCTTTTTAAAGCCTCACTATTATACAGCACCAATCGCAAAACAACTTTTCATCATCAGCAAGAGAAGGACCTAAAATCCCCATGGTCTGATAGACCAGAAGGAATTAATTCATCCTGAGAGCACAACTCTGCTGAGCACAGTGAGGTGTAATTTACTTTCAAATGTCTTATCTGTACCCAGCATCCTGCCAGCTTTCCCTGTGCATAGCACATCATTCCTCCCAGCATTCTGGCACTAGCAAACTGCATCAAGCTCAGAAATGCTTAATGCAAAGCTTAATTTTTTTCTCTCATCACATTCTAATTCTTGTTTGGTAACCCTAACATACTCTGGAGCACTGAAACACATTACTTGGGAGTCTAGTCCCTCTGAATTTGTGGTAGTATAAATTTGAGCATTATTGTGAGGCCCATCTCAGACTGAAACCTCAGGTGGCTTAAAAGGTTGTTGTTCCACATGCCCCACATAAAATTTGGCAGAGAACACAGGCCAGAGGGCGAGAGCATTATCAGAGCATCTCTCTTGGAGCAATCCTTGCCTGCCAGACTGGCTCTTTGACAGCCCTAGCATTTTGCCATAATAGAGCACCCCGTGGGGATAATAAACACAGAAGCCAACTCATTTAGGATTAGCTATCAAATAGTTAAAATCCAAAACGTAAAATTTAATAGAGAAACTAATTTGCCCAGTATGTGTTTTAGAGCCTTGTTTACTTTTTAGCTATGATTTCAAAGGGAAGTCAAGTGTTTGGTGATTATGCCCATGAAGTGAGACTCTCAGCTGTGCAAAGAAGAACAATACCTTTCTTCCAGCTTTGCATCCTATGCAGCAGCTGTTTCAAACTAGTTTATAGCCCTCAGGCTCATATAAGGAGCAGCAACCTGTAATACACCATCATCTACATTGAGACATGATTGCAGGCTGGGAGGGGAATATAAGAAAATTTTTCAGCTGATGCTTTTGCTGGTTTTGTGGATTGCATAAAATTACTGATCTGCAAGTTATGTCACCAACAGCAAAAGCCTGGTAACTGCTGCTATACCAGATGCTCCTGAGGATTAAGCCATTTTCAGAGACTTTTGATGTTGAGACCTCTGCTGGAACAAAACAGACTTCACCATCCAGAGTCCCCAAATGCTCTGCAAGTGTGGGCCAGCACTGTCCTCCCAGTTTGTGGAGAGGAAGGTAAGGCATGGTCTTAAACCAACACTACCATAATTACACGGGAGCATAACTTGTATTTCCTTGCCTTCCAGCCAACAACCCACTGGTGCAACTTTCTCTGCAGCACTGCACACTATGCCACACTATCTCACAAAAGTGACAATAACTTTTCCTTCAGCAGAACACAGTTCCTGCCCTAAAATGTGAAAATTCACTACCCCAGGAGTTCAGAAGCCATTTGCCTGACTGCCAGCTTTGTATCCTCAATTTAAAAAGCAAATATAAATCCTTAAAGAAATTACTAAGGTGAATGCTTAAACAAAAGCTTTTAAAAAGGAGGGTCTAGCACACAAGTCAGGTGAGGAGTAGCTGAAGGAGCTGGATTTGTTTAGCCTGGAAAAAAAGAAGACTTGGGGCAACCTTATCACTCTCTACAACGTCCTGAAAGGAGGTTGTAGTGAGGTGGGAGTCAGCCTCTTCTCCCAGGTAATAAGCAATAGGACAAGAAGAAATGGCCTCAATTTGTGCCAGTGGAGGTTTAGATTGGATATTAGGAAATATTTCTTCACTGAAAGGGTTGTCAAGCATTGGAACAGGCAGCCCATGTCACCATACCTGAAGGTATTTAATGAGTTAACACATATGGCACTTGGAGACATGATTCAATGGTAGACTTGGAAGTGCTGAGTTAACAGTTGGACTCAATCTTAAAGGCCTTTTCCAACTTAAGCAATTATATGAAGACCTATTTTTCAGATGTTTTCAATGTTTTATGTATATGCCTTTTGGCTGCAAAATACTGACCTGGTTCTCTATCATATCAGAGTAAAATGGGGCTTTAATTGGTATAAATCACTTGGTTGTGAAGTTACAGCAATTTATAACAGCTAATCATTTCTCCACTTGCTCTGCACCCTAGAAACCTTCACTAAGAAGGTATTTCTTACGTAATCACTGACAGAGGACAGTCAGGTGGTTTCAGCATTTAGTTGTACTCTGGAGATCTTTGATGACCCTGGATGGAGCAATGGACCTTATCCTCTTCCCAGTTCCCCTCTGGAAAACCCAGACTAGCAAGATGATACCATATAATAGCTATGGACAGAACAACCTAATCAGGTTTTCAGAAAGTAAAGCATCAAAGGTTTACCCAGCAACAGAAAGTGACAGTATTCCCAGGCTCACTGGGATGCTAGATCTATTACAATAGTGCCAGAATTAAGTTATACAAATATCTATTAGAATTCTTTTCCTACAGAAAGATTGTTTCAACAGGTTTGAGCTTGCAGTTGCAAGTTCAGGTACAAAACCAGGGACAATGCACTTAAATTTTGCTCTTCTTTGCTACTTTCTTTCCAATTTCAGCTCCTTATGACTTCTTTCACAAATCTGACTGCAGAGGGTTTGGTAATAGTTGCATTTAAACAAGGTCAGTATAATTATAAATAACTTAGGGTAAAATGCAATGCTTGTCTAGGGAAAGCATTTGCTAAATCAGCTGTGTCTCACAGTCTTTTTAGCAAACCTCAGCATCCAGATAGGGGTGGAGGGGAAGAGATCCTCTTGCACTGCCTGCTGCTGGCATTTCAGCAAATATCTTTACAGAGATGTCCATCATCATGCCTAGATCTTTCTCCTCCAGAGCCTTCAATCAAACATTAAACCAACCACGGTGTATGGGTCTCTGCTGTATTGTGCTTCACTTTATCTACCATTGTCTGACTCTCTGGAGAGCACACATTCAACTGGAGCCTGCAGCTGGCTGCAATTCTCTGTCCTTCACCAATCTCTGGTGCTTCCTGCATGAACTTAAGAAACAGAGAATGCACACCGAAAGCTGAAAATCTTGCTTTTCTTGGCTTAGGAGAGGACTAATCCTCACTGATTGCCAAGTTCCCTGCACAGGCTCTGATGTGCTTTACAACTGTGGTGAGCTGCACTTCTGCTGCTAGCTCCCCTCTCCTCACTACCTTCCTAAATATCTAGCATTGCTTACTACACTATAAATGGATTTTGCCTAAAATTACACACTCCAGAAATTAAGGCCAGGACTTTTTAGCTGCTTTTTTGTTTGTTACAGTCACTATCACTAAGACAAGAGATAATACCCTGGAAAACTTTACCACAGAAAAAGCTTTGCTATAAAGAAATCAAAAAGTACTTATCTGACCCAAACCTATACTTGGCATTTGTTAGATCTGTAGCCAGATGCCAACCTCTGCCCTTGAAGAGATGAATAGAAGGAAAAACATGGTACCATATCAAAAGCTACTTCAAATCAACGACATGGACACAGCCGTCTCAGTGTCTGTGCCCCATCCCACCATCCCTTCTCAGGTAGCAATTTCCCAACTCACAGTGCAGCGCTCAAAGAATTACTGACAGAATGCCCCTTCTGCACCTTAAAATAGGATCTTGTTCTCCAGAAACTGAGGTGATGATAAACACCGCACAATGCGAAGTTAACCCTCATTTGCATACAGGCAGCTCACTCCTACCGCTCTCCGGCAGCACAGGCTGTGCTGCTCTCCACAACAGATTGCAGAAACAGCAGACAAGTAGCTGGGTATATTTAATTGCATTGGAAACAGGCAGACTGGTAAAGGGTTTATGTAGCATCGGATACCGAAAAACCCACAACCCTGCTTGAAATTGGGGATGAGAAACGATAAAGCCCACAAAGACTACACTGGACTGAGCACATGAAACAATCCCCGTAGGAAATCACACACAAACCAAAACAAAGCATTTACGCATCACGTTACATCCAGCTCATCTGCTGCCAAGTGCCTCCTTAATGCAGTCATCCATTGCAAAGTTAACCTGCATGCAAACACTTGACACAGAAATGATTCTGCTACCGATGCCTTAGTAAAAGGAAATATTTCTAATGCTTGACCCCCAGAGAAACGTTTATATTTTTTTTCATCTTTGCAGTTTTTAAAACAATGATAAATGCATCAAGGCTCCGGCTGGCTTACTCTTTTCGTGTTTAGAGCAGTCAGGGATCATTGGCTCCCCAGAAGAGGTATCTGTAGGGAGCCTGTACAGGCTGGTGCGAAGGCACACAAGCCCCCTCTGTGCTGTTACCTTCGGGAGGCAGTGATGGGGACCGGGAAGAAGCGGAGGCAAAGGTAGCAAAGGAGATAAAGCAAGTAAAAAAAAGGTACCTGTACTCACTTAGAGTTGGAAACAACCTACCTAGGCGAACAGCTCTTCAAGCAGACACATTTTATCTGAATAGGAAGAGCTGGACTCACTGCCCTACCTTCCACGCGTTTAGCTTTCCCTTCCTCGAAAAACGCCACTTTTTAATTCATAGTAGCCGCTTTACCTTCCATAATTTTTCGGAAAAATAAAGGGATGTTGTTTAATTCCATGGAAGGGGCTGAGAATAATAGCGGTCTCAACCCTGTGTGCCGGCGAGTTACGGGCAAGCTCGGCACTGCCCTCCGCTCGCCCGTGCCGAGGGCTCGGCCGTGACCGGAGGTCCCCAGCCCTGCCGGGACCCCGCTCCCCGAGGCACCGTCACCCCCTGACTCGCTGCTGCCGATTCCTATCCGTGCACAGCCGCCGCACGGAGAGCGAAGCTCGCTTGCGCCAGTGCGTTTGCCGGCATCCCCGGAACTTTTGTCCGAATGGGTTTCACACACATTATCCACCCTGACAAGCGGGGCTCGCT
The DNA here is from genome assembly GCA_013398175.1 of Climacteris rufus. NCBI lineage: Eukaryota > Metazoa > Chordata > Aves > Passeriformes > Climacteridae > Climacteris > Climacteris rufus. Next base: position 240,833 of record VZRZ01000784.1, read on the forward strand.
CCCCGACCCGTGCTCGCACCAGGGGTAGAGGAGCAGCCTCCAGCGCCGCCGCGCCCCTCCCGCGCAGGAGCCACCCCCGTCTCCGAGAGCTTCTGCCCGCGTCCCATCCCGGTTCCCGGCGCTCCGGGGGCGCAGCCGGGGCCGCCCGGGCACAGTGAGCACGGAGCAACCTCACCCCACCGCAGGACATCCGCCAAGCCGCGGGGCGATGCGGGGCGATGCGGGGCGATGCGGGGCGGGGCCAGCGCTGGGACAGGGGATGCGCGGCGCTCACCTGCCTCCGTGCCGGTGCCGGTTCCGGTGCTGCCGGGGCGGGCAGGACGGCGCTGG